>CAJOBZ010000015.1:4467500-5067500 GCA_905332375.1 Pieris macdunnoughi
TGTTAGATTTTTGAACTAACCCTGGTGTTGTTTCTTTCCGCCTTGAGTTCGGATATCTCCTCTTCTCTCTCTAGAAGCTGTTCTCGAGCTTGATTCAACTCCTTTGTAAGAGTCGCAAATTCCTGTGAACAAACATCAAATTACAAAACGATTCATTATGTTAGATCTATCTTAGCTTTATAACAATTAGTATGATAGGGGATAGAGGGACAAAGATGATAATGTTATCTTGTAAATAGAGCGTTTCCTTGAAGCGCGCTCGGCATTCTACGTCAAAGCGTCAAATTAGCGCCTCCGGCCTGGAAGTGAGCTTACACACAGACCACGGTGCACCGTTTTAGCGCGATTTAATGACACCTTAAGAAGACAGTGGTTTTGTTAGATCTTATAGAATTAAGAACTTATTATTAAACTTACTATAAGCATAGATTAGGACTAGAGTGAGGAGGAAAAACTTCTTATCATACTATGAAATAAAGTAATTTTTTACTGATAACACCGTCAACAGAATTTGCGCTATGCGTCATTAGTTTATTTATGAAATAGTTCATTAATTAAACTTTATTTATTATATAAAGAAAATACAGTAATAATTGTTGTGCCACAAAAAAAACTTCGTAAACTATTTCTGTTCGACTAAAATACAGGTAGGTACTTAACACAATGTATACTTATGAACGTCAAAAAAAAGAAAATATATATATGAAATGCTTCTAATTTTTCATTTACTGCCAGTTCTCAAATCAAGGGCGTAGAACGGAAGAGAAGAACTGGCAATAAACTCTCCGCCACTCTTTTTAATCGCCAAGTTTTTTGTTTTACACAACGTTTGTAAGGAGCTGCGACCATTCCACCATGTTCCATTTGACATCTTAAGTAATAAATAATAATAAAATAAATTAAAAACAAAGATTTATCCTCTATCAGCAGGAAGCATGGTGAAATAGGAGCACGCACTTACATTCTAGTGCAACCAACACGCATACTTTCATTGATGAGCCCATTTTATAAGAGAAAGACAAATGTAAAGGTGACAGCGAGCTTCAAGTAATCGCTCACGCTCATCTTGTACTGTACCTCAGACGAGACGCGGTTACGCAGTCAGCTAACTGAAGAGCTCTCACTTTGATCTGTTTAACATAAACCCACACTCAGTTTACACTACTTCCACATGTTGATTTATAGCAATGTCACGACGGAACATCCTTTCTATTTATAGTCGATTCTGCATCGAATCAGTTGGGTATTTATAAGATCTACAAGTTGTCTAGTGTGTTTTATTATCGACGTCCGCGATCGACCATAGAAGTAAAGAGTAGGAAACATGCTCAAGCTAGGAATAAACATGGGCATTCTGTGTCTGGTTGTTGTAAATTGTAATGTAATCCGTTTCGTAACTATAAATATAATATGGACGGATAAATTTCTTGAATATGAATGACTAAGACATTATTAATAAAGTATATTATTACAATAGTAGTCTAATACAATTCTAATGTCCTACATTTTTTGTTATTATATATATTATATAAATATTATTGTTTTAGCTATTATTAAACGTTGGTAATAAATTCAAGGCTGTCTTCTGCAGTTAAAAAGGATAATGCATTTTCCGTGTTTACTAAAGCTTGTAAATAAGACAATTCTTTCTCAAAAGAAAATCAATAAATTGTCTAGTCGAATCCTTAAGAAATTGATGCTCCTGCATAAAACTTGACATAGAAATATCAAGATGCTTGAATTATTTTTCAATGCACAAGTCACAACAGAGTGGGGACAGCCAATTCTCTTATAAGTTTAGAATGAGGTTTGAACTATATTACAAAGAGTCGCTAATACGGAATATATTCGGTCGAATGGACAAGTTTGGCGGACGGTGAGGCACTTGCTTCTAACTTCGCTACGTGCTCAGAAACCAGATGTTTTTAGCAGATATTATGAGATCTGGTGTGTCGAGGTAAATTCAGATCGATAATAATATAATCACGATATAATTTTATACATTTTCAAAATAATTTTTTTGTGTCTTGGTGTTTTTTATTGTGGTTGTGGCGCCTCTCCTCATTTTCATAAAAGAAGGCCGCACTAATCTCTATGCGGGAACGTATCTCTGTCTTCAATTCCCAGTTTTCGGTTACGTGACCTGGTATCCCCACTAGCGATAACCATTATTGATTGACAAGCTTATTTATATTATAAAAACAGACCCTGCGTGATTTACTTGCTAATTTAGAAACTATATCCTGAATACCATTTACAAGAGCTCCAGTCTAACTGATACGTCTGAGAGCTTATTTTTCTCAGATCTATTCATATGTGGATGTTCGAACCTAAGGTTCATTCTGTGCGTTTAAACCACGGATGTATTTGCGGTCCGTATTCACTATAAAATTGCGATTGAAAACCCCTTAATAAAAAGTGGACTTGGCCATCCGGATTATAAAAAACAATGAAACAAAAACAAAAGAAATCAGTCAAGAAGTTAAAAAAAGTAACGAATCTTGTTTTGTTTCAAAAATTTATAAACGCAAACATAAAAATATCCTAGCCGCAACGCATTGTGAATTATAGACTTCGTGGGAGGCTGATTTGGTAACTAATAATAAATAGTAATGCTATAATAATTTCCTATACCTACTATATATTCGATGCAATATCAATTGAGACTGGTTGACGAGCTATAGGGGGCATACGCGCCTTTGCCCCCGCTGAGGTTCCTAATAACATTTTTATAAGCCTACAGATCTGTCGCCCTACCGACGAGTGTGTTTTTGAAATCGCATATTTAAGTATCATGCGATTTCAAATTTGAGTACATATAGATGGAGTGGATCTGGTAGAACAAAAAATTCAAGGTTCTAGATTAACGATGCGATGGAACTAAGTTAGTTATTTTTAACATAACTCTTTTTAAACCTTAAAAAAAAACTCCTTCGATAATTTATTTATAATATATAACAATATCAACATAGTGTATGTGTTTAATAGATTTCTTATTATCAACGATGATCATGCGCTGTACCACCAAACCCCTTCAGCATTTTACTATAATAGAAACAGCATTCGGACGTAACCAATCGATACAGTTTCAGTAATTAAAATTAATCGAATGAAACTTGAGCGCTCTGTAGATTGAATAATTACGCCCGATACAATTTGCCATTGGCACAGTGCGGTCGTGTTGAGAACAATTTGCTCCTTGTTGACGTTTACTCACTGAACGATACTGTGCCAAGTTTATTGACCTTTCTGGGAATAAATTACACGGTATTTTCATTCAATAATTACATTGTCTTGATAAATGTTTCATTGATAGATAGCGTTATACAGTGAAAATTATATTGCTAAATGATAAAATATTTTACGAAACAGCTTCTTTACAGTATGCTACATGTAAATAAATGAAAAAATATAAATAATCTGTGCCCCTAGGATAAGATAAAGAAAAAAAAACGAAATGAATTTTGAAATTCAGGCATAATTTTCGGCGATACTCCACTGCAGAAGCTTGCTCTGAGTAGATTTATAAAATGTGGTAAAGATTCATAGCTGTTAATAGGGAATACAATAATGAATTATTTAAACTATATAGACATCTTCTACCACACTACTCGTGAATCATCTCATAAATAATTCCATTCCAAATTATAAGGTATATTAGTAATATACCATTTTACGAAGCCAATAAATTTTTAATAGGCATGTCAGGAAGGCATAGGATTTAGGCTTTCGCCCACTTTAGATACAGAAGTGATCACTAATGACCTCCGGTAATCCAATCCACGAACCCCAGAGTAACGATCTTTCATCTGTTATCAGGAGATAAAGGCTTCTTAAAATATTACACCTAAATTTATATTTCACAAATTGATGTCGTACTCAAAATCGACTGTATTTGGAGATTAATAATTAGGAATCTAAATACCGGTACAAGGCAGCTCGAATAATAAGCTAATTTAAAGGATCATAATATGATTGTGAAAGAAAAATTGAAGCTTCTGATTGGAGATATGCTGAAATTTAAATATTCACTACTTGGTAAGTATATTGTATAATAACACTTATTTCGAAGTCACAAAAATTCTTCGTGTCCACTATTTCGACTTGGTATAAAATATTTAAGATAGAGTAAGTTTAGTAACATTTTAGTGCTAAGGAATATTCAAGAAATTCCCATAAAACTAAAAGGTACATACGCAAGCTTCAAGGATGTGACGAAAAACAAAATTTTGAGAAAGTTATACAAACTTTTTCATTGTGACTCATATCCCTTTCCCTTAATAGGATAGTGGGTAGTAAAATATAACGACTGCCCATGGGAGTTGAGCCTCGACGTCAGTGGCCTACGTATTAATAACTTACGTAGCCTTGGAGGCTCACAGGATGGAGGACAATTTCGAGGTTAGTAATTAATCTTGTCATGTCAAAGACTTCTTATGTTTAAGTTTCAAGAAGTCCAACGCATTTATTTTCATTTAAAAATAGTGTTGTAGTTTTAAGAATATTTTATTTTCAATACGAAATGTGACACAACAATTTTAATACATATATTATTTTATGAAAAATACTAAATACCACTTTCAAAAAATTCTGTAAACCTTTATTAAGACTAAGCTTAATTATTATGGACTAAAAATAAAAAAATTCTCTGTAGCTCCAACAGATTATATAAAGCGCGATATTTTAATACGTCACCAGTAGTGGGAGAGTGCAGTCGTAATTACACACTCTGCGCAATTACAGGGACCACTAGCGACTACGGATAACGCACTTTTATATACAAAGCATTTATTTGCATAGAAACAGGAAAGATATTTTGTAATCAGACCCTAGTCAGCTCTTAGCTAGGTTAAAAGGCCTTCGTGAATCTGTTTTTATCTCTCGATGTTTTGCCTTTAGGCCCTTAGGGCTTTTTTTGATAAATTACGGTGCGGCGATTTCATCTAAGCATAGTTGTATAACGACACTACGACATTTTAATGAAACATCTATTTAACGTCGCTTAAATATACATTTACTCGTTGAACCGCGATAAGATTAAAAGGAGAAAAATCTGCCGTTTGAATGTTCCTTAAGGACCTATATCATCGACAAACTCCAAAAAAGTACATTGGTTTCTTTCCATTTTTCGTTATCATTTCTTGAAGTAGGGTGAATGGAAAAAATATATGGTGGAGTTGAGTAGTTTATGTATCCATTTTGAAAGATCGATACACGATTTAAATAACTTCGCTCGATAGAAAAAAATCCAAACATAGCCAATTTTTGACACTTTGAATTCATTTTATGACGAAAATGTATAAAGAACATGATTTTGAAATTTACACGATATATTTTATCGAAAGCCAAGTAATCCATTTCAGATTTTTTTAAAATAAAATTACATTAATTTAATGTTTTACATAACTATTTGTTATTACGGGCCGGCGCGCCTCAGTGCTCCAGCTCTCCACTGCGCCCCGCAGTCCACCCCGAGACACTGACACAGCAATTCGTACTGAGATAGGGTCTTAACATTTTTTTTAGGATATACAATTCGTAACGCCTCGAGAAGTGCCATTTGCTCATTGTCCTGACGTAAGAAACTCAAAACTATCAAACCTATTTAAATGTAAATAGAAAGAGAGATTTGTTAAGTAGGTTTAGATTTACTTAGTGTATGCTTTCGCTTCAGAGGCGTGCAAAGCCGGTGCGGGATGTTAGTCAACACGATTGCGAATGATAAATATTAGTATTTCTTTGGCTATGTAATTTTAAAAAAGGTTTCCAAAGTAAATTTAGTCAGAGATATAATATTTAATGGCATTCCTTGCACGAGATCTGTACTTGGGGGTTCCTACTAAAAAGCTGTATTAAAGAATATGTGTAATACGTATTTTAGTTTTCTTGTATAAATCATAATAGTTTATCATTTGTAGTTCATTTTAGTAGGGTTGAAGGCTTTTTATATTTTATGTATTTATATTATATCCAGTTGCTTTGTGATTGCCAATCTTTCAATTTAAAATCTATTTAATTCAATTTTATTTATCCTTATCAGACGAAACAAGTATTTATCGAAATAAAAATAAACTTATAAAAGTGATACTATTTGTTCGTGAGTAGGAACTAAATCTTTGCGATTCCGGGACCAACTATTATTGTTTTAATACAATATCGCAGACAGCTCACGTCGTC
This sequence comes from Pieris macdunnoughi, assembly GCA_905332375.1. Lineage (NCBI taxonomy): Eukaryota > Metazoa > Arthropoda > Insecta > Lepidoptera > Pieridae > Pieris > Pieris macdunnoughi. The sequence continues at coordinate 4,473,678 of CAJOBZ010000015.1, forward strand.
TTATTAAAAGAAAATAGACAAGCACAGATCTTGAAGAATTTTTCGAGTTTATGATGAAATACTTCTTTGTTATATGATTGTTGTATTTCAAAGATTAATTAGTTCGGTAAGGTAAGATAACTAAAAATAATTTAATATCATCTTGAAATCACATTACCTCTGCTTAAAGAAGTACAAAGTATTTATTCTTGAGTTAAGATCATAATTTACATAAAAATAATATTTAATGAAATTATTAAAAGGTGTGATAGTAATTACACGATTAAAAAAATCATATTCTTACTGAATGTTATACAAATAACTTACCAAGTTAATTAATGGGCATTATTTTATAGTTACCTGCAGCAGGGCAGTGTGTAGCCGACAGGTACAAATTGCACCATTCTTGCGCGAGCACGGTGCGCCGAGCAGTGCGCACGCGCCGCCGCGCAACATCGCAAGTGATCATCCCTTAACGTCACTTCGCGTTATCGCATATCAACTTCGATTTTTCGATCGCATGTTCATTTTAACTGTTCTTTTAGGAGATTAACAATAGGCAGTGAAATTATTGTATTGTGAAACATAATAGACTTCGTCTTAATATAACAGTTAGTTAACTAACGAATCGGCATCACAAAACTAGAACATCCTATTAAAGTAAAATATTGAAATTAATATTACCGAAAAACAAAAGCAAGTCAATTTTGAAGCCATAATACAGTTTTCTGTCAAAATTCCTCTCACTCCTGTTACATGAACTTTATCCCGCCTGCCATGTTTTTGTCAGAGTAATGGTATTGTTTAAACCAGACTGACACACCTTAATTCATAAAATTGAACATTATATGTATTTTTTGATAATTATTCTACAGTACCTACTACAGTAATCTTTTGTATATTCTTTTGTCCTATTTCTTTAATTTTATTCACAAAAACATTATTCTAAGATAGCGTATTTATAATATTCTTGCTTACAATTTAGTTTAATGAGATGCAAATGAAACAAATAAACCTTAGTAATCTTTTCATTGCGCAATGATTAGATACATTTTCTTTACAATGAACATATTTATACACCAACAATGGGTTCACCGTTTCCATTCATGTGGTCAACACATGCTCGGAGTTAATTAAGTGTAAAATGGTGTATTAAAACAAAAGCATGGCGACAAAAGAGTAGATTGAAATTGCTGTTGTTGTAGTTCAGGACTTCATTATTCAACGTCCGACACCGCAGACTTGATCCAAAAAGTTTACTTCTTTTTCCAGACATTTGACGAGTCTGAATGAAAACGGGAATTCGGGGTACTGTCTCCTGCTTATGCATTTATAACGAATGGGGACGAGAGATTTCAGGTACCTTTATTAAGTATTTTTTACATTTACAGCATTGAAACAAAAAAGGGACATGTTAATAGTAAGAGCTACATCTCCGCCTAGAAGTACGATGCGATAAGGATCGTTTCAAAATCCCACTGAAAGAGATATGACACGAAGCAGATATATCCCTAGAGATATACCCTCTGTTTCCAACCCACTCAGATTTAAACACACGATAATAAATCCAAGGCTGCAAGTAAAATATTGACGATCAATGAATGAACGAAACCTAATAACCCATTTAATGCTTGGGTCTTACGAAGTTTTAAAAAGGGATTTTTAATAAGAACATTCCGGCGAAACCTTATTAAATAGTTAAGATGTTAGGAGATGTTTGTCTGAGACATGTACACATAGATAGTTATTATGAATCAAGTTGAATCTAGAAAAACTGCATTCACGCGGTCATGTTAAGAATCTAAATATCGAGTTTGGAACTCTGAAAATTAATTATTAACAGGACCAACAAATCTCATCTAAAACTGAATCGCTTCAAGAAGTTTAGAAAAAATTAAATGCAAATAATGTATTGCTTCTATACGTTGCTACGCTTTTTGAGGCCTATATTAAATTTATGAATATGATAATGTATGCCAAGCTGTAGCGAACACGCGACAAAACACAAAAAAGAAAAGCAATGCACAAAATAGAATATGACTCTCCTCATCGCTTTTAAACTGAATATGTATAAAAGGAATTGTAAATAATGTATCTGTGCTAAATTTTCAGCGTGCTTTTTGTTTTAAGTCGGTGAATACATTCGAAATGGTCAATGGTTGTTAAACGCAGCGCAGCGGGTTCAAACGTCGCTCGAGGACTTTATATAAACAATGCTAAGAAAAACGTTTAAAAGCTGCAGTGCGAGTGGCTTTATGCCTTCATCTTTTTCCTTCTTTTTTTTTCAATTAAAGTCCGAGAGAAATCGACTGTCGACTGCAAGACCGCAACGTTTGGCTCCATTGACGTGACTTCGGCATTCAGATAGCTGCGTCGTAGGGTTTTTGTTAAATTATAATATTTTAAATATTAATAAACAAATTGATCAAATAAGTCAGCCAATTTCCATCATACAAAAAAAGTAAAGAGTTAGTAGCTCATTGTTAGTAGACTAGATACGATAAAAGAAACCGCAACAACGCGCCACGTTCTGTATAGTTTGTAATAGATACGGGGCACTTTTATAGGCTTCAAATTCGTGTATTTATTACATCACATGGTGTAATCAGACTTAGTTGCGCGCTAACAGCCCTAACTGAACAGTTTTCACACGCAATTAGTTCGCAGCGGGTCAAGTGTTGCTTGCACCGATATTTATTGGGCTTCATAATATGAACTGATGTACTCCATTTTTCACGCAGATATTTATTTTTGAAATTTACGTACTGAAAGTACAAGTGAAGTTTAATCATAAAATACTTGTTAAATATATAAAAATTATTAAATTATTGTAAATACAAAAGGAATATTATTTATTTAAATCTATATTATTATTGTTTGCAAAGTATACGTGTGTGTGTATGTGTGTATAATACAATAATTATACTTTACGAAATGGCACATAGAAACAGTCAATTGATTTTTTAATATTATACATATTTGTTGACGAGAGCAGTAAAGCGATACTAAAAACTTAATATGACATTGTAGGACGATATATCTTATTTATTTCTTAATCATCTAATAAAAGATATAATCACTATATTTCATGCACGTTTCAATCAAAAATACAGACAAACAAAGAACAAACGAGACAGTTTGAACTATCCGTTAGTTTTACACTGATGCGGTTAAGTTAACAACTTAGGTTATTTTAAGTTTTTAGGTTAGTAAATTGCTCACTTTCCTTTGCCTGCACACCATGTCGCGGTCGTTAACATCGTTGGATAGACTATTGGAAATAATGATTTATTTAAATATCATATTTTTATACAAAAATGGACTTTTTTTAGATTTTAAGATATGGCCTGTGTGTGTTTATTAAAAAGTCTTAAGTCTTATTACAATATTTTTTTTTAAATCACATATTTTAAGGAAAAAATCTCTTTTTCTTAATTATATTCGGAGAACTTGCGACTGTAAAATTCTCGAAATATCTAATATGCAAAGTCTCCGCCTTGAAAACTTAAAGCCACTGAACCGTGGCTAATTAAGCAAATACCGCATCAACAGCGTGGTAATACAGCTTATTTTGCTTCACGTTATAATCAATTATGTATTCCTTTCACATAATATATTGTTTATATACAGATCCTTATGATTTACAAGAATATGTTATAAAGTAACGTATAAAATAAATCATAAAATATTTCTATGCTCTCCAACAAATATACAATTCGACTTTAATAGCAAATAACACTAACGATATTAAATTTTTACTTTACTACGCAAAACGTATGGAATTAATTCTGAAGGCAATTCTCAAACCCCTCTAATTAAAGCGCAGACCGTTTCCATTAAATACTTGTGAAGGAAATCCCGAAAAAGTTGAAGACACAGGGGCATCAGGTATCCATGCTTTCAAATTAATTACCTTGCCAACTTTAATAAATAAACTTTACTCATTTCTCTCAAACTTTATATGAAAGTTTAACAGGGAACTTTAAATATTTCTCACAATACAGGATAAAATGGAATTTAGAAGTAAATTTTAATATGAAAAAAATCACGTACAAATTATATCATTCAATGCAATTTCTCTTTTAAAAAACTCATAGCATGTAACAGAAGTATCGTTTTAAAATGACGACATGTAAGCGTTATTGTACGAGATACACAAGTGATAATTGCACTAATGGCCTTTTGAGAAGCCTCTTCAACTATGCCGCTATTTAACGCATATTGTCAAAAGGTATGTCTTCTGTTGAAGAATGCTCTTTAAGCGAAAATAGCTACTAAAAGCCCCCAGATATATGTGAAGGTGAATTGAATTCTAACCTCGACCTGTGAGATCTAGCTTTGTTTAAATAAAATCGGAATAGGGTTCGTTTACAGAACTCGGACTCTAACGTTTCTGTTGACACCGCGGGCTAGACCTCAACCTGACAGTAGCCTTGGACAGATGATGTATTTCCATCACTCTTGCAAGGTTGTTTTGTATTGACCAATATTAGAACCAATATTTTCTTTGGATTTAGATGAGCGTGCTGTATGAGGTTCATTCAAAGACATATTTCCCTAGCGACTTTGCATATTTTAAATGCTTTCACATTTAAAATATGCATAATTAGAAAGCAACAAGTGCTTCAATTTTTTTGTGGATAGATAGAACCAAAAGAAAAGTTAGAGGTATCCAGTAAACAAGTTGTTCTTTGACCTGTTTAGAGTTTAGTCGATAGCAAAGAGCAGCTGCGCGTTCCTTTGCCGAGTTTCATCAATAAATAGGTATAGACATCGTTTATTACTACCGAACAGCTGAATTTTTCATGAACAAAAGTTTGGCTTCTGTCAATAAGGTTTAGATTTCGGACTAGTTTAAATTAAAATACATATATTTACTCACAGGTTGCCCTTTAGGGTCTTAATAAAATTTAACAGTTCTGGTATATATGCAAGTTGAATGAGCTAAAAGCTAATGTGATTGGACTGCCATCTAGATTTACATATTACGCAGAAACGATTGCTTTTTAGCGCACTTTAAAGTTTATATAATTATTCCAAAGTACACACGAAGAATACAAAACGTTACTTGTTTGTGGAATAATTGAGGCGGACAAGACTCGGTAATGGAAGTGATAATTGCGAATATGGTAATACCACGCTTTGTTGCGTTCCCAGCGTACCACAAAGCGATCCAAATATGCAATTGAAATTAAGCTGGATTGTGTTCGGTTCTAACGATTCGATTCCTAGGATTTTGGCGCCTGTGTCACAATTTTCCATGGAAATCGACAAACTTCCGGTGTACGTTTTTTCACAGCAAAACGAATGCGGGAGTCGAAGTGATTTTATGCATAGATTTTACTGCTTATAAACGTGTGATTCAGATATTTGGCTGAAAGAACCGTTTTACCTTTAATCAGTTGTTTATAACCTACTCAATATTTACTAGTCTGTGGCCTATAAAAGTTTAATTTCATGGTGGCACATGTCTTATGCAGTGATTCTGCTGTCGAACTTTTATTGAGAGGGAGGAACTTGACACGACTTAAACGATAATTTAATCTTAGAGATGATGTATTTCGTTGTTGGAATATTCAAAGTAGCCTGGGGTGTCGATATTTACCTACGGGATTCCAAAAAAACTTAATATTTCACACAGATTTCAGGCAGAATAAATTAGCGATTGAACTAGAAAATTAGGTAAGTATTTTTTTGATTAATGTTAAGTAACGGCTAAGCTGCACTAGATTATTGCGTTCATAGTTGTCTCTTTTAATATTATTGCAAGGCGTATTACCTTGTAGATGGCACTATTACAAACCAGAATTTGATTTTTCCATAAAGGTACGACAAATACGTACAGGTCACGAAAGCCTTTATTTACAGTTACATTTGTCTCCGGCGTAAATATTTAAAGTCAGTTATAATATGTTAAGTAACAGATTATAGGCCTATGCCGAATTCAGTTAAAACTATTTTGTAATTTTTTATTCGATTCGTATTACAATGTGCATAATTACGTTAAAATGTACATTTGTTTTATTTAAAACCCTTTTTTTGTACAATAATATGAATTAGAACTTCAAGTTATTAAAAACGATAAAGTGATAAAAACTACGAAGTAAGTCATGAGGGTGCGTCCGGCATTAAAAGTTTCAACAAGTAATTAGTTGAAAGTTGCAATTAGCACAGTTTAATAAACCAGTGGAAATAAAGAAAGACGGTAATATACTGTTTATTTCATTATTTGCTTTGCTCGTAGCGGCGTAATAGATTTTTTGTAAACCCAAATTAACTATAAACTATTTCGCCTAGTTACTCTCCGTTTGCTGTTATGAATAATTAAAACGCCTCATCATGCAATTCTTTATCTTGTTCGAAGTATTCAATCCCACAGGTATAATAACTTCCAAAAGCAATTACTTTGAGAACTGATTATGACAATCACATTGTAGAAACGTCTACGATTGTGCTTCACATTAATGATTTCCAGCTACTTCTAGCATAATTAAACAGTGTTATTCATAGAAAAACATTAGGATCTTGTTCAAACAAAAAATATTGGAACCTATTTTTAATCGTATTTATTTATAGAACCTGTTCTTTAAAAATACTATTAACAAAACGGGGCAAACGGGTATAAGTTTCACCAGATATTAAGTGATACCGCCCGCCCATGGCCTCAATCAGGATTGACGACTATAAACGAGAAATTAATAACATTTATATAATTCGACGTTGCGAGGGATTGCTAGTACTTAATCATGGTCACCACGAGAACTGGGCCCTTTCTCTGTAACTTGCAATAGCCATACCGAGATCCCGATTCGAATAGTGAGTATTTGTTCCACGTCATCCCAAGGATGCGACATCAAAAAAATATCAATGGCGCCACAAGCTTCTTAGGTCTGGGCCTCAGATTTCTGTATCTGCTTCATGATCATTTGTTAATCTAATAGGCAAGTAGGTGATCAGCCTTCTGTGCCTGACGCACGCCCTCGACTTTTTGGGTCTAAGGCAAGCCGCTTTCCTAAAATGTTTTGCTTCACCGTTCGAGCGCATGTTAAAATGCGCACATAAAAAGAAAGTCCATTGGTGCTAGCCGGGGTTCGAACCTACGACATCAGGGATGGGAATCGCACGCTGAAGCCACTAGGCCAACACTGCTCTGCGAAGAATGCGACATCAGCGCTACGAATATTGAGAACAACATCGAAATTGAGAAAAAAAAACGTAAGGTTTGGTATCGCTGTCGCTATTGAAAGTTACAGAGTACCGGCGCTGGTATTTATTATATATATAATGAATAAAAAATAAGTCCTACAAAAGATTAAAAAAGAGATCATGTAATGACGCATGTGTGTACAACGCCTGATCACAGATCGATTTCAGTTATATAGGCACTCGGAGGCAACATCGTTAAGCCACAAGTGGAAAATATGAAGTGACGGAAGACGAATTTTATTAGGATCGCAAGGTGTATTACATTAAGGTAAATGGCTGCGGTATATTCAATTACGTGGTTCAGTGAAAGCTAATAACATCTAATAATAATAATTCCGCTATTGTTCGCGGATTATTTGTGGTCCAATTTATCTTTTATTTGTAATATTATTACAATACTTAATTATTATGAATGTATTGTATTATTAAAACATCAAAGAGTCTTATATTTCTTTAAGTAGGCAAGGTTGTTCACAGTGATGTGGTACAGCTACATTCATATTATAAAACATTCTGACTCCGAGGAACTAAAACTAGCATATTTATATTTTTCTCAACACACAAAATCATATAACTTTGGCACCGTAGTAGCGTGCTTTAATAACAATATATTATTTTATATTACATGTCTGCTGTCCTGTGCTTTATTAAATAATCTTCCACGCCAACGTACGGCGCACTGAGGTATACATCAATTACAACTGAGAATTTCTCTACAACGCTGTGAAAGCTTGGCTAGTTCCATAGAAACGCAATAACACGGGAAATTCATACACAAAACATTCGATATTTATGTCTCCACGTTATGCTATTGACTCACACCGATAACAGTTTACATTGGAACTGAGCCATGCTCGCATATGGGATCGAAAAATAAATTTTGTAATTATAATGATGATAAGATATAACCTAAAAAAAGGTTATTTCTTATTAACAAACGTTTTATAAGTAACGAATAGCTATTGAATATTTTGCCCGTGTTACTTTTGAAATTACTGAATAGAAAGAGAACGTATTTAAAACAAATGAGCCTTCTGTCAACATAAAGGTTGAATCGAAGAAACCTTAGTGATTTAAAATTAACGCTAACACTCTCCTCTTAAATTACAATTGTAATATCTCTAGCTATTCATTTTCTCAAATCTATACAAATTCTGAATATCGAATGAAAGACAAATAGTTATACGAATTTCGTACTTCAAGACCATCTTAAGTTACTGATGAAATCTTAATTTGAATTGATAGACGTTGTTATTTTTGCTAATTGAATGTAAATTTGTTTGCGTGCGTGCTAATTGAATGTAAATGTATAGTTGTATGTGTTGTAACATAGTGAATTGAAGTATTTGCTCACATGAAACGCAGCGGGCAAAGCGTAGCAGTTATGATAAATCGTAGCAACTTGTAGCGTACATGTAGGTTCTACGTGCTACGAAGTTCGTAGCTATGTTATAAGAGTATCAATAATACATATTAATTATGGCAACAAATACTATAAATACGACGTATAGAAATAAAGATTGAGAAAAGAAAATCTGTAAGGATCATCTCCATAGAAATATCTACTGTAAAGTGGAACGACTTTTAAAAACGAACCTAATAACATTAATCTTAATGCATAGCACAAAACTTATTTAATGTTTAATGTAGCGTACATACAAAGTAGCTACAGGAGAGATATAAAGGACATAAAACGTCCTGAACCTAAATAGTTAGCCTCATAAAGCCGGGGACGAGTCTCTAAGTCTCAAAGCTGTGCCTGTTGCTAATCTCCTATATAAAATAGGTATACCTACACATACACCGTTACTTTCATTAATTTAACAAACGAAGTCTTGTAACTTGTTTATCACTTAAAATCACATAATCCTTATAAAAACGTTTAGCAATTAAAATTATGATATCACACAATCACAGTAAATAACTTTCGCAAAGCACTGGCACCATTAATATTTAAGAAACAAAGGAATCGTTAATATTTTTTTTATCTGTATAGAACAGAATTTGAATATGGATAGGCGCGCGATGCGGGCGGCCAGTGCGGCCTTCCCGCCGATCTGACGCCCCCACTGCTGCTGTGACGGATTCAGCGCAACTTTGTGCCTTTTATCTAGATCTACGTTTCTAAGGAATAGTATCTTAGTATCGGTCTATCATAATATAGCGTATTAAAAATTGACAATCCACACATATCTTGCAACTGGTATAATAGATAATATGTAAAGTTACAAGAACAAAAATGACGTTACTTATTAATTATTATCAAAGGTTAAAAAAAATAAAACTTTGGAGTAGACTAGCATATATAATCAATATATAACCACTAATAATAACCCGATAATACGACTCAGTTTCGTGTTGCTTTTTTTATTTGGATTCAAAGTTATGAGTAGAAAATAAGAGGATTAGGTATAGCTAATCAATATTTAAGTATATAAACGCGCTTTTTTACGTTACTAAATAAAAAAGGTAGTTTCGAGTGTTTTCAAATTACCTGAGACCGAAAAGACCTATTTTGTTCGTAACTTGTACAAAACTCATAGTGTAAATGAATAAACTAATCAGACAGCACACAACCTATCGAGAACACGGCATCAAAATCAATCGTCAAATAAAGTATCTAATAATTATTCGCATATTTTGTATTGAGAATCGTGACATATTTGTGCTTTGTTCCCGAAACTCATTTCTACATTTGCATTGTATAACATAATAACAAAGTTGTCATTCCGTGACTAGTATTTCATACTCATTTTCCTGTCTTCTGAGATAACTTTTAACATGATAATAATTCTTAGTGTGCATTGTGCAATCTGTAGTAAAGTGTTATATTATGACTCAAAAGTTACACGAAATATATCTTAAACATAAACAAATATTTACAAACAACATTTAATACACATGGACAGAATTATGATGACATTAATAAAAGTATATACACTAGAGTTTAGCTGTCCCTTGATGAGCGAAATGCGTTCATCTTTTTCTGCATCATCATCAATAAGCTATAATGAGGCGCCGGTTAACATAGTCATAGGAACAAGGTTAGAGATTCAGTACATAAATATAAACACAAAACAGATAAATGGCGCTAAGAAAATACATAAACTAAAACACAAAAATACACTAAAACAGTACTTTAAATTATTAGTTATCTAATAAAAGATTCATTATAAATTATAGGCGACCAAAGCTAATATTAATATGAGCTTTTTCCAGCCTGTTTTCTGTCAATGTTAATAAAGATAAATTTACTCTCTCTCTCTCTCATAAATTTACCTTATTAAGTTTTTAATGTACAATGAAAGTTGCCGCCGGAAAGAAATAAAAGTAATTTCGCATCAGATTCTTGATATCCAAGGTGTAGAATGAACAAGGGTTGCCTTTATTAAACAAGGCTATCGAGGCAAGAATTTTTAAATTTTACCTTTGTCTTAGTTTATTCCTAGCGTAACTATAATTTTCGAAAAGGCATAGACAGATCAACTTTCCTAAAAAAAAACTCTGAACCGTCCGTAAAAAAATAAGTCCGGGCCCTGCCAGATGTAAGGACTCACGGGACTCCAATTCTCTCGCAGACGATTGATTAGTTTCTAGATGTAGTTTTATCAGTGATTTCTTCAAGCGTTTAATTTTTTTTTTAATTAATTCGAATAAAGAGAGACGATTGATTGATATTGATTTAAGACAAAAATATTTTTTAAAGACAGAAACAGTTTTTATCACATAGTTATATACCCAAAAACTATGTAAGCTGAGTTTAAAAGGTAAATAATCATTAAAAATTGAGGATATTGGAAAATTCTTTGAGCAGACCTGTACTGTTCAACCTTCGACGCAGACGAGGTTATGAATATTTGCTTAGCTCAAAGCTGAACGAGTCACAAAACGAGACTAAGTTTAGCTACTATGATATATCGAGAAGGATTGAACGGGGAGAATTTTTGAAGGAATGTCGTATTGTATTGTTCACAACTCTGCAGTGTTGGTATTTGATTAATGTTGTAGAAGCCCGTCGATAGAGGTCGCTAATGGCAGGAATGGAGACCGCTTAGAATGTTAATTAAAGAGGTAGAACTTAGAATAGAAACTACTTATGTGCTCCTGTGGTTGTAAGGGAAAGTAAACAAATCTTGGTAATCAATCTATATCTAAAATGATATGGCAAATTATTTTTGTTCATATTAATGATATTATTCGAATATATTAATTAAACCAGAACTTTCCAATAGTTATTTAATTAATTGTTTGAACATATTGATACTAATAGTTGTAAAAAGGGCTTACAATTGATATGGATCTTAGCGAATCGAACAAAAGAAACGCGTTCTTAGAAAAGTCAGTTAATGATTATAAAGTTTTTAATAGATAGTTTCATTAAGTCATAGTATCATTCACAACTTAGGAAAAAATCTTATTTTAGTAAAAACTCGCATTAATTTGAACTTATTTATAAAATAACAATAAAGACAATTTTGCGTCTGTTTAACTGAGTAATTTATTTTCGTTAGACGTAAAGCGCCAGTTTTTGATAACCATAAGGCAATTCCATATTTGGTAGTACATAAATAAATTCAGGCCTATGCTCACGTAAAGGTTACAAAGGAATGAAACTGTTCAAGTTTCAATTGTAACGCAGTCATAAAAACTGTACAGGGAACACGTTTCTCGAGTTTTATTTGGGACCCGTGACGGCACGTAATAAGCTAACGTGCGTCGCACATAACTTTCGCTTTTAACACGTTGTAGTGAAAATGAAAATATGAAATTCATAATTTTTAAATAAGTTCCTAGATGCTTCAAGTATGAGCATTGGTGGTAGGAATCGAGCTGTTTTTTCTAACTAATAAGTAACTTAAAGTACTTAAATATCATTAAGGATTATCAGGATTATCTTACAACGATGCCCATGAGCATTGAGACACCGCCAAAGGAATTTGTATGAGAATGACATTAGCTCACGCTGTGCCCCGTGACCATTTTCATACAAATTCGTTTGGCGTAATTGGGTCACGCCGATGGCAAAGTAGTATTCTCTCAAGCCCCTGATCCATTCAAGAGTAATGGGTTAGTTAGGATATTTAACAATGATTTATCTAAGTTTAGCATGAAAAGAGTATTTACTATGCTTCCTTAAATAAGTCGTTAACTAATTGGGCCAAAACTTCGTAACGGAGCTGCACAAGTCTTCGAGACATATAATTATATTAATTAAACTATAATTAGATATAATCTGCCGTCTTTGAGTATGGTTGAGCTTTCTGTAGCTGTAGTTATTAAGCATAATACTAAAATAAATAACAAATATCGTACAAAACGAATGCCTTTGTTAATCCATGACGTTTATTGCACCTGAGTCCAAGTTCTTTCATTTTTAACTTTCCTGCCGATCGCTACGTGGCTAGCGTTTACAATAATTGTTGGTATTGAATTTGAGAACAGGTTACGTCATTTCACAGTGAGATAGATCTACTGGGAATTTATCCCGAGAAAACATAAAACTGATAATTCTTAGGTTCCTTTTTCCTGTAAAAACAGTAATGTAAGTAGAAGAAAAGCGCAGACTATTAGGTACCTTCAGTTTTATTAACCAAATCAACTCTGATTACACTATTATTACAATCGGTTATCATCGAAAATTTAATAGGACCTGGGAATATAATAAACAAGGAGGAGTATAAGGAACTACAACACCTAACATCTACAAACAACAGATAAAAGTAAGCGCGAAACAATTCTGTGACATGGACCGCTGACAAATGGCACAATAGCACCAAAATTTGTCGTCAAATCGCAGCCCGCTCGGCCAAAGTGGTAATTGAGCTTGTCACTTAAAGATGAGGAGGCTGATCGATGGCTTTGCGAGGCAAAATGTTTTATACCTTTCATTTTTTCCCTTCCAAATTCGTAAATAACCCTATGACGCCAATAATTACAGTTGCTTGTTGAGAAAACAAGGGAAAAACCATGCCATGAAAACTTTTGTATACGATCCACCGATCACCGTGGTCAGTGGCCATCTAGTTGTGAATACTAACAAGATAATTAAAAAGACAATAATTGTTTCCTTTGTCCAAACGTTATATAATCTTATACACTACTTCTTGATCACTGTATAATGTATATCTTGTTAGGGTTACTTGGATTAGTTAGCTTATTTTATATAATCTTTTTATATCTCACACATTGCAATGCATATGTATCTAATTATAATGAATAAACAAATTTTTATTTATTTATTTATTTATATATTTACGACAAGTTGCCTTCGTATTTTACAATTGTATCGCCGGAAATCGACCAGCACATTAACCACTAAGCCACGGAGGCAGTGAGATTTATCAAATTACATCTGATGAAATTCAATCAGTCCTCTGTGTCCGCCAGTCGTCGTTGTAGTGCTTCGGAAACCGTATCTATTTGCAATCTTCGATTAAATGTGAATCGAGACGTTTGATTACACTCTAATTATACAATGTTAGAATATCGATTTAAGTAACAAAAAAGCAAGACATTTAAGTTCCTATAAGGGATGGTAACAGCCAAAACATCAATTATGGGGCCTCTTTGGAGGATTGACATTTTATTAAATTTTTATTAAAGTATTGAATTGTCATTGTATTTCTTCTACATAACGTTGATCGATAAGAATATATAAAACTTATGACGAATAAGTAAAAAGTCGATGTATGCTGTGCATGAAGACCGAAGATAGTTGGAATATTGGTATTTCGAAATGGATTCGTGAAATGGGACATGATAGGTCGATCTATAATGAAACTATCATGATTATAAGCACGCTATATTCCATGAGCGAAACGAAGTTATGCTTCCATTAAAGGAGAAATTGTTTATATAACAAGAGTAGGTAACTATTTGCAATTGTTCAATGAAATGTTAATTAGTTGCTAAGTTAGCTGAATTCGCTTCAAATTTCAAATATTCAATACAAAATCAACAAATGTTTTTCAAATCAAACACTCCAATTCATGAAATTACATAAAAGCATTGTTTCAATTTAAACAGTGAAATATAAAACTCCAAAAACCCAAAAATGTGATCGCATAAACTCCATTCATTTCACGTCAACAAATCAAACAATCTAGACGAACCATAGCTTCGCACAATACTCAAAATGGAAACTCATCAACACTCGAAAATTCAGTAAAATGTACGCTTTCAAAATACTCATGAAATGATAGTATTACCGCGTAATTAAGGTTTTCTGAGCGGATTGCGCTGGAGGACAATTTGCGTGCCTTTGACGACGTGAGCGAAATGTCCTCGAGTAAATAAAACACGATGTAAATACCAGATTTTAACTGCCGTTGAAATTTTACTGTTTTGAATTATATCATTTGGTCAAAGTGCTAAATTAAAAAAAAATTGGAAATCCACTCTATGAATTGAACTTAAAAAGTAAATCGGGCACTATTACATATTTTAACTAATATATAATCGTTTACATATATTTAAAGTCAATCAAATATAACGGTGAAGTTTGAAGTTACTCACACTAATAAGACATATCGGTTTCCTCACGATGTTTTCCCTTTACCGTTCGAGCGAATGTTATATGCGCACATAGAAAAAAAGTCCATTGGTGCACAGCCGGTGCTCGAACCTACGACCTCAGGTATGAGAGTCGCACGCTGAAGCCACTAGGCCAAAACTGCTCTACTACAAATGTACTTTACTCTCTACTTTATTTAAGTCTCTCACTTCAAGCCTGGTTATGGAGAGGGCTGTGCTATGTGTTTCTCTACGCGATCATTTTAGAAATAAAGAGATCCGTAGAAGAAATAAAGTAACTAACGCAAATGGCAGTTGGCGGGGCACATTGCCCGAAAAACGGATGACCCATGTGGCCAAAAAATCCTGCAATGGAAGCCGAAGACCAGTCGGCGAAGTGTTGGACGGCCACCTACTAGATGGACAAATGACCTGGTATGAGTGAAGGGGAAGGCGTTGGATGCAAAGAGCGAGGAACCGGTCGTACTGAAAATTTAGGGGAGAGATCTATGTCCAGCAGTGTCCGTCAACAGGCTGAAACAACTTTATTTATCACGATTCCTAAATCATATTAGATTTTTCTAAAACAAACTTTGACAGTTTGTTTGTTTTACTTTATTCATGTTTAACTATAATAGTTAAAGTCCAATAGGCGAAACATTTAACTAACGTCTCGAAACTGAAATATTTGTAAATTTTGAAATTTTAAAACAGTTTTGCCCGATTTTCCTATTTAGTGTGAACATAAAAAATGATTAAGCTTCAAACCCAATAATGTGGCTTTCTTTTCGTTACATGCCTTGTTAGGCTATAAAGATTCGTAAAATATTTTATTATTTGATTTGATTATGTATAAAACTGTGGAGGAAGGAAGATGCTGCTCTTACTAGAGGACTAACCACTGACTGGCCGGCCCAAAGGTATCCTTAGCGGTCGGAATAACTTCGTTTGGGCGTTACAAAGTCTTCGCAGTGATTGTAGCCGTAGACTGTAGGTGTCGCTACAAAACAACGAAGGCTTTAGTTCTTAAAAATCGCAGTAACAACAACCATATGTAAAGACTAATTCTTAGTATCATGCAAAACGTAATGTGTAAATAGTGGCAATAAAATAAATAAAACAAATAATCTGGGTTAAGATTGTCACTTAGACGTGTCTAAGTTAGGTGCAAATTGGCTTAAGTTCAATTCAATCGTGGCATATTTCTGTCCGTGTCGTGACGGATATAATTGGATAAAATAGTCTGCCCTGAATAATATCAATCGGTACTTTAAAGTTCACTATGAATAAACTCTATAAATAATTCTATGATTTATAAACTCCTATTAGGGAGCGTTCAAGTATTACGTAACGAATCTTTTTTCCTTTTGTAAAACGTTACGATGCGGGGCGGGGATTAAATTACGCGTTATTGTTAATATTTTTTTCGACTTACACCACATAATAGTAACTAAAGAGTCACTAGGTGGTCACGAAACGTTTTACTATACTTGGGTACAGTACTGTACAGTGTACTTGGGTACTGAAAAACGTTACGGCGAGTTACATGGGGGGTTAAATCCTAAATTTTTTTTTTTTGTAATACTTTTGAAAAACATTATTTGTTTATTGGGTTTAGATATTAGGATAATACTTCGTAAACTTCGTTCTGTGTCTTACCTGAAATAGCCTACGTTTAAGGTTACTAGTACTTTTAAATCAGGTGGCAATTTGAGTCATTTCGATTCGTTACATATATAAACCGTTGGGTTAGAATAATTATAAAAACAAAACTTTCAGCCATGCATAACGAATGGTTAATTAAAATGCCGGAAATTTATCTACAATTATGATGTCAGATAATTGTTGTTTCTTACAAAGAGCCGTTAAACAAAATTACGAGCCATTTATACAAGTTAATTCACCATATATCCTAGAAGCTAAAAAAGATCTTTCACTTTTCAAAGCTTCCTTAAATCAGTGTTTAACTAGAAACATTTAATATCATAGCTGCATGCTTCCTAAGGTAATTATTAATCCTAGCAAACCAGATACTCTACAACTATAAACCCAACACAATTATTGCATACGTTAAGTGAGGTATTGAATGTTAAAAGGCGCGGAAACAAAGACGCAAGGAACAAAGGTTGGCCATTTGGAGAGCACCTGCGACGCTAGCGCCACCCAGCGCCACTCGTCAGCGGCCTTTTGATAGTGTCGACGACCTGATTGTTTACGCCAAAAATTATGTCAACATTTCCCAGTCTGTAGAATATTTCTGAATTAAATTTTCTTATCAAAAGACTGAAAACAACAAATATTTGTGTGAACGAATCACATCTCTTGTTTAAGCCTCCATAACTTTAATACTTCAGTCTCAATCGGAGTATCACAAATAAATTTTTACTTAGACATGTCAATTCAAACTGTGTCCCTATGTTCTTCAATTTCTATATAAAATAAATAACAAACAAGTCCACTTCAATGATATCTGTACTTTTGTACTAGTTAGTTTTATAGTGTGAAAAAAACAAAAATAGTTTGGCGAAGGCATATAAATAGGCTGATTGTCGCCGCGCTTCCTCTTCACAAACTCTTGACAAACGGTTTCTTTGTCGAGGTCATGGTTGTTATAGCGACTTTGTAGATTTCTGTTAGTTTTCTCCTGGTTTTTGATGTCAGTGAGTCTTTCACATCCATATTGTTCACGATTACAATTTTCTCTCTTCTTAATTAAGAAACACTTATGTTTAATCAACAAAGAATTGGTTAATAAAACAATCCTCGTTGACTATAAATACACCTTAAATAGTATTGTCTTTGATTAACATAACCTTTACACATTTAAAGAAAAACGCTTTTTACCGGATTAAAGTTATGTTTATTATTATAAATTTACAACTATTTGACATAATTTTAAATTTATCCGACGTTTCGCGTGCTTTACAGCGTGCGTGGTCACGGTGACTGAAGACAAAAGATGTTGAATGTCAAAAAGTATCACAGCTGCAGAGAAAGTTGCATTATCTGTATTTATTTCCCCGGAGTTGGTATCGACTAAAAGATGGAGGGTTTTGGCAAAAATGGCTCACGGTGTCCTCTATTTTCGCGGATTGTTTTTCTTTTTGAGATTTTAATTTGGATATTATTGGATCCCAGGTGTTTGACAATTTTAGGCCGTCTTCTCTATTGAAATTGGGGTGTTTTTTGATTTCAATGGCTTCGCGTACCAATCTTGGGAAGAATCTTTTCTCTTTCGCAAGTACTTTCGGTTGGTCAAAGCGTATGTAGTGATTAGGCCTATCTAGTATGTGTTCACAGACTGCTGATTTTGTGTGTCGTCTATGTCTTATGTCTGCAATGTGTTCTTTGAGTCTGCTGGACATATTGCGTTTAGTTTTCCCTATGTAAGACAGGCCACAGTCGCAATCCAGTTTGTATATACCTGCATCTTGCAATGGGGTGTTACTTTTGATTGGTCTTAGGAATTGCTGAATCTTCTTGTGCGGCTTGAAAATTGTATGAATAGAAGCTCGTTTTAGGATCCGGCTAATTCTATCTGTAACTCCCTTTACATATGGCAAGTAGGCTGGCTGGCGGGGAACTGTTTGTGTCTTGTTTTTGTTTTTGTGATGTAGCCGGGGGATGCGCAGCTTGTTTCGGTGTAGCACCTGTTTGACATGCTGTAGTTCCTCCTCGAGGTGGGCATCATCACAAAGACGTTGGGCTCTCTGAAACAAACATTTACCGACAGAAAGCAGTTGTGAAGGGTGGTGGTGGGATTCACCATTGAGGTACCTATCTGTGTGGGTTGCCTTCCTGTGTATTGTGTGACCTAGTGTGCCATCTGCTTTGCGTATAATTAAAATGTCTAAAAAGGGCAGACAGTTGTTGTTTTCTTGTTCAACAGTAAATTTAATGTTCTTGTGTATTGAATTTAAATGTGCTAGAAATGCAGATATTTTGTCATTGGGGAGTACTACAAATGTGTCATCGACATATCTCTTGTACAGTCGAGGTTTAACCGGGGCATTGGCCAGAGCTCTTTCCTCAAAGTCCTCCATGAAGATGTCAGCGACTATAGGTGACACTGGAGAACCCATGGCTACTCCATCAACCTGCACATAGAACTCATCTTTCCACATTAAGTATCCTGATGTAAGACAGTGTTTTACAATATCTACATAATCTGGTGACATGTTCTGTTCCCTAAGTCTTTTTGCAATGATATCTAGGCAGTCATTTAGTGTAGTTTGTAAATAGTGACTCAATGTCAAAACTCACCATGGTTTCATTGTGGAGTAATTTGAGATCTTTTAGTCGATACCAACTCCGGGGAAATAAATACAGATAATGCAACTTTCTCTGCAGCTGTGATACTTTTTGACATTCAACATCTTTTGTCTTCAGTCACCGTGACCACGCACGCTGTAAAGCACGCGAAACGTCGGAAAAATTTAAAATTATGTCAAATAGTTGTAAATTTATAATAATAAACATAACTTTAATCCGGTAAAAAGCGTTTTTCTTTACACCTTAAATCTTGAAAACCCGTTCCTAGTTATATGTCTATATATATATATATCTATTTGTACTGTCGTTACGTTACTTTGTAGGCTTTCGGTCAGAGCACGGGAGCAATTATTATTAAATTTTTTCTTGTCCTGGTCAACCATATCACGTGTCAAAATTAAACTGTAAAAACTTGGAGAATACTTAGTGCGACCACTGCGGGAAACCACCTTCTACATATCCTATACAAACGATATTGCAAAAAATATATAAACGATTAAATAGAACGAAGAAATAAATTAAAAGCCCTCGTTAAACGTAAATTAATCAATAAAGCTTTTTGTAAAACTGACGAATATTTAAATGATTCTTATCCTTGGGATTGATTTGCTACAGTTCAAAGAATTTGTATGACTCAAAAAACTTAGCGATTAAAAACGATGGCGGAAAGTTTCTTGCCAGTTCTTCTTTCCCGCTCTACACCCTTGACTTGCGAACTGGTAGTAAATGTAAATTTACAATTAATTTAACTTCTTTCCTGACGTTCATAAGTGTACTTGTACCTATATGAATAAAGTTATTTTGAGAATTAGTTTGGAAAATCTGTTAATATTTCAAAACTATATTTATTAATTAATAATTAAATTCTTATAATCAAAGTGTCACGGAATTTCGAAACGCTCCGTGTATGAGCGCTTTATCAATGTTTATGGCCATTAGGTAACCCGATCACTTCAAATAACGATCAGTTCATCTCTATTACGCTATCAATCATACCGTGAACATTATTTAGTACTATGAAGCTAATTTATTTTATACCATAAATATTTATTTGCATATATATTTACGAGAAAACTAGCCACTATATACCTGACTACTACCAAACTTTTCTAACATGCATCGCGTCAAAAATTACTCGACAGATAAAACATTTAAAAAATATTTTTCCAAATTATTTTTGTCCGTACAAAAATTCTCAATTAACGAAAAATGCCGACATTCAATACGAAATACGTGAAACCGATAGCAATGGCCCTTAGGCGATTGCAGATGAAAGGTTTCTTGTAAATCAAACATATTCCGCTTTGCAAGTGACCCGACCGGAATTATTTAATTCGCTTCGGCGATTTCAGTAGCCAAGGATATTTGGAGGTCACCGGGCAGCCGATGACTTACTGTGCAAAGTTACACAGAAAACGACTCTACTATTAAACAATCAAGTAGCCAGGATAAAAAACTATTAAATATACATAGAAGAACACGACTGTGTTTTAATAAGTTTAAAATGGTTATAATAAAAAAAACTTGCTGACGGCAGCTTTAAAATAATCTATCAGTATTTATTTAAAATGATTTATTCAGATATATGTACAACTCAATTCAACTAAAAACAATATAAAAATATATTGAAGGTTAATATCAAAAATGTACAGTCAGTAAGCTAAAATATCAATCTAAAGAAACGCTGAGCGAGAATATTTTAGAGACATTTATAATCATCTGTATTTTACGATGTTCTGAGAATATTTTAGAGCGATTGAATGAAAAATTATTGAGATTAAAAAAAGGTATTATAATATTTCTAAGATAAAGGTTTATTTTGTTTTAAACAAGGGTCTGAATAACATTAAACAAGCCCATGAAAGTTATCTCTACTTTGCTATAACTAATATAGAAATTTTTTTTAATCAAATACGAACTAACACGCGAATTAATGAAAATAAAACCATTTTAATTTAACCTTTAGACATGTGATGCAACCACATAATATATTAAATTTGTATACATTGTAATCACTTGGCTTAGTGGTTAATGCACGTGGCATATAGTCCGAATAGTTTTATTAAAAACAATATTTTGGGTAGCTAATATAAAAGGCAGATTTTCCATACAAAAATTATCAATGATATAAAATCAGAATTTCATTCCCTTTGCTTCTATAAAATTTAAAGTGAAGTTCCCAACATTGGATATTATGAAACTCTTATCGTTTCCTATGTTACCTTTTGTTCGTGAAGGAGTAAGTTTTATATGTAACAAAAAAGCGTCAAGTTACAAGAAGAACAGTTAGTTATTTCATGCGGAAGTTTTAACGACGAAAATAAGGCTTTAGCCGAGATAGTTGGATTAATCTTAATTTTTGGAAACGTGTTTCACATTTATTTAGCCATTTATATCCAACTGTGCAAAGGTTACAGCTATTTTTTCTTAAATCTAAAAAGTTATGATTAAAAGGGGAAATAAAGCTACACTATGTGTATGAGGTCCTGTAACTAATGGGGACTCGGAGCTCCGCCAAAAAACTACATTATGCGTGTAACTGACTAAGCTTCGAATGTGATAGCCCAAAATAATAAAAAAAACCATGTAAATAACAGACGGAAAAAATTATATCTATAAATTGGATAACCTAAAAAAAAAACTAATATTCGCAAGACAACCAAATAGTTACGAATACAGATATGGTAGTTTGCTGCTTTACTGCTGAATTTCATCATCGGACGTCGAGGCAGACGAAGACCGATATTACCTCGACGTCCGTCGTTCCACAACTGGTGGTGATGCACGGCAACTGTCTTAATAGACGCCCTATTCTAAGGCCGCGCACCACTATTTGGAACCAGATTCGACTTAGGGTCCTTCAAGAATAGCGTACCAATTTCTAAAACGGCAAAGCACTTGCGAGCCTTCTAACAGTGAAAGTGTCCATGGGAACTATCACTTAATACCCGGTAAGCTTCGTACGTTATCGTTCTATAAAAAATGCAATAAACAAATAGCATTGTAAGTAATACCTTGTTAAACCTCGGCTCTTTACATGCAAAGTAAATTCGTACCTTCACAATACAATAACAACGTAATTTACAATTTCATAAGTTAACTCGTACTTCCAGAGCTGCACTTTGTATTGCAAATAATAAATAACCTGGCTTATGCAAAGCGTACTGTTGAGGCCAATACCGGTTCTTATTTGTATAAAGAGAAGAACATATATACTATATAGCTTCGTATTTAACATATTATAAAACGCAGTAGGGCTTCATATATATAATAAATGAAAATCATCGTACTAGTTTTTAAAAACGTAATATAATATGGTATTTTTTGTTTAGGTAAAATATACTAACACCGTTGGACCTCCTGTATTGCCTTAAAATTTTAATTTAAGATCAAAATTAAATAAAAAGAGCCATATATTTTCGTAGATTGGCGATCGGCATGACCCCTTTGATTTCGTATGCCGTGCTACAAAACAATGATTTGGTGCTATTTCAATTCTATAAAATTGTACTGTTTTTAATTTACCGTAAGTTTGCCCATATAACGGAGTTAAAACAATAAAGTAAAACTTCCCTCCTCATATTGCTTTTACCTATACTTATATTTTATATATTTATATCAGTACTGTTTCGAAGTTTACCACGATAGATCAAAGTCAGGTTTGAAGTGTTAACACAGCTGCATCTCGGTTCTTAGCAAACTTACACTCGCTCACACGGAACAAACGCCTTTGACGTATAAAGAGCAACTTGCAAGTAAGTCATCTTGTAGTACATACAATGTAATTCAATGGTGTGCATTACACAGAGGCAGGTACACGCTTTGGCGGTACGTGTCAAGCGGATATGTACGTCACAAATAAATAGGTAAACAGTTGCACAAAATTTAAAGCTTTTCACTTTTGAATGAGTGCTATAATTGGGCTTTGTCTCAATCATATATCATATAGTAGCAGACTCGGCCAAGCGTTGCTGTGGCTAAGGTTTTTGTTATATTACATAGTAGTAAACTATTCAAGGGAAACGGTAGGAGAACACAAGTCATGGGGACCATGCTTTTTTTGGTGGTTATGCCATTAAATTATAGCTTATGTGAAACATTGGTTCTTTCAAACAGCGCCATCTGTTAGAATTGAGACTGTCAAATAATAAACAAAAATTTTGCAAAAAAATAATATTGCGGGTATGAATTAAAATTAATAACTAAGCTATTCTATCTTTTAAATTAGATCAAACTGCACACGGTGTGCAAATTTGATTGAAATCAGTTAAGTAGTTTAGGAGTCCCTAGGAGACAAACAACGTGACGCGTAATTTATAATAAATATATTAAGATTGTCTCACATTATTTGCAAAATAAAAAAAATATATTTTTTTAGACAATACAGAGCATTGATTGATTAATATATTTAATTAAAAAGGCTTCAAGTTTATTTTTGGTCCGACGACGCGGCGAACTCCGAATTATTATTGTAGTTTTAGTTTTAATTTGTCTATTTTTGTCATTTTTAATTAACGCAAGCGCTACCTGCCACGATGTTTTGTATGGCCTCAGAAGGAGAGAAGAAAATCAATGTTATTTTTTAAATAGGTATTTTTCTTGTCGTTTGAAAAATTCATATTAAATCTTAGCAGCTATATCTTAGAACACGGCGTACCTGCATAAGCTGACGTACGCAGTCAGCTCCATGTTCCCTGAGGAACAGCTGAAGAGTGTGGATTCCACGTGCAGACAGACGGTAACCGTTACCATTATTAGTGGCGAAGAATACGCCCGGAGATGTCCCTTCTACCATTGTCACATTAGAACTATTTACACTGCATACACATATTTCGAAATTCAATTCATAAGTTTCATACGGCTCCCGTTAAACAACATTCTGTCTATAACCATGAAGTTATAAATTGCACGCGACTACACAAATTATTGATAATTACGTTATATGTACACGAAAACGCTTTTATATTACCATAAATACTTTCATAAAATAGTCAGTGCACTTGTTATTTTTAAACTGTATATCACAAAAAAAGTTTTGTTACGAATGACAACAACAAAGATTGTCGTAGCGAATTCGTAGCAGCCGTCAGCCCAGTGTCGCGACCGTAGACAGTACTACGGGCTACGAGTGTAGCAACAGGATTACGATATCACCAACTAGGCTAATACTACGGTTCGCTTGCTATATTTTGAACTTAATTAACATTGTACATAAAGATTACTTGGGTATTAAATGCCAGTTTATTTTAATACGATATGCTAAACATACAATCTGTCAGGTTTTTATAATAGTACAGTTCTTAAGGAAAATTAAGTTATAATTATTATACATAACACATATGTATATAACACGCAATTAATGTAAATTAATTTAAGAAAGAATATATTAAAGAAATCTATGTAGAACATTATATTTTTAAAACGTATTAGTTATCTATGTGATAGATTATTCTTGAAGTAATTTAATATGCCTCATGAATGATTAAGACGGCAAGTATACGCTACCCTTCGAGAAAGATAAAGTAGAAAAATAATCCGTAGGTCAGTCGGTTCGCATCGATTCATCCGAAGGTCGTTGATTCAAAACCTGGTATGTGGACATAATCAGTCGGAGATACCTATATTTTAAATCCATTTACATTATTGCAGACACAAGTTACACAAACTTAAAAACAATAACATGATGCAACTAAGCACTCTGTTTCAGGCAACCCTAATCAAAGATAACAGTAAAAAAAACTTATTTTTCAGTAATAACACTAATTCGCAGAATTAAGTATCTAATGTATAAAATTCTCGTGTCACAGTGTTCGTTCCCATACTCATCCGAAACGGCTGGACCGATTCTTATGAAATTTTTTATGCATATTCAGTATGTCTGAGAATCGGACAACATCTATTTTTCATCCCCCTAAATGTTAAGGGTGGTTCCCCCTAAATTTTTATTTTTTAAACTAAACATTTTGTTTTTATTTTTTTATGATACAGCAAACAAAAATACATACAACTTAATTAACTTAATTGTAGATAGTTATTTTTATTGAACTAAAAAAATGTTTCCTAGAAATAATATACATGGCAAAACGACGCTTGCCGGGTCAGCTAGTTTTAAAATAAGATTAATGCCAGTGTCGGTCTTAGATTTAACTTAAAAACAAAAACTTAATCGATAACAGATGTTAGAGCACTCTACGGTACGGTAAAAGGACTAGTCTAAGTGATATTGATCAAATTTCGTTTCACATCGTCACATCCGATGTAATAGCGGAAAGGTCTTCCTTGCCCGCAGCCTTCCTGATTTGATTGGGGCCTTTATTTCTATCCGAGGCTCTGAGTGGTCACTCACCCCGTGTTGCATTGATAGACTGACTTTATAGCGTAAGAGATAATAATAAAAATAATGTAACATTTTATTGCAAAAATCAGTATGACTAGAATAATTAAATAACAAGGAGGGCAGCGGGCGGCTTTTGGCTTTCGAGGGATCTCTTATACCTTATTAAAAATATATATTCATGTAAAACAAACTACATTTATGACTGTCAGTTAAAAAATAGAACGGAGGAGAGAAACTGGTTCTCCGATCGCCAAGGATTTTTAAAGCATATATTATTATAACTATAACCTTCAAACAGCTATCATGGTTCCAAAATTATATAGGAGATCTATTCGTTTATAAATTAGTTGGTATGAAATATAATATATAAATTACTTCGTATCATAATTAGGTTACTAAATTAAGCTAGCTCGTTAAACTTTTATATTATTTTTATTTTTTTGTAACTAAGCTTGATTTCTTTTTCGCATTTATATTTAAAACTACTTTATTACCAGCATGCTGTGTTAAGGTGTACTTTATTACTTTTACGTTTTTGTAAGCAAGATTTTAACTTATGTTATATATAGCAGCTGTTAGCTGACCAATAAATAAAAAACTTGAACCATCAACAACAATAATAGTATTAGCTATTCCTAATTTTATAGATTTTATTATATATATTAAACATTTTCGTACAGTAAAATTTAAATTACTAATAAGAATAACATATCAATTTAAAAACTGATTTCAGCTGAAAACAGTTCCAAGCAATGTGTCAATAGTTTCGCGATCAATTATTATAATCAGGTTATCAATAAATCTTGAAAGAAGGATTTTATATTTTAAAATCTACCTAATAATAAAAATAAAAACTAATAGAGTTTACTAAGTTGGTATTAAATAGACTTAAAACTTTTTGACTCCATTTTCCTTTAACTTCCCCATACGTGACTCCAAGTTTAGATAACTGCCCTTCCGCAAATGTACACTGTACACTGATTGGACTATTTGTATTTACGGGCAGTGTGAAAACCTCCGACATACTCAAATTCATATCTACAGCTAATTTAGCACATACAATTCCACAAAAAATAGAATCCATAATCGTCTGTTTTTTCGAAATCGATATAATTATTATATTAAATACTAACCTACTGTAACAATAACTATAGCTTTCTATTAGTGTCAGCATTGTTATTTAGTACATCGAAATGTCTTATTCATTCGATGTAGCATCTCACTCAAATAATACGTAATAACAACCATTTTATGAATTACACCGTAGATTAATGATTACGGAATTTATAAATATATATTCGGCCGCTCTTTGACTCAGTAATCGAATAAGGTAGTCGGACTCCACAATCATTTCCCTTCTAACATAATGATATTAAAAGTTGTGCCTGCATATTTCTTATATTGGAAGCACTAAGTAATTACTTTGTTAGAGATAAATAATTTTTGTTAAATAAAACTTAAATTTCAATTCTAATTAATTTCTGAATATAGTAGTTAGGCCTAAATATTTGTTCATCACGTATTTTAAATATATTATAATTATTTTCATCGCCGTTATTTCAGTGAGTTTGCCTAGGATTTGGGTTGTAGCGTAATACACATAAATTGGGATAAGTGGCGAGCGTGGAAGTAAATGGTCTATGAAATAAATCGGCCCCATGCCAGCTTCTTGTCTTTACTGGCCTTTGGAGAGAGCAGTTCATTTTATTGCTTAAATACCCATTGAAAACGTTTAGGTTTTAATTAAGCCATCTAGACTAGTTTACTTAATGTTCTATAGTATTTGTATTATTTACTATAATTAATAGGACCCGTTACGTGAGGAGTATATAAATGAGGTTTAAATGTAAATTGTTATGTGTGAAAAAAAAATTTCGCTAAGGAGAAAATAAAAACCAGTGGCGCCAAATTTTAGGTCTGTGTACATAAGATTTATCTGATTCGGGATAAAATTTTTTTCTAATAAGCAAGCCGGTGATCAACCTTCTGTGTCTGACAACTACTTTTTTTAATTTAAAACTATTGTTTATTTAAAAAAATAAACAATAGAGTTGTCTGTTGGCCTAGTGACTAGTCGCTTTAGCGTACAATTCCCTGGGATCGTAGGTTCGAACCCCGTTTGTGTATACCAATAGACATTAATACTCGATCGTACGGTAAAGGAAAACATCGTGAGGAAATCAGCATGTCTCAAAATCCAAACATAACGGCATGTGTCAGACAGAAACGTATGCAATCTGAGAGTTGTAAGGGTTGTAGCGCCACAGGATTATTATTTATTTATAACGGCTAACATTAAGGTGTATTCTGGGAACGATCTTCGAAAACATACGCGAATTCCTAACTAAGCCTAGGTTAGTCGATGATTCATGGCACACAATGGCGAACCGGGTAATCTTTCCGATGACTCTCCGATAAATAGGCTTATGTATGAAATTACCAATGAGCGTAGATCGTGCTGGGGAGCCGAGACGTTATCAAAATTCATCTCAGACGCCCATTACTTCACAACAACCAAAGAAAGTGAGCCTAATGGATCCTTTGTGAGTTGATGGATTTTATAAGGATTAAAACATGCTTTTTAATAGGAACATATATGAATTCATTATCATCATCATTAAAAGTAAAAGTTATCGTGACACTCTAGTTGAGGAAGACCAGTTTATTTTATAGATTTGTGGCATTCTTTTATTAGAAAAGTATGTATTTTAATTTAGAGCGCCGATCAGTGGAAGAAGCGACTGCGGCGTTGCGGGCTGCATCGGCTGAGGTCATACTCACGATACAAAGCCTGCAAATCAGCCCGCAATGATTGAGCCTCTTTCACTATGCATCAGATAAATCTATATTTTGCAAGACACGGTATGCTGTATGTTATAAAAGAATTGTGCTTATTAGCGAAATCAAAAGGTAAATTAACTTGTTCATACTTTCCTTTTCCGACACATTTTAAATTTGTGAAACCTAAAGTTTCTACTCACTGTTACTGTATAGCAGTTTACATTAGTGCGTTTTTATTTATATAAAAATTAGGCGATCGCTATAATATTGTTATCAAACAAAATATTTTCAATATAGAGAAAAAAAATAAGTGCGATATAAAAACTGAAATTAGCATAAAAGTTTTATGACTTATTAAGGTATAATAATATTATATTTTGCAACGACACGCTTAGTTGAATATTTTGGTACATCTAGAGACAGTACTAAAAACTACGAGTGTTCTCAAAGAGTTCTTGTAAAGCAGTACAAGATTTACAACCACTAAAGATTTTACGAGCCAGACTCAAAATATATGAAGATAACGTTAATAACATACATCAGAAATTAAATTAAAAATACATTACATTTCAAGCATTAAATATTTAAAAAAACAGTAAAAAGCTGCAGACATAACCGTGCCAAGAGCTCAAATCGTAAATTGGGATTTAGTTAGCACTAATGACAATTGTATCCAGAAGCAGTTAAGCTTTTGTACTTTAACTAATTTTTCCTGAGCCGAATAAATATACCTACCACTTTAATTTTAAAATTTAATTATTTATTTTGTATCATCGTATTACGGTTCTATTAATTATACATAGAAATAGAAACAACTTACAAATTATAGAAAGTTTAACTTACAAGTAGGTATTATTATTGCATGAGCCAAATTAGTACCATAAAGAGATAGACGAGAAACAGTTCTATGGAAACCTATTGTTTTCTACTTAGTTGAATGCTATAACTATTAGCTATAAAGTAATACAGAATAAAGTCAAAGTAAAATCGTTTATTCATATATTTAACACAATAGTACACTTATGAAGGTCACAAAAGAAATACAAATTAAATCCTTCCAATTTTAAATTTACTGCCAGTTCTCAAATCAAGTGCGTAGAACGGAAGAGCTGGCAATAAACTAAATAAATTAAAAACAAAGATTTTGCCTATATCAGAAGGAGGCATGGTGAAATAGGAGCACACACTTACATTCTCGTGGGACAACACGAAAATCATAGTCGAAATAACTAACATCACCGCATTCAAGTCCGACCAGTCACCACAAGCATAAACCTACAGTGATTCAAAATAATTTTTAATTAATTAAATCCTCAAGTTACACTTACGAACAAACCGCAGTCGGTCGTTGGAAATCACCCAACAACGATTTAGTTGAGTCAAGAAGACGAACTCCCTCGAGAATTGGTTGAAGATCTATGCGTATTTGTTTACGCTGGCTGACAATCAAATAAATCGTCCGGTTCGTCGACTTGTACTATAAACAACGAACAATCGTTGCCCACATCTACCTAACTTGTGGCCTGAACCTATAGTATGACCACTCAACAAGATTGTTTTATTATTACTTCGTGTCATCTTTGCTTTCTGTTTACGATTCACAAAAATGTGATGTTAAGTATTTAAAGTGATTCTATCTAAAATCTATAATTTCACTTATTTTCCTAATAGAGTCCAGAGTATAAATATTTCTCAATAAATCCTTTTTATACTTCGTAGATATATGTACCTACTTAGTAAAACAATGTACATGAACATATCTATTTAAATCTAATACACAAAAAAATCCATCAACAACAAATAATTAGCTACATAACTATGTATAAAACATTCCAAGAAACCAATTACATGACAACATATAGAACACATCTAATACTTGTCATTATAGATCAAACAGAATAGACACGGTCACAGTCGCCTACGCACTGCTTGTTTCTGTCCGCTGCCGTCAACAGAATACTAAAAATAGACAAGCAACAAAAATGAATGAACTCATGCGTGTGCACATTTAAAAATAACTTTATAAATACGTATTGCCAGATGTAAGGTAATGTGTTTTTGGCATCTTTAAATAATAACTCGGCGGGCTTTTTCACTTCAATAAATGTTCCTGCATCAAAAACTCTTCGTAGACGTAGTGCGAAACGAATAATACATTTGAATAATTAACGAATAATACTGAATGTATTATTTTTGTGCCATACTGTGAAAAAGAAATCTCCTTAACACGAAATTTCATCTTAACGGTATCATCAGTAGTAAACTAATATATTTAAAAATATGACATAAATGTTGCGGTAATTTCAGATTATAATGACTAAATTGAATATTATGATGCTACCATCTACTGTGTTACTTTGTAAAAAAATATTTTATTCCATAAGCTTCGTAAATTGAAAGCTTTATCTACATTTTATCGATCATAAAACAATGTTTACATTAGTGTCCGTTAATAGATACCACTGACGACTAATATTGTTAACACATCATCGCACAATATAATCATAATTTATAGTTTATTTTAACTGTTAGGAAGCAAATTTAACATATTTCTGTGCTTACAATTAATATTTGAAAATATAATTGGATTATAAAAATGTTGTATAGGTTTAACGAGGTGGTTGTATTTGTTTCGAAAGTTAAAATTCAAAAATGCATATTTGATAAGTTCGACAGTACAAATTGGGCAGTATTTTTTTTTTCTCATATGGGTCCAACAGGCCGGAGTCACCTGATGTGGACACTGCCAGAAGGCGTTGGCCTTTTAAAATTAGTACGTTCTTATCTTGAAGGACCCTAAGTCGACTTGGTTCGGATATACTACAATGGGCAGCTGGTTTCAAATAGTGGTACACGGCAAAAAGCGTCTTAAAAAGTTGTCGAAAAGCTCATTCAATAATGAGCAGCAAATTATATTAAATGGGTAAAATTTTTGTGTATAATAAATGAAAATGGCAGTTTTATTAATAAGATAACAATATTATATATACTTATTTAGTGACATAAAACAATAACCACGATTGCTTAACAGATTTCGTTAACTGTGATATCATTTATCGCGCCATCTATGTAAGGGTAGTGGAAACATTTGCTGTTGCTCTCTCAACTAAGGTTTTGCGTAAGGCTACAAAACATGTTTCAACAAATTACCGGTAGGGGCGCTAATACGATTTTAAAATGGCAAAACAATTTCGATATTATACAACGTTATTTATTTAAATAAAAACCGTTTTATAATAAAGTACACTTATAATGATTTTTACGTATACAGTAAGTACTACTTGTTATACTCTATAGCTAGAGTTGTAAAGCACTTGGTATATTGGGGTATGTCGTTTATTCGATTCCCGACGTAACATCCTATGATTAATACGCTGAAGTGTATCTGGCTCATACAATATATAAGGTATACAAATAACAATAAGTCATAAATAATATGTCTTGATTTAGACAACCTCTGAAATAGCAAGTGATATTTACCTTACCATAGATAAGATGAATCGAAAAATATGTTGCTAGCCTCAAAACTAAAAGACTACTGCACCAATTCGAGTAATTATTATTTAATTGATTCATTAAATTTTGAGGTAGAGAGAAAAAGATTTTGCATAAATGTTCCATGTTGGTATTAAGCTACTAAAAAGGTAGGCTTAGTAAAAAACATTATATGAAGCAGAAACAAAGTTAGTTTACCATATGTTTTAAAACTCGTTTTAATTCTATACAATGTAAAAACACTGATGTTTAAAGTGCAATAACAACCCGTTTAGTTTTCCTACTTAAAAAAACGTTTCCAACAACCCATATCCGTAGTCCGGACACAGCTGTAAACGTGACTAGACTGAGAGCAGTGAAAGATATTTCACTATGGAGAAAATACGTTTTACTTTTATTATAATGGGTCTAGAACTGGATTTTCCACGGTAATAATAATTTTTTAGGGAAGGGAAGTATATTCTTATAAAAATATGCTTTTTACTACTTTTAAATATGTAAATAAAATTTAATTAAATACAGTGTAAACTCTTTATAACGAATTTCAAGGGACCGAGAATTTTTTTTCAACCAAATTTAAACAATTACAATAATTTATAATTATATTACTATCAATATGTAAATTATTCTAAACACATAACGCTTTTCTTTTACTGGCCATCTTGACAGTTTCAAAGTTTGTTTACGACTGATAACACACCATAGGTGACGGTGGTGCGTTTAGGTAACTGAGACCAAAATTTCCTACAGGTAATGCAATTAACAATAACAAAGGCTAGACGGCTGTTTATGACCTCAGGTGTCTTTGTTAGAAATTACGGCACCTCAAAAAGTTAGTTTTGTAAGCTGATTATAAAAACAATTTCACTTAAGTAGGTTGTTGATGTCTAAATATGAAAATATTTCTTCGTTATAGGGAATAGCTGTTGCGTTATAAAGAGTGCATTAATGAATGGGATTTGTGTTAAATCAAACAAATGTAACAATTTTTACGTTATAACGAATGACGTTATAAAGATTTTACACTGTAATTTAATTCATGAATAACCATGTACAGCGATCCTTAATCTATCTCTCGGTCTACATAACAGAAACAAAGGGAGCATTCTAAGCGAACATTATGGGAAGTCTCAAGTCTTCAGCAACAGAACACAAAAAATATACTACACAGTCCTTGTTTGTACAGCACTTGTTTTTAATAATGGCTCGCTTTTACAACTTTTTATAAAGAGAACTTAATAAAAATAATAAGGGCTTACTCTATATATATCTATTTTATCTATATATAATAATAGCTTTCGCAGAATATAAATCATATAAGATATTTACAGAAAAATATTGCTAAATTGTCTGTGAATAAATGTGAATGATATAGAATGAATTTTATTACTAACAATAGCCACCTTAAAAAAGGCTTCTTTTGCTTTCTATTATCAGTGTTCCATAATGTAAGAGAAAGGTAGAGATAGAGGAAAAAGGAGGCAAGAAATATCACAAATACTAAATCTTTTAATTTCTTTGATTAACTGCTCAATCTTTTTGATGGGGTGTCAACGGAATTTCCTTACAAAAAAAAACCTAACAATTTTCACCAGCCCTAAAATAACTGCTCTTCAAAGTAGCGAACAAAATCCATCAAAACCGGTTCATCCACTACAGCATAAAGAAGCTAGCTCGATTTTCCCATTATAGAGAATGTGGACTAGACATAACGTCGCCGGCATGATTTGAGCTTGTATTAATATTAATAATATTTTAGTTTAAAATGCATGCCAAACATGGAAATTTACAAATAAAACGAAAACCAATATAAATAAAAGTCAAAGAGGTATGGAAAGGAGCATGCTAAACAGGTATACAAGATAAGACACATAAAAATAAGATACAAAACTGAAGTGGAAGTGGGCGGGTCATGTAGCGCGCCTCACAGATCATAGGTGGACGAAAACAGTAACTACATGGAGAGGCACACCAGGCAAACGATACAGAGGCAGACCCTACGCTGGATGGGATGATGATATCAAAAAAAGCGCGGGTCCTTAATGGAAGCAAATAGCTCGGGATAGAGAAAGATGGCAAACCTTGGAGGAGGCCTTTACCGGAGAGGGTTCCTATACATACTAACTGTAAAAAAATATATTTACTAACACATAGGATATTTAGATATTTTTGTATTAGGAAATAATTTGAGGCTAAAAATAAATAAAGTTTAAAATATTCGCAGAGCTGGTTAAATAGTAGAAATAATTTTTATAAATTTATCCGACTCCTGGACAAATAATCTTTATCAGGGGTAATGGTTTTCTCCTCAATTTTAACAACATATAAAATTAAATACTTTACTGTATTAGGAAATATACTATTATAACATTACAGAACACGACCTCTAATTACCAGATAATTGTGTAAATATTAGATCCTTGTTCTAAAAACGTAAAGGTAATTAACATTTTTGAAACCACGAT
Organism: Pieris macdunnoughi; assembly: GCA_905332375.1. Classification (NCBI taxonomy): domain Eukaryota; kingdom Metazoa; phylum Arthropoda; class Insecta; order Lepidoptera; family Pieridae; genus Pieris; species Pieris macdunnoughi. The sequence continues at coordinate 4,507,725 of CAJOBZ010000015.1, forward strand.
AACGTAACCGTAGAATAAATAAAACGAAAGCATACCGGAGGCTATTACGTTCCCATTATCGCTTTAATATTACCACACAACACAGCCTACATTTGAGTTGTATGTTAGTCGACTATCATCCGATTTTGTTTTTTTTTTAATTCAACTTATTAAGATATATGGTATATGTGTCTGCTGTTTTTTCGCTATGTAATTTTAATTGTATATTTGGTCGCTTGGGAATTAATTCTACAAGACATATGTACTGAAACATATCTATACCGTTAATTACTACTAACTGACGCGGGCGGAGCTGCTAATAGCAGCAAATCGCTTATAAACAAAGTGACTATTTTAATAATTGTATAAGAGATGTAATGAACATCCGAAAAGTAGTGTTTTAAATACAGTAAAATTCATTCAAATCGATTACAATTCGGAAATCTAAAATCTTAAGCGGGAATAGTTTTAATTAGATGACATATATGCAGAAATAAAACGTAGCACTTGTAAATTGAAATAGAAATAGATTTCAATTTCTTAAACCTCTTTTCTTTCTTTCAAAAATCTAGAAACAGAATCGCGTTTTTATTCCTTGTCCCTTACTGCTTATATCAGTGTATTCTAAGCTAACCGCCTTGACAAGGTCGTAGTTAAACCGGTTCGGCTCACATTAATTCACTGCATTCCTTACTGAGACAACAGCCAAGATTCTACAACTGCTGTAGTTGCACTTGTATTAATTTTCAACTAAGCACAATGGTATTAATTTTAATCTAATCTCTAATAGCATATCTTATTTCTATTTACGCAATATGAAAATATTTTTCTCATACAATAACCAATACTAAATCATTGTGCCATTTTTTTAAATTAAAATCATAACAAAATACTTTGACAAGACCATAACTTTAGTATGAGAGTCACATTTCCGCCGTTTATTTATCGTTTATAACCATGGTGATCCTTCTATGCCTTGTAACTGAATTATATGCACATTGCGTTACTAATGATGAGGGCAGGTTAACCATGGTATGGGCATGGTCACGTATATTTGATTTACACATTAAACTATATTTTAAATTGTGTACAAGAATGTTACCTCATTCAAAAAGAAGCAAATCAATCCTATTACTGACAGTTGCTAGTAGATCAGTATCTATGTTATCATGTCGTTAGCCTAAATACGAACGTCGCCTACGTTCCATTTTATAGACCATCTGACATCATACCGTAAGGGAACTGCCTATGAAATAGGTAAGATATTTAACATTTTGTGTAAATTATGAGAACTATGAGGAATCAACAATCACAATCAAGCAAAACACGGAAACGTAACGTCATTTTATATTATAACCCCTTTGGTTCAGAGTAGCTAACCATCGAAGGTAAAAAAGGGAATACTACTTTACATAGAATAACATTGTATAAACATGCAAGTAGATAGTAGTAACCACTCGATCTCGCTTAATTAACCTCAGTATTTACCGCAATACATTTGCGGTATATACAGGTATTATGTCAGAATACAAGGTTAGATTTCATATCACGATGCATCAGAGAAATGTCAAGGATATGACAGTATTTCAGTACTACAGCGCACCACCAGCTGCCCACCGATGTATTTTCGAACCAATTTGACTTAGGGTCCATCAAGAAAATTCCAAATCTTTTATATATTTAGCTAACACAATGTAGGTACACTTATGAACGTCAATACAAAAATACATATTAAATGCTTCTAATTTTACATTTACTGCCAGTTCTCAAATCAAGGGCGTAGAACGGAGGAGAAGAACTGGCAATAAACTCTCCGCCAATCTGTTTAATCGCCAAGTTTTTGTTTTACAAAATGTTTGTAAGGAGCTGCAACCATTACACCATGTTCCACATGGCATCTTTGAGTAATTAATTATACTAATAAAAAAATATATATAAACAAAAAAAATGTCCTGTATCTGCAGTAGGCATGGTGAAATAGGAGCACGCACTTACATTCTCGTGGGAAGAACACGAAACGAAAAGAGCGGAACAATTCTTAAAAGGCCGGCAACGAACTTCCGAGACCTCTGGAAATGTGAGTGTCTATGGGCGCCGGTATCACTTAACATCAGTTGAGCCTCCTGCCCGTTTGCCCCCAATTCTATAAAAAAAGCCGTCTATGGAGTGATATGACGACTCATCAAAAAGTTATACCGTCAAAAATTAACAATTGTCGTTAATTTACAAAAAAAAAACACTATACTTTATCAGATCTATAAGAGGATAATACCCAAACATTTTGGGATTACCCAATACCATCTCATCAGTCTCTTTTTTTTTTTTTTTGACCACAAAATTAGGACAAACACATGATATAAATTGACATACGTATGCATAAATATCAAAAGCGGTGCCGTCCTTATAACATGTGGACACGACCAGAAATCAAGTAGATACAAAAAACAGTGTTAAATACAAACAAGCATAAAAATTAAAAATGCAAACTATAAAAGAATTAAACTATTTGAACCAAGAAAATAAATTATCGGTACTGTGTCCTAATTCTACTCTTAGCTGAGGCCAGAGAACCGTGAAAAATGTCAAAACTCTGTGCAATATCATTATGGTAGCGACATAACCTATTAATTGGTGAGCTTCTGCCAACGTTTGTTCGACAATGTGGGATGTGAAAACATCTTCGATTGTACAAACGACTCCCGACCCGAGGAACTTGTATGGATAAACGTTCTAAAATTTCTGGGCAATCCACAATTCCGTTAGTTACTTTAAATAGGTATAGCAAGTCGATGTTTGCTCTACGAACACTCAGAGATTCCAAGTTATAAAAATTTAACCTATCCTCATATTTACTCAACATTGCACATTTATTATTTTTAAAGGATAGATGGTATAACCTCTTGAAGTTTCTTTCCCCTTATGCAGTATGTTAATGGGGAAGATTTCTTTATTTTCGAAAATTTTATGCAGCAGCACTTTCCTTCATTTAAAATCATTCTATTCAGCCCGCACCATATGTTAACTTTGTTTAGTTGCTCCTGCAGAAAATCAATATCGATATCCTGTTGAACATGTTGGTATAATTTTAAGTCATCAGCGTACATTTTAAAATTGCACTTTAAATTATATGCTAAGTCATTCACAAAAATGATAAAGAATAAAGGCCCTAAGTGCGATCCTTGTGGTACACTCATAGGTATAGGCTGACCGTTAGACACATGCCCTCTGATCTTTACCAGTTGTGTCCTATTTTTTAAGTACGAGTCACACCACCTAAACAATGACCCATGGATGCCCATGGAAAAGATCTTCTGCAGTAGTAAATCGTGGCAAATGAGGTCAAAAGCCTTACTGAGGTCGGTGTATATTGCATGGATTTCCTGTCCGTTGTCGATTCTCTTCGCTATGTCCTCAGTGAAACCAAGCAAATTCGTAGTGGTCGATTTCTTTGGCATGAAACCATGTTGCTCTGGGTGTATATTCTGTTTTACATGCCAAAAAATTATCTGCTGAATAAGAGACTCAAACACTTTTCCAGGTGCTGGTAATATTGAAACTGGTCTATAGTTCTGAACAACGTTTCTATCTCCGCCTTTGTGAATAGGTGTTACCCGAGCAGCTTTCCATACGGTAGGAAACACACCTTGACGCAAAGACTCGTTATAAATCATGCATAGGGGAATCGATATATTTTCGGCACATTTCTTTAGCACAACATTAGGTATATTATCTAACCCTATACCTTTGTTTGCGTCTAACTTCCTAAATTTCCTTCCTAAAATTCCTTGTCTCAACTAACTCACAACGTTATATACTTCAAATAACAAGTATTACCTGAGCGGAAAAACGTCCGGTGACCTATCAGATGACCGCTACCTCCAGTATTTAAAGAGAGCAACATCCAAGTTATTTTAATTTCAAGCCTCGAATAGAGATCACAATATATACACAGGCCTATTCAGGCCGTGAGTATCCTTTTGTACGCTGTATGTGCCTCGACTCCCAGATGGCATTTCAGTAATATTTGAATACGCGCTTTTATGTCACTTTTCTATGAAATTACATGCAAGCTTTTTACCCCAGATAATATATATTATATAATATATCAAGAAGTCATTTATTCATATTTAATTAATTTAAAAACAATCATACTTTTATAATGAAAACTGACTTCAACAGCGACATAAACTCTAACCAAAGAATGTATTTCTTTACCCTTTTTATATGTATACTAGCGGCTAGCATGATATTTGAAGCGATTAGGATATTAAACAAAGCATGAAAGTACCGACTGCAGCGCCATCTTCCGGGCTGGTTTGTGAATCTAAACCCTCCAGGGCTCCCTCCAAACGCTTACAAAAAAATTCATTCAAATCGGTCCAGCCGTTTAAGAGTTCAGTGACTTACACACGTACAGTAGAATTATGTATATAAAGATATATGGTATAATTCGGTTGTTCATGTATCGTTATATTGGTAATTCGTTAAATAAACGTCTAGTCTTTCGGTAGAATAAGCTGAATTATGAAAATTCATATTAAGTTACCGAAAAGATACTCTTGAATCAAGGTTGCACCGTGATACTTGATCAGTTAAATTATGCATTACAAAATGGTTCACGTTAACAGTGAAGCTCAGACAAATTAGGGTTCCACGATGGACCGGTGGTTATAAATAGCTGAATCAATACCTCTCGAGCCGAGCAGACTTCCTGCGTAGGATGTCGAGCTCGTGACCTTATCTGCATTTATACTTAATCATAATATCTCTTCACGTTTTTCTGAAGCACCACCCAACTCCGTTTATTTAATGACAAGCCATGAATTATTATTTCCGTATCGTTTAGCACAATTCAAAGTAAATATTTCGTTCGAGAAATTGAAGATAAATTATGTGCTACGTATATGCAGGAATTTTGATTTTGGTTCCATTATTAAGTAGTATGATATGTAACATTGAGAAAAAGAAAAAAAAAATTTAGTAACACAATGTATGTTACATTGTGTAAATGTAGTGTTTACAATGTTGTAAGTGTATACAACCGAAAAAAAAATTAAGTACAGTAAAAGCTCCCTATTTGCGCTTCCTTTATTCGCGTTTTCACTATTCGCGGATTAAAAAAATGCAACCCAATTTCTTTATTCGCGGCAAAAAATTTCTTTATTCGCGGATCTAAAATTTCATACAAAATTCCAGTAGGTTTTTAACGCAATATCATATAGATAATATGGAGTGTAATCCTGATATGAATGTTATGGAATGCTGGAAGAAATTTGACGTAGCAAAATGCATCGTAAATATAAAATAATCATTTGACGAACTGAAACCACACACATTGAAGTCATGTTGGAAAAAACTATGGCCTGCTCTGCCTGCGGAAAATGACGAAGAATCCGTGCAAGTTCAAACTTTGACTTTGGTTTAAGAATGGCAAATGAGCTTTGCGATTTCTTTATGAACATTGATCCATCTATGGAACGAAGTCTTAATTTTAAGAGGCAAATTGCTAATGCGACAGCTGAGTATCAGTCTAAATTGAAGGAGATATTAAAAACTGCCAAGCAAGAAAAAATAACAAAATTCTTCAAACCATTGCCTAAGCCTGAGGATAATGATTATATAATCAAAATGTTCAATAACATCAATAAAATTGATTTTCTTATATATTGATGATTTTTTTTGGCACCTAGGAACGTATAAACCCATATAAATTACCATTCTGTATTCACGGTTTCTGTATTCGCGGAATATTTATGGAACGTATACCCCGCGAATAAAGAGATTTTTCTGTATTCGAAATTTATATTTCCAGGTTTCAAATCAACTGCCGAAGAACTGGCCATAAACTCTCCGTCACTTTTTATATTCGACTACTGAGTTTTTATTTTCTGTTAGGATAAAAAATGTCTTTTTTTTCAAATTTTACTTTAAGAGCAACTTTACTTCACAGTAGGCCTGAGGATTCAAGTATTACTATTTTGAACTTAGAGTATCAGAAAAAGGTAAAAACGCCCAAACGCAGCAATTGCCGTTCGTAAACCATCTTGAATAGTACCTTTTAGTATAACCACAAGTTTTCGTAAATAAACCATAACTGTTTTGGGTACCTTATACCTCAAAGCTTTAAATAATTATGAACCATCCCAATTTATCATTATGGTTGCAATTCATTTACGGTACACGAGGCGGGGCCATTGACGCCACCATAAAAATAGGGCCTCAAAGTCCATCTACACGGGTCTGATTTTCAGGTAAAGTTTTCAAATAGCTTAAAATAGTTTCAACAAGTCGATGAATCTTGGTAGGTACTCCTGATTTTAAGAGCAAGATTTTTTTACCACATACAGAATATTTTGATATGAATAAACAATATTAACATTAAGCTAAGCCGCTCGGTGCTGCCCGCTAATGCGGACGCAGGTACTCATTAATTCAGGAGAGCGGTCGCCAGAGCGACCGGCGCTGAAAGCCCTTTTAAATATACACACCATCTTGTAAACACCACGTTGATATTACCACACATGTTGCGGATTCAGGTAAAATAGTTAGATCGTGTACTCTTGACTTAAGATAAAAAGGAAAAGTAAAGTTGTTCTAACAGAGTACTAAATTGAAGGGCAAGATATACTGTATATATTTATGACAATAATACCAATATTCAAACTATATGAAATTTATTTGAAAACTTTTTCCCATAATCGCCATATCCTTAAATAAACTGATCTCGTCTTATTACACGGTAGTATAGCCGCACGGACGATTTTGTCTCATTTTATCATAACATAAACACAAATTGTCAGAAAGATATGAAAGACAACTTTAAACTAAACGTGGAAATAAGACTGATTTAGTTTTAAGGAAATAATGGTTTAAGCACCAGGTCATTGTTTAGAAGCGCGGCAACCAAAATTAAACTAGCCATAAGAAGAAAATATGACTTAGTCTCAGCAATTTTTTTATAACCCCTTAAAATATGTGTATTTTCATTTTGGAATGAAGATTTTTAAATAGTATCCTGCGAATAAAACTATCAAAGCATAATGCGAAAGGAAAAGATGAAGAAAAGCTACTTATTACCTCATGATATGATAATGATATTAAATAAATACCACCTCTATATCTAAAGCATGTGAGCTTCAAAGAACGGTGGTTAGCGTTATCTAAATTAAATTCGCATTTACGAAACAAAGTTTTGGAATGCTTTAATGAAATTCTGTTTAGTTTATACCCTATATTTACAATGTAGATTTAATAGTCATTATCTTCTTGTTAATTCCTTGCAATTGTCAAGGTCAATTAATAAAGGCAAACTTAAAAATATAAAAAAATAGGTAAAAAACTTTTTAAGTTAAACGGTTTTATGTTAAACATACATTGCAATGTTTAAAGATAAATGTACTAAAAACAAAAAAATAATAAAATAATACAGTCGTGGGAATTATAAACATATGCATAGACTAGACTAAAAATAAAACCGTGGGGCACGTCAATTGTCTACAAATTATCGACTTAATGTGCGATAGAAGAATCGTTTAATTCGTCGTTAAAATAGGCAGTTGGCCCGCAGTGTTAAGATATGTTTACTTGTATCAAAATAGTCTACTTGATATAAGGTTATGGGCCCAGACCCGTTTTTTAAGTGTATTATGGAAGTTTAAAGTATTATCTTTATCCATACTGCTAAATAATGTCGGTGAATTATATAGCCAACGTCCCAAAGTTGAAGGGTCGTGAAAACTATGACGACTGGTGTTTTGCGGTGCAAAAATGTTTTGGTGCTAGAAAACATGGCGGATAAAATCAAGACACAGCTATCAGCATCGGCGTCTGCGAGTGATATTGAAAGTGATGCTAAGGCCAAGGCAAAATTGATATTAACAATCGATACATCTTTATATGTTCATATCAAGCAGGCAGCTACGGCATATGATTTATGGTCTACGCTTAAACATATGTATGATGATTCCGGCTACATGAGGAAGTTAGTCACTAGAAATCTCATTAACATTCGGTTAGAAAACTGTGAGTCAATGGCACAGTATGTTACTCAAATTGTAGAAACGGGCCAGCGACTTCGAGGAACAGGATTCAGTATAACTGATGAGTGGATTGGAGCATTAATGTTAGCGGGATTGACAGAAAAATTGCGCCTATGATAATGGCCATTAGCATTCTGGAATAGAGGTTAGTGCAATATTGTAAAAACAAAATTGATAGACATGTGTGCTGATGATTATGTTGGTACTACATCCGGTTCGGAAAGTGCATTTATTGCGAAAGGAAACATAGATTGAAAAGTGGCAATACTAAAAGCGGCCATATAATAGACAATCAGATATGACGCAACCTATCAAGGTTATAAAATGCTATAAGTGCAAGAAAATTGGCCACTTCAAAAACCAATGTCCTGAAGTTAAAGAAAAGCAAGTAAACGCATTTAGTGCTGCATTTTTTAATAGTGAATTTAATAAGGATGATTGGTATATTGACTCAGGGGCTAGTACTCATATGACATCATGCAGAGAAAATTATTGGAAGTGAGAAAATAACGATATGAAGGAAATTATTGTTGCAAATAATATGACTGTGCCAGTTGTGTGTGCCGGAATACACAGATAACTACGCTTGTGAATAATTCTCAGTTTGACATTAAAGTGAAAACATTTTGTACATACCTAACCTGACCACAAACCTATTATCAGTAAGCCAGCTAATAGCAAAAGGAAACAAAGTTATTTTCAAAAGTGATGTGTGTTATATACATAATCAACGGAATGAGCTTATTGGAATAGCAAATTTAAAGAATGGTGTGTATAAGTTGAATACAGTTAAGTCAGAGAAAGTGTTGGCCGCAGCAGTTCAAATTACAGATGCAAAACAGTGGCATAGGAGATTAGGTCATATTAACAGTAATGATTTGCAGAAGATGAAAAATGGTGCTGTAGATGGCATATCATTTGATATGAAGGCTGATTTCAGAAAATAAACTGCCAGGTATGTTGTGAAGGGAAACAGAGTCGTTTACCATTCCAATTAAGAAACCATAGAAGTACAGAATTGCTAGATTTAGTTCACTCAGATCTGTGTGGGCCTATGGAGGTTCGATCGATTGGACAGGCAAGATATTTTCTATTGTTTGTTGATGATGCTAGCAAGATGGCATTTGTATATTTTCTAAAGGAGAAAATCAGACTCTACAGTATTTCAAGGAATTTCAAAGAATGGTTGAGAAGCAAAAAGGAACAGGAATAAAAACATTGAGAACTGACATGGAGGGGAGTTTTGCTCAGATATGATGGAAAATTATCTGAAAGATAGTGGAATCATCCATCAGAAGACAAACCCATATACTCCGGAGCAGAATGGTGTCAGCGAGAGATTCAACAGGACATTGTTGAACGTTCAAGATGTTTATTGTTCGAGGCCAAACTGGATAAAAGTTATTGGGCAGAAGCAGTTAACACGGCAGTATACTTGAAAAATAGATCGCCAGCTTCAGGTTTGGACCAAAAGACACCGATTGAAGTATGGACAGGACATAAACCTGACCTCAGTCATGTCAAGAATATTTGGGAGCCCCTGTAATGATCATTTCTAAAAAAAAAGATTAAGTGGGACAAGAAAGCAGTTAAATACATATTAGTGGGATACTCGGAAAATGTGAAAGGTTACCGATTATACAACCCAGAAACTAGAAAGATATGTACCAGTAGAGATGTCATTATAATGGAGCAAGATACTACTGAGATAGAAATAAACGAAGGACAATAAAAGAACAGCAATCAGTAAAGAGGAAAGTTCTATGATAGAAAGTGACAATACATTAACAAATCAGGATGATCCTACCTATGTATATGATTCAGAAAAAAGCACAACTTCAACTGAAGGAGAACTTTATCATACATTAAATGAAAAAGAAGATCTATCTGAAAATGAAGAGCCTCCATTGGTGGGAAAGCGTATCAGGAAACATCCTGAAAGATATGGTTTTACTAATCTTTGTGTTTCAGATGAATCAGAATCTTGGGCTGAAGACATAAGTTATAATGAAGCTACCAACGGTCCAGAGAAAGACAAGTGGCAGCAGGCTATGTCTGATGAACTTCAAGCATTTGAGGATAACCAAGCCTGGGAGATTGTCAGTCAAGATGAGGCAGATAGAGTAGTACAATGCAAATGGGTGTTCAAGAAAAAGCCAGAAAACAATAACAGTGTCAGGTATAGAGCAAGACTTGTGGCGAAAGGTTACACTCAACAGCACGGAGTAGATTTTAATGAGACCTACTCACCTGTTCTCAGGTACTCTACACTTAGTTATTGTTTGCAATAAGTGTAAAATATAATTTTGAAATCACTCATCTTGATGTAGTTACAGCATTTTTAAATGGTTTTTAACAGAAAATGTAAACATGCAAGCACCTGCTAATTTAAATTGTCCGAGTAATTGTGTTCTTAAACTTAAAAAGGCATTTATGGTTTGAAGCAGTCTCTAGGGCATGGAATGCTAGAATAAACGATTTTTTGATAGATTTAGATTATAAAAAGTCAGTATCAGAACCATGTTTATACAGTAAAAAATGTAAGAATGAGCAGATTATCATTGCAATATTTGTTGATGATTTCTTTATTTTTTCTAATTGTAAAACTATGACTAATGATCTTAAGAAAAAACTTATGTCTAAATTTAAAATTAAAGACTTAGGTCAAATTAAAAGGTGTTTAGGCATGAGAGTGAAATGTGAAAATAACTGTATATCTATTGATCAGGAACAATTTGTAAAACAAATTCTTAAAAAGTTTTATATGACTGATTGTAATACTAAAGATACTCCTATGGAATGTAATTTGAAATTAGAAAAGGCAGAATGTGTTGACAAACAGTTTCCCTATCCACAGCTTATAGGAAATCTTATGTATTTGTCAGTATTAACACGTCCAGATATATCATATAGTGTGAGCTACCTTAGCCAGTTTAATAATTGTTTTAGTTCATTCATTGGCATCATGTAAAAAGAATTTTAAAATATTTGCAAAAAAAAAACTAAATCTTATGGTTTGAAGTTTACTAAAGATACCTGTAATTTAGAAGGTTTTGTAGATGCTGATTGGGCGTCGAATACTGTAGATAGGAAATCCTAACAGGATTTTGTTTTAAATTGTCAGGCTGTGTGATATCCTATGAATGTAGGAAGCAACAAACGGTAGCTTTGTCAAGTACCGAGGCCGAATACATGGCCATTGCTGAAGCATGTAAAGAGGCAATATATTTAAAAAGTCTTATATCAGATATTATTGGTTGTAACTATACTGTAGTAATTTACAATGATAACCAGGGAGCCAAAAAGTTGACAGAGAATCCTTTGTTTCACAAACGAACTAAACATATAGATGTTCGCTACCACTTCATACGTGAAGCAGTCTCTAATAGCCTTATTAAAATTGAATATCTTTCAACATCTGAGATGCCTGCTGATATATTAACGAAAAGTTTGAGATCTTATAAAATTATTAGGAATTCAAAATGTTTAAAATTGTCAAAGTTGTTTTATTACTGCTTAGTATTTGATTATTTTGATAAGTGGTGCTGTTAAGATATGTTTACTTGTATCAAAATAGTCTACTTGATATCAGTCTGTGCTACTTGTAGTCTGTGCTAGTATGTAGTCTGTACATTGTATAACTAATAAAGTCTCTTTGTTCTCAACCTGCAACTCATTCGTTTTTATTATTAGGCATTTTATATTTTCTAAAAGGAGAAGAATCAGACTCTACAGTATTTCAAGGAATTTCAAAGAATGGTTGAGAAGCAAAAGGAACAGGAATAAAAACATTGAGAACTGACAATGGAGGGGAGTTTTGCTCAGATATGATGGAAAATTATCTGAAAATAGTGGAATCATCCATCAGAAGACAAACCCATATACTCCGGAGCAGAATGGTGTCAGCGAGAGATTCAACAGGACAATTGTTGAACGTTCAAGATGTTTATTGTTCGAGGCCAAACTGGATAAAAGTTATTGGGCAGAAGCAGTTAACACGGCAGTATACTTGAAAAATAGATCGCCAGCTTCAGGTTTGGACCAAAAGACACCGATTGAAGTATGGACAGGACATAAACCTGACCTCAGTCATGTCAGAATATTTGGGAGCCCTGTAATGATGCATGTTCCTAAAAATAAAAGATTTAAGTGGGACAAGAAAGCAGTTAAATACATATTAGTGGGATACTCGGAAAATGTGAAAGGTTACCGATTATACAACCCAGAAACTAGAAAGATATGTACCAGTAGAGATGTCATTATAATGGAGCAAGATACTACTGAGATAGAAATAAACGAAGGACAGATAAAAGAACAGCAATCAGTAAAGAGGAAAGTTCTATGATAGAAAGTGACAATACATTAACAAATCAGGATGATCCTACCTATGATATGATTCAGAAAAAGCACAACTTCAACTGAAGGAGAACTTTATCATACATTAAATGAAAAAGAAGATCTATCTGAAAATGAAGAGCCTCCATTGGTGGGAAAGCGTATCAGGAAACCTCCTGAAAGATATGGTTTTACTAATTTTTGTGTTTCAGATGAATCAGAATCTTGGGCTGAAGACATAAGTTATAATGAAGTTACCAACGGTCCAGAGAAAGACAAGTGGCAGCAGGCTATGTCTGATGAACTTCAAGCATTTGAGGATAACCAAGCCTGGGAGTTGTCAGTCAAGATGAGGCAGATAGAGTAGTACAATGCAAATGGGTGTTCAAGAAAAAGCCAGAAAACAATAACAGTGTCAGGTATAGAGCAAGACTTGTGGCGAAAGGTTACACTCAACAGCACGGAGTAGATTTTAATGAGACCTACTCACCTGTTCTCAGGTACTCTACACTTAGATTATTGTTTGCAATAAGTGTAAAATATAATTTTGAAATCACTCATCTTGATGTAGTTACAGCATTTTTAAATGGTTTTTTAACAGAAAATGTATACATGCAAGCACCTCTAATTTAAATTGTCCGAGTAATTGTGTTCTTAAACTTAAAAAGGCAGTTTATGGTTTGAAGCAGTCTGCTAGGGCATGGAATGCTAGAATAAACGATTTTTTGATAGATTTAGATTATAAAAAAGTCAGTATCAGAACCATGTTTATACAGTAAAAAATGTAAGAATGAGCAGATTATCATTGCAATATTTGTTGATGATTTCTTTATTTTTCTAATTGTAAAACTATGACTAATGATCTTAAGAAAAAACTTATGTCTAATTTAAAATTAAAGACTTAGGTCAAATTAAAAGGTGTTTAGGCATGAGAGTGAAATGTGAAAATAACTGTATATCTATTGATCAGGAACAATTTGTAAAACAAATTCTTAAAAAGTTTTATATGACTGATTGTAATACTAAAGATACTCCTATGGAATGTAATTTGAAATTAGAAAAGGCAGAATGTGTTGACAAACAGTTTCCCTATCCACAGCTTATAGGAAATCTTATGTATTTGTCAGTATTAACACGTCCAGATATATCATATAGTGTGAGCTACCTTAGCCAGTTTAATAATTGTTTTAGTTCAGTTCATTGGCATCATGTAAAAAGAATTTTAAAATATTTGCAAAAAAAAAAAAACTAAATCTTATGGTTTGAAGTTTACTAAAGATACCTGTAATTTAGAAGGTTTTGTAGATGCTGATTGGGCGTCGAATACTGTAGATAGGAAATCCTACACAGGATTTTGTTTTAAATTGTCAGGCTGTGTGATATCCTATGAATGTAGGAAGCAACAAACGGTAGCTTTGTCAAGTACCGAGGCCGAATACATGGCCATTGCTGAAGCATGTAAAGAGGCAATATATTTAAAAAAGTCTTATATCAGATATTATTGGTTGTAACTATACTGTAGTAATTTACAATGATAACCAGGAGCCAAAAAGTTGACAGAGAATCCTTTGTTTCACAAACGAACTAAACATATAGATGTTCGCTACCACTTCATACGTGAAGCAGTCTCTAATAGCCTTATTAAAATTGAATATCTTTCAACATCTGAGATGCCTGCTGATATATTAACGAAAAGTTTGAGTGCTGCCAAACATAACTATCTTATAAAATTATTAGGAATTCAAAATGTTTAAAATTGTCAAAGTTGTTTTTATTACTGCTTAGTATTTGATTATTTTGATAAGTGGTGCTGTTAAGATATGTTTACTTGTATCAAAATAGTCTACTTGATATCAGTCTGTGCTACTTGTAGTCTGTGCTAGTATGTAGTCTGTACATTGTATAACTAATAAAGTCTCTTTGTTCTCAACCTGCAACTCATTCGTTTTTTATTACGCAGACGGTCAGGAAATTACTTACTATTTTCTTGCTCATGAAAATTCCAATAGTTATACACTCCATGTAAATAAAAGAGATGTTTCAACTAGTTTATCGTTGGACATTCACACTCTGGCTGGCGAGGAATCGTTTCAACAGACAATTGACATGCCCCACGGTTTTATTTTAGTCTAGTCTATGCATATGTTTATAATTCCCACGACTGTATCTAATATTTTTGTTTTTAGTACATTTATCTTAAACATTGCAATGTATGTTTAACATAAAACCGTTTAACTTAAAAAGTTTTTTTACCTATTTTTATTTTCTAGTTTTTAGTTTTTATTTCGCATTCTGTTTAATTCATTTAGTGCTTCATTATTGCAAGGTTCCTTGCCCGTTAGTTTATATAAATAAATCAATTCTTTAATACAAATATAATATATATTTAATTAATAAAATAGATACAGTTTTTAATATAATGTTATATATTATATAATATTTATTTATTTATTTATTTAGTTTATTGTATTGTCACCAAAATCCAAAGTGTATACAAAATTTCAGATTAATCGGTTGACAGGAAGAGGGTGAAATTTGAATTACTAAATTTGACCCAAGAATAAAACAAACGGGGTGAGCTAAATAAAACCATTTAAAAACTGTGATATGAAATGTAAACGAAAACTCGTGTTTCATACAACTTTATCATAATTTATTAGCTAATTATTCCTATATTTCGTTTCTAGAAAGATACTTCTACAATGGATATCTAGCTGAAACGACCTACTTGGTAGGAATTAAATCCAACTTATCTCATAAATACAGTTGAGAACGCCTATAAAGGTTTATTCATAAGCACAAAATAACAATGGAACCAGGATTGTACAAAGCGTTAAAGAATTAGGTCTTTCTGAGTTGACATTACAAGAGTAAAGAGAGCGTAATGTGATTGATGAAATAATTTATTTTGGTTGAAGGTTGTATTTTTTACAATTTAATAAAAACGGAATCAAGGTATAATAAAACAATAAACTGAATTTCCAGATAACATTAACAGATATTCGGAATGTGATTCAGTTACGTATTTGGCTCAACATTGAGAATTGTAGATCAGGAACGTTAAAATTGTAACAACAATTATTCATTCCTTCAACATTGATTTCCCTTTCTAATAACATTTATTCATTTTAAAATAGATCGTAACAATGTATTATAATATATATATATAAACTCTGAGCATGTTTTAGCAGTAACTAAAAAAGAGATTTTATGCCCAAAGCTATTAAGTAAAGATCTGTGAAAACCCACTTGCATAAAGTGGTTTAACGTTTTTGATAATACTGGATTGTGTTACAAATATACGAATACGGATGAAATATTTTTCCATATATTCTTAATCTTGAATAAAAAAGCACACAATATTTTATCTTGGCGTATAAATTAAATGTTTGTTTTAAATTTAAGGAAGGTTTCGCCCTGATTATCTTACGACAGGCAAGATAACATTTTGCTACAAGTGATTTTGTAACTTGCGGCTCACTCTTTTCCGATGTGGTATTAAAATAATGTTTTGCCTAAGGATACAGTTAATTTAGATAATCGAAGTGAAATACAACGATTGTCATGACAAAACATGACAAGGAAGAACTACGCTGGTTAAATTAACTTTAACCTTTGTATGGAAGATTTCTTTACAAAGACGTAAAACATTTCGTATGAAAAGTCTCAAATCAAAAAATAATGTAATTAAAGACCTGATGATGATCTTATTTCTTTTCCTACACAAATTTACAACAAAGAGGATTTCCAATTATGCCTCCAGCGTTTCTTTACAAAGCTAGTAAAATGTCCCACTTGTAGTCCTTTTATGCGTTGTCACATTTCGATTATATTCTTTCATAAGCCGCCCTGGATTCCGGCGCGATGTAAATTAGGTGGGAAATTACAAACGAGCCACGTTTCCTGCCAACTGTGCCAGTGTCGAGTAAAGAGTTATTGTTACAAGGATGTGATCGTGCTCTTTATGTTAACTTACATTCGTTAGATAACTCGCGAAGGAACATTGACCGGACTTAGTAATATTTAGTTAAAATGTTTAAGGTAACGACTTAAATTAGGTTTCTTTAACTTCAGTAATGAATAAGGTATTATAATAAATACGTTTGATTAAAAAAATCATCAAAGCACTGTCGCAAATGGACTGGGTGCGTCGCCAGTCAGCCGTGTCTTCTCACGACACTCATAGCCAATGACATTGCGATTGAGGACAGTGGGTTCGTGACCTGCTTATACTATATCTACTTCGCCAATTAATAATAGACCGTTTTTTATTTATTGTATAAAAATATGTTCAACTACTGATATAATATATATATATCTAACAAATAATAATTGAATTATTTTTAACTAATCATTCTAAAATAGCTTGTAGCAAACGCAAACCTAAACCAAACAGTACCTATGCTGAAAATATTCTTATCTGATAAGAATTACTTTGAAGAAACTTGGCTATTACAGGCCTACTCACTATATTCATATTAAAAAATTTTTTTTTTAAATCCTAATTTATATTGGGGTGCGCTTTGGCAAACTCATTCTCATCTATTTTTTATTATAATAAGTATCTGAACAACTTTGTTTAATAAGCTAAATTAAAGGAGGGCCTTAGAAAAAATAAATATTTAAATTATCCAAGGTTATCTCTGTATGGATAATTGAAATATGTACATGAGAAAGCCAAGAAACATATAAAGTGGTGTTAACTTACACCAATAATTAGTTAATTATACTATTTATTAATTCATATTTATTAAAAAATACTTGATCATATAAATATTATTGTGTTACATATAATTAGTAAATATAAATTTAACACATACTTAGGATTCAAAATTTTAAAAAGAAACTGTCTTATCATCATTTACCTGCATATTTTACATAAATAAACATTTCAAGTGCTTTACATGCACTGTAAATGTTAATATAAGTTTATTTCAAGTAATGATAAGTAACAAACATTCTATTAGTAAATTAGTGTCTTAATAACTAGGTTTGTATAAGGTGTTATTAATGTTTATAGGTTCTATATCTTAAATAAAAATAAATAAAGGTTTATAACATTATAAGTGTATGGGAGCTGTTCCACTTTCTGACTTTCGTTCAACACTGAACACAAAGTCCTTGGCAATAACAGAGAAGATAATCATGATGTTAGAGCATAATTGCATTTTCATTAACAATATCTAACATAAAATCTCTTATATAACAGCCTTAAAAACGATTTTTTATTTCATTAAATTAATTGTAAATATGAAATTTTGTATTAACTTATCATTTAGACCTAATGGTTGGTGGTTTCAGTTTCCACACTTAGACTCTCATAAGGTCCATTGTGCATACCTATATCATTTAGACCTATAAGAAATGCCAACCTGAGTCCTGCTAAGTAATTTGTATAACACTATTCACTTTTTTTATATTTTAAGTGGTTTAATTTAAGCAGTAAAATTGCCAAATCTTTGCTTAACTACCAACCACTGATAAGGCAAACATACTTTCAACATTCAGACATAATCAGTTCATTTACATTGATATCGTTATCTCACAGGGCGAAATATTTTACAATGAGTTTAGCATTTGCATTGAAGGTCGTTAAAACATGCAAATCGAGAATAAAGACGTATTCTTAAAATAGTTTACAGTCACTGACCTGAGGTAAATTAGCTGAAATCTGCCGGTGCAATGAATCTCTTTCCTTCTCAACTTCTTTCAGCCGTACTTCTGTATCACCTAACCGCTCTTGTGTCTCACGCAAACTCTCCACCAGCTTATCTCTTTCGTCTAACATAGACACCATGAGTTGCTCGAAGTTCGCATCCTCGCCAGAAAATTGAGAACTCCGTTGACTGATACTGTCTTCAGATATCGTAGGCATCACGTCGCACATCATATTCCACATTTTAATTTACCATGAAACAAGAAAAACTATCGTACACGACACACTTACTACGACCAGCTAAGATTTAATCACCAATTTACTACAGTTTCGGCACGAATGTTACCTAAAACTAGCGCACAAAATACGCGAGCGTTCTTTTACATTGTCTTTATATTCGTATAAACTTTCAGTCAATATTTTGGCGTGCATTATAGTTCGATAATCTAGTAAGACACACCTACAATGTAAAATTTTAAGATTCCATACTATCGCGGTTCAAGCGGCATGTCTGCCATCTTGAATTTAAACGTCAGTCATCAAAAATCAGTCGAATGTCGAATAAGAATAGGTAAAAAATTTGGCTCTGGCTGTCACAATCATAGATTGTAATAATACATTATAAAAATTGATCCAGTTAAAAATAATTATAACAATGTTTAGAGAACTTTATTAATATAAAGTTGACCGCTTCTTCCATTGAGAATTAAGTAATATGATTACAAAATGAATAATATTTTTAAGATTGACAGGATTTTAAAAACCATTTCAGAATATTCATTAATCGCTATGGAATCTATACAAATTGTTATTTTTATTTCTGTTTTGTATTGGCCTGAAAAATATTCAAAGGTCATAGTTTTAAGAACCCCATAGGACGGTACTCTACGAAAAATGCGTTGCACCAGGCTCTATGAAGTACCATGCCTTTAAACTCGTAAACAAGTTTTTTACATTAATTATCATTTTTTATTTCTATCAAAAACATTTCCGACGAAATTAAACTCCAAGATAGTATAAAGATTGTTAGACAGCTGCAGGAGACGACAAGCAAGCAGGGGGGCCTTAACAGTAGTGTATGTAGAACGTCAAAAACTAAATTTGTATGAAAACTTTTCGACACGAACTGTCATTTCCATACAAATTAAGTTTTCGACTTTCTACATACACTACTGTTAAGGCATCTTGACTAAGGCCCCTGGTCGGTTTAACAAATCTGTCATCTGTGACACTAATGTGTCATGTGACTAACGAATCAAAAGCAATATATCATATTTTTAATTTTAATTCAAGTTTTTTTATCCATAATGCTCTTTAATAAATGTTTTATATAGTTTACTCTTAATAACCCTTTTATTTTCCATACTGTCATAGAGCCTATTGGTATGAAACTCGTTTACATGAAACAGTGTACGTCACGATTTAATTAGAAAAGTAACGATAGGACACAATCACATACTTATGCATTATATTAAATAAAAACTAAATATTATTAAAAATGTTTTAATACAGCGTAAATAATATAATAAAAATAAATATATAATATCGTTTTTGCCTTCCAACTCTTTTAAAAATATTAATCGTCAAAAATCATTTAGATTTTCACACGCTTTGACTATGCCTATTTGTGACATCACTAGCTGTAGATCATAGAGCGCCGCACCAGTAGGTCTGTAATCTGTATTCGTCTCTCATCTGTTGACTGTTCACCCTAATAGTTCTAGTAATGTACTCTGTGATCTATAATATTTTTTTTAAATTAAATCAGTTTTATCATTTATGTATCTGAATCTGAACTTTAAAATTCAATTATTCAATATCAATTTGCTTTATTCTAGTTAGAAATTTCTCTAACTTGTTACGAGCTTCTGTGTCATGCCAAAGAAAAAAGGACAAAAAAAGGCCAAACGTACGTGTACGTGTACAGTTTGTTCATTTGAATAAAATATAACACTGATTTTAATTGCAAAAATTTTTAAAGTTCGGGTTTGCATTGTGTTTTTTCTAAAGGATTTTTAGGGACAAACTTAAACCTATATTAAGAGTGTAACTTTTTGTTCTTAATAATTGTATTAGCTCTACAATTAACTTTGGTGCCTATTTCTAACATATTTTGTAATTTTTTATTTTAGAATTATCAATTTCTCAGCAGATAAAAGAGAATCAACATGAAGACAATAATGTTAATGAGGAAGAGAAAGATAAAAAAAGTTTAAAATTAAAAACCTTCACAAATCTCAAACTGATAATGGTTTAGTTTATCCAGAAATTGTATGGTATTTGATATCTGCTTTTATTGAACCAAAAGACATTCCCACCTTCTCTGCTATCAACAAAGTAACTTATTGTATAACTAAACGAGAATCTTTTTGGTACTCAATATATAGACGTTACTGTAAAGGCCACAAGCTTTTACCTGAAAGATTGCATATTGATGAGACCTACAGAGCTTATGGATTGCGTCAAAGAGTAATAAGAGCATTATATTATACATATGGTGACTTTGTAGAAAGAGCTGGACAGTATGAGGCGTTTAAAATACCACCACATACATTGTTAAAACAAAAGTGTGTCAGCGTTTGGTATTCCAAGGGTCAGTTGTACTGGAATATATACATTAAATTTAAGAAGAGCCTAATTAGGCCACTTACTACATTTGAAGATGAACGCAGGGTTTGTGCTAATCCTGAAGAAGATAACATAGTTCTTCAGGTTAATTTTACTGACTTTTGTTAAAAAATATATTTTTGTAGACCATATATAAATTTACTCTAATAAACTTGTTTTTTGCCTTAGTAGTAGTCTGAGTTTATTATTTTAATATTGTTAATACACAAACTTGGAATTGTATGATTGAAATAATATTTTCTTACAGATTTGTAGCAAGCATGTCTACAACATTCCACCATTGATGGGTATGACCTTATCAAGTTTTTGTTTGTCATATATGTCACCAGGACTCAAACTCCAGTTGGGCTTTAGAAGTCCTCCTGAGGCAATTTCAAATTTCCAGGCATTGCGTCATGTTGTACTGGACACAGTTTGTAAGTGGAATATATATGAATGGTGGCATCCAAAATATCCACATTTTGAAGTTAAGCCTCCTCCCTTAATGAAAGATGAAGAATCCTCACCAATTTTAGAGGTTGACTTTTTTGATTTGACTGATGAGGATTAAATGGTAAGTATACGAAACAAGAAATAGTTATGGAACTATTTCTTGCATAAGCATGGGCTAACATGATTTTTTATTAATGTTTTGAACGATACTTTGTGGACATATAAATTACGCAGTAAATTTATTGTGTGCGCGAATATTTGTCTTGACTTTAGTCTACAAGTCAGTTAAAAAAATTTATCATATTTTCCTCAAATAGTTGAGAATGTTTCGTCACATTTATTTATATTTGCAAAAAAACATTCAGAAGCAATTTTTGGTTTATTTTAGGTAAAGTAAGAATACTTATATTACTTATTATTGTAAGAATTATTATAAATTTTTGTAATAAAAAGATTCTTTCTAATGTATGCGTGTTGTTTTATTTAAACTTAATTTTGTCATAACATTCAATTTTATCCATATTTCTTGTTACTTGGTTAATGTTGTGGTCTTTAGATAACAATGTCAATTATTGTAAATAATTTTATTATTTTTATACTGATCAATGAACTCTTAGGCTGTCTACAAGTGATCATATTTCGAAATCCTCATATCAGCTACATTTTTTTTATTTATGCTATAAACGAAAGGTTCGTTAAATAAAGTTGTGTAGGGTGAAAGTGGGAAAAATTTGGAGTATTATTAAAAATTTAACTACCTAAAGTAGGTTTTTTATTTGAGCTTAAATTTATTAATTAGAAGATTAGAAATTTATCAAAATAATTACTAACATACAAAGATATTAATTTGGAAAGACGGTAGAAGAAAGTTATAAATTAAGTAAAAAGTTAAATATATTTCACCTTAATGCTGAGTGTCTAATCATCCTTAAGATGTTTGTTTTTCGTACCGTTGACAATCACGTCTGACCTTTTAGGTGTAATTCCTATATCAAGCCATTAGCACAATTGCAGTACATTAGTATCTGGTGAATCAGGCGGTACATCGGTCCTAAAATGCTTATTTTCTATATTGTTACTATATTTTGCGTTGGCTTGCAGGTATGTGTTTTTGTAATCTTATTTAGTGTAATTAAAATACTGCTATGTTGAAAATTTAAAACTACAAATTTTATTTTATTTGAAATAGAATAAAATTTAATTTTTTTTAATTATAAATTAAGAATTGCAATAGCACGAGGAGCAGTTGCAACCTAGTGACGAGCATTCGATTCCCAACCGTGAGGTTTCTTGAGTTTCAACCTTGACTGTATGACAATGGAATTTTCCTTCCTTACCCGTACCTCGTAATTAATACTCATAGTTTTTATGCTCCGACGTTGAAGAAACTGGAATGTCTGGCCCTAAAATCTAACAAAGATTCGGAAAGAAATCATCGAAACTAGCACTCAGAATTTAGAGGAACCTTTAAAGCGTTTCAGTGTGACTAATTATGTCTTAATAAAGCAATAATTATTTTTTATAGTTATGTCAAGCAGAGGCTCCAGTGACTCCACCAGTTCGTTGTGGGCCTATACCCAGAGCTGTAAGTATCGAATTGATTTAAATAAATATTAGATTTGTTTTTTTGTACAATCTCTAACCATTTTCAGATTTTCAGCTGCCTTAACATGCCCAAGGTGGTAAAACCAGAAATGGCTGAACAGTGTAAGGATGTCCAATCTCCCCATGTAAGTTTCATAACTATTTAACGTATGACAGTTGTACAGTCTTGTACGTTAGCTAGGATAAATCGATTGATGATTGTCAAATGTTTTTCATAGTTTCCTTTAACTCATTTTAGTGCGCAAGAATGACATGCCTTTTTGAGAAATCCGGTTGGATGGATGGCAAAAATGTAGATAAAGCGAAGATAAAGGCCTACCTTGATGATTTCGCTAAGCAGAAAGCGGCGTGGTCTGCCCCTATAGAGAATGTGAAAGAGACCTGTTTGAGTGGTGAACTACCCGCACAGGGAATACACCTTAGCTGTCCTGCATATGATGTGATGCAGTGTGCGCTTGCAAGTTTTATAAAGGTAATACGTAATTGCCTTCTAAGGTTCGTAACATTAGCGTGTTTAATCAATTCAAAAGGGCATTAAAGATACACATCAGAATGAGCCCATTAGACTAAAATTGGGATAGCTGATGGCGACGTGTATCTCGTTCGTATATAATATTAAATTTCTCATGTAAATAAAAATAATTTTTGTAATGAGAAATAAAGTTCTTTAAACATTAATACTGCCTAAGAAATTCCCGTTGTTATAAAAGAACTACTTAATATTTGTAACTATAAAATTGGTTGTGATTAAATTATACCTACTCTTTACATAAGAAAACGTTCAACTTAAAAAAAGGTATTTAATATATTATTATTTGAGATAAAATACATACAGGGTCGTATGATCGTATTACGTCACACTCTATCGGGTAAATGTTGATATCATTTGTTAAAAAAATATTACGAAATAATTTGATTATTATAATTTTCTTTATTTATCTTGCTTATAATTTAATTTACAGAACAGTGAAGCATCTCAGTGGTCATCAGCACCACATTGCGAGTATCCTCGTCAATTCGCAGCGTCTTGTCCCATCTGCCCCTCTGATTGCTTTGAACCTCAGATACCGACTGGATCTTGCAACGCTTGCCTTTCTTTACCTCGGTCACCATAAACTGCTGTTAGAGAGGTAGACTTAAAATAATTTATGGTTTAATAATTATGTAACAAAAAATATTTCGTAGTGTGTTCAGATTATATCATATTAAAATTACATGTATTGTGTGTTTGATGTTTTATTTGCTACCTACCTATATATTACGTAAGATATAAGCCCTACAATTCCATATATAAGCCCATCAATTAAATGTTTTAATATATAACGAGGACCATTTTAAACAATTTTATATTCCTGTTTAAATTTGTAAATAGCCATCGCCCAGTCCTTAATTTTTTTTTAAACTACATTTATAAATTACTATCTAGCAAAGTAAATTTATTAATATTTAATTACCTACCACATGAAATTATTATTTTCGATAGTTATAATTAAAGTTATTACGTCATAAAAGTATTGACCAAAGATGAATCCTTGGAATGCATAACGGAATTCCCAAATATCTGCTTTGCTGGTGCCCGTACCGAGGAAGCCTTTACGCATGCGCTCGATTTGCTTCTGCGTAGCCCGCAGTACCTAAATATTGGTTGACATATCATGTCAAAAACATTCGTTCCCTCCGGAGGTCTTGACGTCATTAAGAGGTCTTAATCTTCCAGTGTTTGGGAAAAGTCATGTAACGGGCGGTGAGTAACAAGTGTTTTATTCGTAGTCGAACAATCTATTTAATTTTCCCTTCTTATTAAGTAATTGCAAGGTGTTTCTTCAGGCGCATATTCTAATCCTTTTTTATTATATTAGGTCCTGAAGGTTTAGGTCGATAGTTCGTCCTTGGTCTTGAATCTATATTTAGCCTGAGATGGGGAACATCATATCAGATATTGCGCGTGCCTAAACCATGAACTTTAACTTAATTGATCATTACCATTTTAATGGTTTCCTCCTTAATCATCAGAATTAATATTCGTTAAATATTTTAAAAATATATATACGAGTTTACTTTATTATTATTTGTTAGTCTTTGTATTTATACATATATACAGTGGACCCCCGATAATCCGGCCCCTGTCTAATCCGCTACCCCCTGGAATTCGACACGGTCCATTATTTATTATTGAATATTTTTTGACAATTTTCGCTAATACGTTATTGAAGAAGTTATAACTTGTACGCAGCACCACTGAAATAAAGATTATTATTATTATTTATTATTACTGATTGCTTAGTTATATAATATATAATGAAGTATGATTTGTACTTCAGAGAACATATATATAACATATAGAATCTTATCATTGGGTCTATGATTTGTCGAATTACAAGGTACCTACTCTTTTGTAAAAAATTCCGGACTATAGGGGGTCTTAGGCAGTACTCTATAATCTGACAAATTCGATGTATATATATTATAACAAAATTAGTCTAGATATTTCCACGAATTTTTATCTCAAATCTAGGTGCCTAGAAGTCTACCAACATTAAAGTCAGTTCGCGTGATTACTGCCCACTTGGGAGCGAATGTCCAAATGGTTTTTTACTTTGATCGTTATTGGTTTTATACTAAAAGGTAAAAGCAACTGAATGGAAAGTTCCAGTTTTTCCTTTATTCCGAGAGACATATTCTAGGAGGATACACGTATACGAAGGATCAGTTTTATTAAAACAATAGCTCGTGTACATTTTAGATATTTGACATTTCGATTATCGGTTCGTTTATCAGATAAGATATAGTACGCTTTAATAACATTCAGTTTACGCTCTATTGATATGTAGACTGGATTAGATGTAGATTTTCAATAATTATGAACTATTTATTCAATGTTTTTTTATAATTCTAGTTGTTTTTTTATTTCCAGCGGTGAAAATCTAATCAAAAACATGTTTGAAGGCGCAGTGGCCGGTATTCTTAATCGGCTCTTGGGCAAATATGTCCAAGACCTCGATACTGAAAATCTTAATGTTGGCATCTTCAGTGGAAATGTTAACTTAACCGAATTGAAGCTTAAGCCTGAAGCTCTGGTAAGACATACCATAAATTGTACTGATATTAACGAAATAGATATACCTATTCAGATTTAAGCTACGTACTATTCATATATTATTATATTAGTTAAAATAATAAATTTCTTATTCCAGTACGAACTAGATCTCCCAATCGATGTGAAAATCGGTACAATTGGAAAAATCAATTTACAAATACCATGGTCGGGTCTGTACACACAGCCTGTCGTTGTACACATAGAGGATGTCCTCATACTAGTCGGTCCAGCTATATCTAATAGCTATTTCGATCCAGAACGCGAGAAGCGACTAACAAGAGCAGCGAAGCGGAAGATCCTTCAGGATTTAGAGGCTGAGAGTGAGATACTAAAGGGACCTCAGAACTTCTTCGAGAATTTATTTACAGCGATCGTAAATAATCTTCAGATTTATATAAGGAACGTGCACGTGAGATATGAAGACTCCATCAGTTCTAAGGATGGGCCGCTTGCGTGTGGATTGTGTTTGCAGAGTTTGTCTATTGAGACTACAAACAGGTTAGTATAGTCCCCCATCACGCAAAACTGTTCAGTTACGCGCCGAAAATAATACCTAGAAACAGGGGCGGATCTACCAAAGGGCTTTTTGGGCTGCAGCCCAGGGCCCCGTGGATACAAAAGTCCACTCTGAAAACAATAGGCGATATTTTTAATTAAAATAAATATCTTCAATTTAAAAAAATCCTCGAGATTAATCAACCCATGTGCTCATGTCTATCGAACGGAACGGGGAATTACCCGTCGGTTTTTTTTCGCGTGTGCGTTTTTACGGGAAAAGCTCGGTTTGGAGTTATATATACGTATATGATAAGCCTAAAGATGATGATAATATCTAAGGTGCAAAAAAATCACGTGAAAGTAGTAGGTTTTTAAAATATAGTAAAGTTAGATTGTAACAATGGTATTAAGAATAAATACATATTGAATTAAACTCAGTGCTTTTTAATTAAAAGCATCTGAATTATCATATTGTCGTAGTAAAATCATGAAAACCATCTTGATAAATTTCAATCAACATGACTATTATTTTCAGCAAATGGAAGCCCGCGGTAACACCCGCTAACGCGTCCACGGTATACCAAATGATGCGTATTGAATCTATGTCTCTCTACTGGAATCCAACAGCCACGGCGTTAGATGACAGGGAGATAGCCCATATAACGCCGATGCAGTATTATAATTGGAAGCATTATATGCTCACTGGATTAGACAAATTCTCGATGCATCACGAGGACTTTGAATTTCGTAAGTATTGTAATATTATTCTTATCGCCAGTCATGGCTGTAAATTAAGAATTTTAAACGAATCAGACATATTCGATAATAAACAAACAAAGGATAAATTTGGAAACTTCCATAGAATATTCAATTTGCGTTTGCTTTCACATGGTGAACCTACAAATCTTCAAATTCAGTAAAAACAGATAAAAAATGTGTGAAAATAAATTTTCATACATAATATTGAGTATCAAATATGTTATGTTAAGTATATCTGGCAACGCATTACCTAAAGAACATTATGATGATATATTTTCAGTTTTAAAACCAGTTACTTGCAAAGTAAAGGTTCTAATTAACCGGTCTGGCGAGGCGCGAGTCCCGCGACTTTTGGTGGACGCGGTGCTTCAAGACAGCGCTTTACAGCTGTCAAGGCGGCAGTATCTCTCGATTGATAACCTCCTGGCTTCGTTTAGAAGAATACAGCTTAATAGGTATATCATACACAATAATTTATTGATACAGTATATCGCCCGAGGTGCCAGACTTTGAACTAAAGCTAAATTACAATAAAGTGGAATCTCGATAACTCGATCCTCGAAATCCTGAGTAAGTCCAAAGAAATTGCCATTCCTTTCCGCTGAACACCTAAATACGCGGTATCTCATATTATTTAGACTTTGTAACTCGAACAAAATGTTATTTCCCTACGAAGTATTGATAATACATATTTACTAGTGGACCCCACAGACGTTGTCCTGCATGATATTTAAAGCGATTAGGATATTAAGCAAAGTATGAAAGTACCGACTGCAGTGCCATCTGCCGGGCTGATTTGTGAATCTAAACCATTCCCAGATCCCCTTGAACACACACAAAAATTTCATCAAAATCGGTCCAGTCGTTTGAGAGGAGTTCAGTCACATACACACGCACAGAAGAAATATATATATTGATACTCTGTAACTCGAATTTCAAAAAGGATACTGTAAGTCGTTGATAAATATAATGACGGCTTACTTGGAATCCCCCGAAATAATACCAATAAAATCAAAATGAATGTTCGGGTTTGGGGCTTCTAATATACATCAATTCATAAACAAATATATACTACAAAACTTTAAGTTGAATTGTTATTGAAATTCGACTCTACAAATCTAAAAATACACTTAGAAATCGCGCCTCTGTAAGTCGAAATTTCAGCAGTTAAATCATATGAATCTCGAAGGCCGCCAGTTGCTCTCCTTTTTATTTAATTATGTCAATTGTACTATATTAATGTATATGCAACGAAGTGTTAATAAATAAAAAAATAAAAATAAGTTCTTGTTAAGCCGTTGATTTTTTTGCCGTTCTCTTGACATTCGAGTTATCGAGATTCCACTGTATCTCTTTTTGTGTTACCTATATGGGCTAAGGGAGCCTTTGAAAAGCATTTTATCAATTTAATTTCTCGATAAAAGAAAAAATATATAAATTAATTTACACTAATTAAATATATTTTCCTCAGAAAATATAGACATCTTCACCCCGGGGTACCGTTACTGAAAAACATTAAAAAATGGTGGAGATATGCCTACAATGTGGTTTTAGAACAACGTGTTCGTCCCTACACTTGGGCGGCAATAAAAAAGCACAGGGAAAACTACAATATTTATAAGAAAACTTATAAGAGTCTATTGAGAAGTCCAAATGATATAGAATTAAAGATGGATTTGCAGAAGTGTGAGGATAACTTGCCGATTATATCGGTCGTTATTGCGAGGGAACAGGCTAAGTTTGAGGTAAGGACAAGAAGACAGTTTTATTTTGTCCGCGGCTGGTTTATAATTCAGTTAATATCATATAATTTACGGTTAATTTCTTTAACGTCTTTTAAAAGCCTTTTATATGAACAATAACCCTCTTAACCATATCCTTTCCATCTTTTTAATCGTGAATTTTGTAATTATATATTTTTTGTGAAAAAATCTGAAATTTTTTTTGAAGTCTGTAAATTCTGTAATTTTGTTTCTTAAATATAGTTATGCACTTTTTGCACCCTTAGTATTTCTTTTTCCTAACTAGGGTTGCCTCTTTAATTTACGTTATCTGAACATATATATATGTACCAAATATTTGTAACAGTGTTAATAAAAACAATTTTTTTTTTCAGCTTCTCAACCAAGAGCCAGATAGAATTGAAGTAGTAGAGACGGAATTTGATTGGTGGAATCCACTATCAGATTCTGAGAACGAAGTTGACAGCGTCAAGTCGAAGGCTGAGCTTTGCGTAAAAACTGAGAGGAATAAAACTTTGTGGAGCCATCTCTCAAGTCCCGAGAAGAAAAAGGTCTGTGAGCTGATCGGATATGTGGAGGGTGAACCTTATAAGGAGAAATCTAAACAATGCATTGGTAAGATTAGTGTATTATGAAATCTTATTTTATTGGATGATATATATTTACATTTAATTCGTCTACGTACTACGTCACCTTCTTCAAAAAAAAACTGTCTAGAAGGCATAGATGGTATTATAATTCCAATACCTAATACAGTTTACTTGATGCCTGCCTTAATATAGCATAATGATGAGTGAAACATACGCAAAAAAGACTATTGGTTACTGGTGTTTTGTATTATTCAGTGAATTGCGAAAGCCCGTAGGCCCTATGTACGTATGTAAGTACTTGTGGAGCTTATAACAGATATTACTTTTTTTTATGGGACGGGAGGCAAACGAGCAGGCGTTTCGCCGACCTTATTTTTTGATTCCAATATTTGCCTCCACCACTCCAACTACATTGTATTTGAGAATGCAAGTGGAGTAGGTGACAGAAATTCTCAGAAAAATTTGGCATTATCTTCTTGCGTAGTTCCTATATTAAGAGTCTTTACCTTTGAAAATAACAGTACGATTTTCTATTTCAGAGCACAAAATAAATCTAACTCTGGCGAATAGCTCATTGACATTGATGAACAGGAATAGAGAAGTCCTAGTGGTCACTCTTACTCAATTCCTCGCATCTCTCGAAACAAGACCGTCTGCTAAAGCATACAAGGTTTTTACGATATCATTTCTATACATATTTATTATTTAGCTTTCTAGGAATTTTAGTTTTTTATGAATGTATATATTTGACAATATCTCGAAAAACTTATAATAATAAAATAATATAACATTGAAATAAATAACTAAACTTAACATAAAATATATCATTAAAAGGAGTCCCTTTAGGCAAGGTTCCGAAGATACTGGCAGCGTTCCCCCTTTGAATTGCTAGACTAATTCTTTGTCCGAGGTAAAAAAAAGAAAAAAAAGAAAAAGCTTTAGAATAAGTTACGTACACTTGTGCCTCTCCTGAAGAACATATTGCAGTTTTGGTATCACCATAATTCATGTGCTGGGCATTAAAACAAATGACCGTCACAGGTGGCACTTATAAAGTGACTAGACTCAAATCACTTTCTGCGTATATAGTAGTGTATTTGAGCGAAACCGGATAATACCAGTTAGCATTAACGTACACTAGAACAAACAAAAAAACATCAACATCTTATTATTTCAATTTTATGTTCAGTTTTCAGTTCGAGCAGATAACATAGTTGTGGAAGGCGTGTCGTCAGATGGCGAGTTGGTACAGTTATTGGTCACTGCGCGAGAAAATACTCTTGGAACCGCCTTAGCATTGGACATTGAAAGAAACCCAATTAATAATCATGCGGATTTGGCAATAACTTGCCTCATGGAACCTTTAGAGATGGTTTATATTGAGGTGAGTTTTATTAAACATGATGAAATTGCTGACATAAAGTGAACAACCATAACATTTTTGATGTTTATATGTTAATATAGTACTCCTTACAACTTAATTTGTAAGCACTTTCCTTAAAATAAAATATCACAAATACAACTTTGCTAAATAATAAATGGTTGGCATATTGCTGTAATATTTTTTAAATTCTTTTATTCAATTAATATTGATTCTGTAGCTAATAAAAAATCTTGACAGTATTCACACTCAGGAATAGGTTAAATAAATAGATTCGTATATCACTATTCTGTAGATTATAGACAGGCTACAAATTAATATTATATCTATCTTTTGAATAATAAGTACTTCTTATTCAAGCCCATTTGATAAGTCAGGTTGGCCGAGTGGTCTAAGGCGCCAGATTTAAGCTCTGGTTCCCGAGAGGGAGCGTGGGTTCGAACCCCACACCTGACAAACTCTTTTTGGTTTTTTATACTTTTTTCTTCGTTTTAATTTTTTTTATAATAAAAACACCTCTGATTTACATAATTTTTTGAAACAGAAAATATTTTTTTCTTAAAAGTGACGTAACTTATACAAGATGAATGAATCACTATCTTTACGCGATACAATTTGTATAGTCTTATTTACATTTCAGCATGCTATAACGGAACTTATTAATTTCTTTCAAACCCATTCAATGAGTTCTGACGAGTTATTACAAGAAGTTACGACGGCTATTGAAGAAGCAGGAAATATCAGTAAATCGGTTTTAACTTATGCTGTTAGTAGGAAGAAAGTGTTTAACATCAATGTGGATGTAAAAGGTCCATGTGTAATTGTACCTGAGCATGGTTGTATGCATAAGTAAGTGTAAAGGAATAATCGTAAAATTCAAAGATATCATAATACCGAGAACTTATTTGCAACTCTAAGTATTACAAATTTTATAAAATTTATTGGAATCTATACATTTTAATTTTATTTTGTATTTTAAAAATACATGTCTTATTCCTTGTTTTAAATTATAATAATTATTACATAGCTACTGTTTATTACTACTACTTATTTATATAGCTACTGACAATATTATAAAATTAAAAAAAATATATATTTTAGGCCAGGACGTCTAATGGTAATCGATATTAATCGAATCATAATAAAGACTGACTTGCAACCATCGAACTTAGTTCTGGAAGATGCTACGTGTATGGAACTCGAAGAAAAGTTATACGATCGTTTCCATGCAGAATGCTCATTCCAGGTATGACTTGTGAAACCATGACCAAAACAAAATGGTTTGATAGTTATAACGTAATAATTTACGTGTTTCTCTAATCGGAATTTATTTTATTTACACTTTTTGCACACAAATAAATAATAATAACAATTAAGTTAAAATACAAGTGTTCCAGGCAAATGGAAAAATTCTAAAAATGGAATATTTTGCAACTTTTTTTTTTGTTTAAACAACGTTTTACTAATCAATGTAAGGTAGTTTATTTAAATCATTTTATTGTATTAACCTTAAGTTGCTATGGGTAATATAAATGTAATGTGTGTATATAATGAAAATATTTCCGATTAGCTGAAATTTATGATTAATTGATTTAGAATTTGTAATAAGTATACTAAATATTTTTATTTTTTTTCAATTTTCTATCTATTAATTTTTAATTATTATTACTATGTAGCTTAATTTACATTTTATTTTAAAAGGCACACTAACGAAACACATACAAATACTTACACACATAACATAGAAAACAAGATACATGCATGTGCATCAATAACAAGTGTGCACAACATTTAAAGGGAATCATTACAATACTACTTACTTAATGTTATAAAGTTGAACAGATTTCTTGTTTGGAAGTACTGGTGTGAATCATTTTTTTATATTGGATTGTTCATTTATTATGGAGAAGAAACCACGGAGCAAATTTAGTACCTAATTTAAATTACAATTTCTAACTATTTTGGGTTTAATGTAGATTTTATTCTGCGATTGGAACGAGCCGTGGCGAGAGTCGAGAAAACTTGGAGATTCTGAACATCATCTCGTACCAAGGGTTAAGAGCACATTAGTCTTTTCAACCAGTATAAGGAAAGACTATAAACTTCTTCCGAGGTACGAAAATAATTTCGGAGTTATAAATAAGCATTCAATTATTATCATGGTTATTTGAATAAATATCAGTCAAGACGAAAAGCGGAGTTACGAATAGCAACGCAAGTTCTATTTCTCCTAGATATAGACAATTATATATAATTCTACGGGGAACCATTCAGTAATACTGTCGAATTAATAAAATATAATGTTCTCTTTAATTTCATCAAGATTCTTGCCTATTTTTGTCAAATCAGATCTATACCTCAGAATTTGCGCAAATTATTAAAGTTAACTTTAAAAACTTGAAAAATTACATCCTATTACAGATACAAATTGAATATTTCACTGTCGAGTCTCAAATTAAATATTTCTGATCGGATCATTGGATTTCTTTTGGACTACTTCGATAATCTGCCGATTCCTGTACCTAACACCGTTCCTGTATCCTTCATGGATTCTGGCGATTATGCGGAAGACCTCCTGGATCCAGATTTGGTAGAGACCCTGCAATTGGACAGGGTCCTAGCCGACCCTGGTTATGGAGAGCTGGTTAAATTAAGAAGGAAGATCGTTTCTGCATATTTCAAGAGGAATAGGTATTAGTTCAGGTTTTTAACACTAATTATCCAATTATATTCCATCCGAAATATTTATTCCGGAATGGTTTAAAGCCATTTAATAAATATGATAATTGCGTGGCATGACGTCATCTCCTGAAACGCGCTAACAAAGACATTGCGGCCTAAGTCCAAGGCCTTGGGGCCGGCCAGTCAACAGACTGGTCGGGGATCCCCCCTTTCGGCTGGAGCTGACTTTATCCTCCACAAATATCTCGCAATTCAATTGTTTAAAGTATCTGCTTACTCCGATAAACAATCAAAATATATCATACATTTCAATTCACTGGTTGTTCCTATATTTAAGTTCTCAATTGTTGAAATAAACACAGTTAATTAACTCTTTAGAGAACCAGAAACCCAACTGGACGGCGGTCACTCTCATTCTCCTACCGTCGAATCTCTTCCGCCGGCAGACATCAGTGATGAAGAAGTAGAAGAATATGCACGATCTGTGGACCTTCCCGGCTTCGACGATAATGTATCACCTAGCAACAATATTGGGACGCTTCTAAGATTTATCATTGGTATGTATTTTATTTTTGGAATTAGTGATTTACTTTCTGTACTCTCCAATTATGTTTGAATACTAAAAGTTTATTGTTTACCTAAAAGGGTATGGAGCGAAGAAAAGGCTCTTTTAATGATAAGTAAAAGTGACCACGCAGAGTCGGATAAATTTAAAATTATGTTAAATAGTGGTACATTTATAATGATCAAGTAAAATAGTGTTTTAATCATGCTCATGTTTCGTCCAACGCATGGTTTGCCGTTCCGTTTTGTTATGATATACTCTAATTTCCACTTATGCCGATAAGCTGATGATTAAAAAAAATCTTATTTCAGGTGAGATTGTAATAAATCTCAACCGATCCAACGATCAAGTGGACCGACCCTACATCATGTTAAGCGTGACAAAGCTGTGTCTTGACGTGGCTCTAATGGCCTATGGTCCCGCAGTACAATTATCAGTTGGATCAGCGTTGCTTACAGATAAGCAGCACCACAGCAGTACTGGACAATACTTGGAGTTGTTGACTAGTAGTGAAGAGCTGTTTAACTTACTTTATAGAAAGGTATGATATGTCTTTGATAGACTACCCCAATAAGGCAAAGGGCATAGATACATCTATCTAATATATAAAATTCTCGTGTCGCGGTGTTTGTAGTTAAACTCCTCCGAAACGGCTTGACCGATTCTCATGAAATTTTGTGTGCATATTGGGTATGTCTGAGAATCGGACGACATCTATTTTTCATCCCCCTAAATTATTTTGTTTTAATTTTTAGATATTTTTTTTTGTTTTTTTTTATGATACAGCATTAAAAAATACATACAACCCCTAATTTTCACCCCTCTACGATCAACCCCTATTTTTTATTATAAATGATATACATGGCAAAACGACGTTTGCCCGGTCAGCTAGTATTATATATAATTTATGATCATTTGGGTAAATCGAACTCGGAATCACTAGGTTATAAGCCGTCTATTTAACGTTTAATAACCCTGAGCATTTGTTTCGACACGTACCAACTACTACTGGGACTTTAGATAGTACCTGTCGTAGTCAGCAATTACAGAAGATTTCTTAAAATACAATCTAATCGAAAGCAAGTAAACTACCTCTTCAGTAGAACAAATGTTTTGACAGCTCTTAAATCTAAATTTAAGAAATCTTTAATATGTATATATTTTAAATTAGAATATGTGTTTAATTCTAATAAGAGTTTTAAAATTAAGTTCAATGATCTGAGTATGCAATATAGTTGTGATTTAATTTGAAAATGTTTCATTAGGTCCGTGCGAACTGCCCGGAGTTCCGCTCTCATTTCCACAACGTAGAGCATGCGTTAGTGGCCGATACAGGGGACATCTCAATACTAGCGCATGCCCCGGCTCTGGCCACGCTCATCAAGTACTTGGAATATATACAAAGAAAGTTAGTGCTTCTGTCTCGAAAAATAATACATTAAAATTAATCGGCAGTATCGAAATATTACAGCTCTATTATACATATAATATGCACCCCTATATATGTAGCTATAGGTATATACCTACTAAAGAAGATTTAGCTTAAAATTCCAAGATATCTATATTTTTAACTTTGTATCAATTTAGCTTAAAATACATTTTTTTTGTACATCCATTCATAATGAAGGTTTAAACAACCTCTCAATTTTAAGTTCGCATAAACTAGCCATCAAAACCGCAATCAATACTTAAAATAGATGTTAAAAAGCTTACGATTAATAAAAATGCGTAAGCTATTTCTGGGAGCTTATAATAATCATTTCAATATCTTATAGTCTCTCAATACCTAAGATACTGTTTATAAAATCGCTTTTTCAGAATACAAAAACGTCACACTATAAATGTAACAAGCGTGGTGTTGCCAAAGACACAACGATTATGGGACCTTCTTATGGAACCTGAGGCTGACCCGCCCGTACCACCTGGAGCTACAAAATTCAGTTATTCTATGCGGTACTATTATTTTATATATTACTTTATTTTTTATTAGATTAATTAAAAGAGGCCTTTGTTTGTTATTAAGTTACTCTCTTTTTTGTTACCAAAACACATCATTAAAGAACTTAACAATACTAAGCAATATAACTTATGCAGGCAGACTACATCTATAATAAATTAAATAGGCTGGTTAATACCCGCTCACCGTCCACGATCTTAATAAACACGGTTAAGTGACTGGCTTATGAACACACCTTACGCAGAGTTGGAGATGCTTCTAAGACTGCTATGTAGTTAGTTACACATTATACTCACTCACTCACTCACTGACTCATGCACTCCAGCGTTTTGTAAACAGTTAAAAAACATGTAATGTAATTACTATTAAGTTTATTGTGGAAGAGCTGGAAACCCTGACATTGGTACTTAAAAGTGTTTCCAAATCGTACACATTTGCCTTGTTTATAAAGAATAAACACTTTTTTTAATACAAAATTTTAATCTTTCGTTTAAAGATACCGATTTAGCGATATAGTCTCCAGTTGTTTTACTCTGTTCTGTCTGTCGA
Source organism: Pieris macdunnoughi (assembly GCA_905332375.1). NCBI lineage: Eukaryota > Metazoa > Arthropoda > Insecta > Lepidoptera > Pieridae > Pieris > Pieris macdunnoughi. Next base: position 4,544,219 of record CAJOBZ010000015.1, read on the forward strand.
GAAGGCGTAGATATGCTTCCATCACTCCCTCTTGGCCTACTATTATTTCATTTTTTTTTAAATTAGGGTATCCTGTATACGAATTCGCGCGTGTCAAACAGAAGGCGCTGTAGAATGGCGAATCTTGGCATTGGAGAGTGACTGTGTTTTTCGCGCCAACGATCGACTTGTCTTTCGTCTATACCTTGGATCATTGCAAGCTGACGATTTATCTGATGCCACGCTCTATCCGAAGGTTAGTCTGATAACATATTTGTTTATTTATTGATTCGACAAGAAACTTATGATTTTTTATAATATTGAACGTCTATGAAATGTGCGCTATTGCAATATTAGTACATTTATATAAGGATAATTTCAGTTGGTATGGCCAGATGAAGACAAAGTGTTAGAAATGAAATATGTACGTTCATCGAGTGGTGTTGAAGCGAAACCCCGCGCAGAGCTACGTATATACATAGGTCGACTACACATCGTGCTGTTCTGCTCGCTTATATACAATTTGCAGGTATAAAATCTCTGTTGAGTATTGGAGTACTTTTTTTAATATGTCCATGTTACACTGGTTTAAAAACGACTATATTTAATAGAATATTGTTTTCACACAAATCAAGTCTTTGTAAACGCTGTGATTATAAAAAAGTTGTCGCTATGGAGACCTTCGTTTAATATAAAATTTGTTCTGTACCAAGCATTTAATTTGATACACGATTTCTCTATAAATTATCAAGTTAATATATGATTTAATAAAAACTAAAAATAATTAATAATAATTCTGTGTATGTGTGTAATATGTTTCATTATTCATCGTTATTGTATCTTTTAATAATAGTGACCAACTAATATTTACAGCAATTTCTCGAACTGCTCATACCTACTACGGCGGCGACTGAAGCGGCTGTCGCGGCGGAGAGAGCGGCTCACGAACAAGCAGCGGAATTACGAACTTCTGTGATCAGAGTCAGTCTGGCTATTGAGGTAGGGCTAATTAACGCTCTCACACGCATAGTAAAATAAGATTTATTGCTATACTTTGTTGCCTGGTAGATATATTATGTTGTTACGTTTCGAATAAAAATTATGTTTCTGAATATGTACCTACTTATATTGAACATATTTTTGCGTGTTTTATAGATAACTTTTGAATGAAAGAAATGAAGAAAATTATATACATATGCGTTAAGTATTATGTGGTATACGGTATTCTTTAATGTTATTATTTATATTTCAGATACACGCGCCAGTTTTGTTGCTGCCTCAAAAGCCTTCGTCGCCTAATTTGTTGGTTTTTAACTTAGGTATGCTCAATTCAAATTATCAGGAAATATTATGCATTTAACCTTAGTTTAGCATGTTTAAGTAAATTTTTTTTTAATTTTCCTCCTACAGGTGATCTCATGATAGAGAATTTCTTCAAGACAGTGAATATAAGCCAAGAAGCTTCTAGTCCCATTCAAAGTCCCGTCATAGACAATGTTTTATTCAAACTAGACAATATCACTCTGTCCAGAGCTGTCATGACTTTAGCTGGTACTTTAGAAGTTCAGGTACGAGAAAATAATATATTTTACTAGTTTTACTACTCAAATTAACACAAAACCGTCCCAAAAGGAGGAATAGTATTTTCTGTGGATCTATTTGCCCTTTAATTATATGCCGTATTATATTCTAGTTTTAATAAACATAAATATCTTTTTGGCGCCATTTTTTTGTTGGTATAAATATATATACGTATATATATATAATTCGGTAACTTAGACGCAGGTAGTTTAAACAACTAACTCACGGAGTGCGTAGAGGCAAAACGCTATAAGTCTATCTTATTCTAGACATAACAGTAAATATTGATTAAATATTGTTCCAGGAACCAATCCTAGAATCTATATCAGTGCGTTGTGACTTAAAACGTACAATTGGGTACGTTCAAGTGTCAAACGTCGCCGCGTATCGAGACTTACTTCTGTGTGAAGCGGATATAACGATGGACACCGTTAATATTAATATTGGACAGAAGGACTTGGCTACGCTCTTCGCTGTATGGACTGACAATTTGAGTGAAGGCAATTATATTGGTTAGTAATCCTCATACAAAATTCCGATTCAAATAATACTATTAATATGAAGATGACTATAATCCCTCCACTTGTTGTTTTTACTATTAAAACACTTGTTTTATTTACTAATATACTATTGAATTGGGAAATAAGTGGTTGTTTAGGCAGAGTTTTTCATTACCATGTGTCATTATTGTAAAAAAATCCTTACAGGTATGATTGTGCCAACTTCGCCTATAGAGTTGGCTCCAACAGATGAGCAAGTTAAAAAGTTGCAAGCTTTCTTTGCGCAAGGTGAACCTGTGCGCAAGGAGTCTGTCATAAGGTATATACTAAATGTACAAAATTTATTATTTACCTCGAAAAGGAGTAAAATAATTTCATTGTCACAAGTCACCTTCATGTCCTTCTCACATAGTTCGATTTCCGGCGATACTAATGATCGTTTCGTCGGATAGGCTCAACCAAAACGCACGTAAACGTTTCAGATTTAATAATAACAATTTATTTTAGATAATTTTACACTCAAAAACATTTATATTTCTATTATCTCGTTCTTTTTAAATATCTGTGTGCACTTTTTTTGCAAAGGCCTTCTCCAAATCCCGCATTACTGTATGCACTGTGCCTCCCTCTGCCATATACTGCCGTTTCCATAATTTGGTCTATCCATCATCTAAATTGTTTTTTGTGTTTATTGTACCTTGGGCACCAGTTTAGAACTTTCTTGCTTCATTTTTCTGTTCCTCTTGCCATATGGCCCGCCGTTTCCACTTAAGTTATTTATTATTATTGTAACATCTGCTACATTTATTACTCTTCTTGTCGATATATTCTTTATATTATTTATTATTTTCTTCCCTATCCTTACATCGTTCCATTAATCTTTAGTGAGCGCCTAAGTTTGAGGTCCATATGTTAGTACTGGTAGTACACAAGTATTGAAAAGCTTTATTTTAATTACATTTAAGAATTACGGAGTTTCAAACATATTGCACTTATGATATCTGATTTCTATACAAATTTACATATCTTCGGCTTATAAAATTAGGTAATATTTTTGATAGCACTTGATTCACACGCATCAAACTACTATGAAATTATTATTTGTAACTATTTTATTGTTGAACACTTGTTTTTCAGATTCACTCTAGAAGGAATAGAACTCAAATTATTCTCAGACATCGACGAAGTCCTAAGTTCTCCAGTCCGTGACTTAAACCACGGCTTAGCGAAATTAACATCGGGAGAAGCAACTGTCGTGTTCGATTACTTTTCAGACAATAGTGTTGAGATGAAAGCCAGTCTGCAGAGTCTACTCGTTGAGGATATTCGACCTGATACAAGTATTGCTATACGAAGGTAACTAATACTTGCCATACGAAAATGGCATTTTCACGTGTAACATTTATTACTTTTACGTCTCTTATGTGTTGTACACTTCAAAAACTAGGGAAAGCTTTGACCTAATCATATTTTCGTCTTAGTTTTTTTTTAATTGAAAAACTAAATCTTTTTAAAATCAAATTTATATTGAAATAATTATTAATCTGAACTTTATATTGAAATCTGATAATTTCATAGCTTTTCTCAATTTCACTTAATTTTAGAATTATCTAATAATTTATTTACAATGCAGCGGTCCGTTTATATGTAACTACATGAAAGTGTTTTGTTGTGTTGTATTTTAAAATCATACATGTTTTATCGTTATGAAATACAGTGTATAACTTCATTCGTTTTAATGATTTATTTGGTTTAACCCAATACCCATACATTATTTCTTCCTTCCCTATAACGACATCTCTCTATAACGTATAAAGAAAAGAAAGTGTGAAAAAAAGAAAGTAGAAAGAAAAAAGAGTTTACACTGTATTTATAAAAAATATTTCTTGTAGAATCTTCCAATCCCAAGGCGGTGGATCCCGGTCATCCGGTGGAATAGCCGTAGTGCGGCCTGCGTTACTTGAGCTCTCTGTGCGAAGATCGTCCCGTGCCATTAGCGTCGATCTTAGAGTGGAAAAGACGAGACTGAACTTGGCTCCACCCTTCTTGATCAATTTAGTCAGGACTCTTCTCAGCGCTATGCCTGGTAAGTCTTAACATAGGTATCGTTCATAAAATGCTTAGTAAGATCAACGTTTACGCGGGAAAACATTACATGTAGTACATAGTTACTGTATTTAATTGGCTTAGAACGAACACTAGGAAAACATATTGAATAGAACAAAACTAAAACTCGAGAATATAGCTTTAGTATACAAATTGTATATCTACAAAAATAGTTATATTAAGTCCTTACATATGAAATTGGCGTATTTCGTACTGGCCACTTTAATCACGATGTTCTCCTCTTTGGTAAGGAATTCCAAATTCAAATTTGTACAGCTATTTACTCATGTATTTGTGCTTCGATGACCGTCATTCATTTGTTTTTTCTTCTGTTTTTTTCTGTTTGCGTCACTCATTTTACAAAATGGAAAACTTAAAGTATCGCATTATTTACGAGTACGAGTTCCGCCGTGGCACTAGTGCTGCGGAAACGACTCGAAGGGTGAATGGTGTGTATGGCGGTCATGTTGCAAAAGAAAACACAGTTAGTTTTTGGTTCCAACGTTTTCGTTCTGGAAATTTCGACCTGCAGAACAAGCCCCGTGGACGGTCTGAGACCCAAGTTGATAATGAAGTATTGAAGGCTATTGTGGAAGCGGGGATCCATCGCAAACCACGTCCGAGTTAGCTGCAGGCTGCGGTGTTAGTGATAAAACGGTTTTAATTCACTTGAAGCAAATTGGGAAGATTAAAAAGCTTAAAATATGGGTACCTATCGAATAGACTGAAGCAAACCGGCAAACGCGCGTCGACTGCTGCGTTACATTACTGAACCGTCACAATAATGAAGGTATTTTAAACCGAATCATTACCTGTGATGAAAAATGGATTCTTTACGATAATCGGAAGCGCTCAGCGCAATGGTTGGATCCTGGCCAGCCAGCCAAATCCTGCCCCAAGCGAATATTAACCCCAAAACAGTTACTTGTAAGCGTTTGGTGGACTAGTGCCGGTATTGTTCATTGCAGTTTTCTCAAATCTGGCCAGACTATTACGGCTGATGTCTATTGTCAGCAATTGCAAACCATTATGGAAAAGCTAGCGGCTAAACAACCTAGGCTGGTCAATCGCTCCACGCCACTGCTACTTCACGACAACGCTAGACCAACACTGAAGCAGACGGCTACCAAATTAGAAGAGCTTCAATTGGAATGTCTAAGACATCCTCCGTACTCCCCGGACCTTGCTCCAACAGATTACGATTTTTTTCGAAATTTGGACAAGAAGTTGTCCAAATTTCGAAAAGGGAAAAAATTTAACTCTGATGGGGCAGTCGAAATCGCCTTCACAGATTTTATTGATTCCCGTCCGACTGGTTTTTTTTTAGTAAAGGAATGAACTACCTATGAGATGGCAAAAGTGCATAGAAAAAATGGTTCATACTTTGATTAATTAAATATATTATATTTAAAAATATTCTACTTTTTGTTCCTCCCATACAAAACGCCAATTTCATATGTAAGGACCTAATATTTGGTTTTATCAACATATCATGGTTGTACATTATTTAAGTAAGTAATAAAACATTTTTACTAACGATATAATCATAATACTTTTTATTACAGGTGATAAAACCATGGACGGTGGCGTGGTAAACCATGGCTACGTAGGTGATCCGCCTAACCGTGGTAACAATAACAGAACTGGAAGGTTTCCCAGCTCGAGTGATTCTACCAGCGGTTATTATTCTACGGGTATGTCAATATTAGAGTTATACACTTTGAACATCCTTTAGCACTGAACGAAAATACTATATTTATCTACCTCATAATATCCGTACGTACGAGCGTTGGTCTAGTGGCTTCAACGTGCAACTCTCATTCTGAGGTCGTGTTCGAATCCCGGCTGTGCACGAAAAGACTTTCTGTCTAAGTGTGTATTTAACACAAATGATCACGTAACACATACTGAAATCTGAGGCCCCCACCTTAAAAACTTGAAGCGCTAATGTATTTTTTAAATATATAACAGATTTGTAACATAGAAGTCTTAACGTTTTTGTTTACTTGGTTATATACTTAGTATTAAAAAAAGCCGTAATTATAATTTTCTTATTGATTTTTTTTATTACAGCAACGTCGGTGCCCGAAGAGAGACCCAGCCTATCAATATCAATACAATGCCGACAACCCGAGATAATGTTCTTTACCGACCTTAATAAAACTGAAGGACACGCCCTTCTTCTCAGGACAGAGCTGATTGTGGATTACTCATTCCACTCCAACACTGAATCCTTAGTAATATCCCTTGCTGGGCTTCAAATTATGTCGAAATTGCAGTCTAAATTAAAAAATCTTCCACCCCAGCTAGTACTGAAGCCGTGTGACCTTGAATTCTCAAAAAGTTTTAAAAGTATTGAGGAAGGGGTCAAAGTAAAGTTGTCGGTGTCGGAAGTCAATATGCACGTCGCAGCGACCACGATACACACTGTTTTAGGTACATTTAATAGAATAAAAAGAAGCAAAAAGTTAAGAATTTATAAGAGCTAATATCAGAACGCCATTTTTAACTTTGGCAATACTGTTCATACTGACATTTTTTTCATTTGAAGATTTAAAGTCAATCAAGTGGATTATATATATTTTAAGACCCATTTTTGTTTATAGACATAGTCGAAGAAGTGTCCTCGGAGCTGGCTGTCCCGGATGAAAAGGAGCTATTCAACTTCTCAACTTATAATCCCCAATCGGAGAAGAATGACGAGGATCTGTGGGCTCCAAAGAAAGTTGCTCCGTATCTCTCCTTTCATACCGAAGACACGTACTTACAGCCAAAGTATCCAGCTGGAAAAGTTACAGAGACATTCGTAGTTACTGTCCCAATAGTGCGCATTATGTTTGAACTTGAACAGACTGCAAGGATTCCGGTTCTGTTGGTTAAGGTAGGAGAGTTTTGTTACCAAATATTCTGAAGTTTATAAGAATATATATATATATGTGTTTATATTATTTAATCTATGGAATATAATTCCTTATGAGATTTAAAGTTTTCAATGTTTTCCCATGCTTATACTCTTTCACTTAGCTCTTGGTTGGAGTAGGCCTTACAAAAGACTAAATACTAATAGGATATGAGAAAAAAAAATACTCAAAATTAAAATTCAAAATTCAAAAATCATTTATTCACGTAGGTAACACAATGTAATTGTGATTCGTATTAAAGAAATAAATATTAATTTCTAATTTTACATTTACTGCCAGTTCTCAAATCAAGGGCGTAGAACGGAAGAGAAGAACTGGCAATAAACTCTCCGCCACTCTTTTTAATCGCCATGTTTTTTTTTTTTTTTACACAACGTTTGTAATGAGCTGCAACCATTACACCATGTTCCAATGAATTTTAAGTAATTAATAATAATAACATAAATAAAAACAATTGTCCCCTATCAGTAGGAGGCATGGTGAAATAGAGCACACTTAATTCTCTGGAACAACACCAAAAATAGTCGAAATATTAACATACTAACGCATTCAAGTACACCATCACCAAGTAGCACCCGTTCACGAAGACGCATGCAGCATCGGCCCCCTCCCATATTAGGGAGAGAGAAACCCACATGACCCCACAAGCAATGACATTTAAGCGAGCAACTGAGAAGAATAAAAACCATTCTAGCACTCGATGTTTCTTAATATGACTAACAGTTATACTAACTTCACCTATGGCGACAAAATTAAGAAATTATCACAAATCTGATATAAAAATCCGTCATTTTCACCAAACCCTTTTCACAACAGATGTCTACCGAGCTTACTATATCAGAATGGACAGGCGAGGCGCGTGGGTCGGGAGGACTGCGTCTTCAGGCCAGTGTATATAATGATCATTTGTCTGTATGGGAGCCGCTTATAGAGCCTGTGGTAGAAGATAACAAACAGAGCGCCTGGGAACTCATTGCCACTATATTCCAGGTACGTTAGTGTTTTAACAAATATATCACTCCTTAAGGAATAAATTTGTATAAAGATCATATTTCATGAGGTCTTGCATATTGATAAACATAATTTTGTTAATTATTCTTAGACTTTTTTTTCCATGTTATGTCATGTCCATAGTGAGTTTTATTTGTTGTTTGTGGAGGTTTTTAAGGATTCATATATACTTATTATTTATAAATCTGACCGCCGCGCCGATGCGTTATCCAATGTAAAAATGCATTAAAATCACTAAAAAAAATTACTTAAAACTTTACCTCAGTGAACCTTTGGGAAATACTAATAACTGAATGAATGATAGCTTATTCTTAATGAATACTTTTAGGCCAAATCGTACCCAATGTCGGCACGTTTGATTCAGAACGAGCAAGAGGAATCAGTATCAGACCATGTCCCACAAACAAAGAAAAAGAACAAGAAACGCAATGAATTTGGTTCGGAGACGTCTGCAGATGAGGCTGATACAGATAATGAGATGACTTTTATACGTAGTCCTTATGATAAAGAAAATAAGGGCTATAACGTCGATTTTGAAGCTAGCAGTATGTCGTTCTTAAGGGCATTGGATATTGACGAGTCAAATTCAGACAGCGAAGGAGAGAAGATGGATAAAATGTCCGATGCCATGGGACATTTGTTTATGGAGTAAGAGTTATTTACAAGTAATAATAAGAAAAACAATTTAGTTAGATAAAAACAATTATCATAGGTGTTACTTTTTAATATTAAGAGAATTGATTAACATGTTGTCTCACGTTGCGAGGAATAAACCAAGTATCAAAGCTAAACGATTACTTATTGATGAAAACCACATATAAATTATTAAAAACATATTCATTTATAGCAGTGAATCAAGTGCTGAAGAAGTCAGCAATGATGAAGATTCCTCGGCCCCAGAACAGAGCGATAAAGACGAAGAGCAGCCTGAAACTCTCATTGATGGAGAGGAGAAAAAAGAACAGCACAAAGCGGTTACAGTTCAGGTACATTTTTATCTATATATTACACGAAAATTTTAGGGTATTAATCACTAATTACTCCAAGCATAATCCCATTTCGAATTCCATTTTTATGAAACAAGCCAATCAAATTATTAAATATGAAAACTGTCTTATCTCTCTAATAATTGTCGAATAAATAGTAATGTCATTCATACATACATTCCATATTTCATTGATTTTGTTTGTGCAATTTAGGAACCAGAAAGAGAAGATAGCGTGGAGTCGACGTCTGAAGAGAATCGTCTATGCACATACGTAGTGTTGGAAGCCCGATCACTACTCTCAGTGACTTTAGGGCCTTCCGCCGCGCGTGTGCTTAGAGCACTAAGTGAGGCTGTATTGGACCGAACGGCTGTGGTATCTGCAATTGTTGCTCCTGGTTTGACGCTCGTCAATGATATAGGTAATACTTATGAATACCATTGTGCTAGTAGAGACTTAAAATCTACAAAAAATGTCTTGTAATCCTTCGGTATGCCCCAAATATTGCGTTTTAATCGAATTAGGGCAGAGGTGATTGATAAGACTTTGAAATGCCAAAAAAATGTAATGTTTTTGTTTATTTTCTTATTTTTTATTACATGACAGCCTTATTTTAATGAATTTTGAAAAACCTCTTGCACCTTCTTTCATATTGTATCATGTTTAAATTCGAATCGCAGATATCATATATTGAATAATGTATACAGGACCTGGTTCCTCAGTGCAACTGAGAACTAAAACCGAAACAGACTTGACTGGTAACGACAAAGTTCTCGCCGAAGCTGACTATGACCTTGATACCAGCAGACCTAGCACTCCAGGTAAGGCTGTGGGAAGTGCATCACCGGCAGAATATATCGTGGAGCTGTTATTCGTTAAAAAGATACTTAAGACATAAATTTTATAGGTTATGATACATCCGGGGCAGACTTGCTGGATGAAATGGAAAACGAGTCTAAGCAAGAGATGACGGATATAAGTGATGAATGGGACTGGTAAGTTATAAACAAAAAGTACACATTCCTGACGCTTCGTCGTAATATTCGTGGTTAAAATGGTAATTGCTTACGATATAAATTTTCCATATAATCTAATATTCGATACAATTTAAAAAAAAAAAAAAACGTGTGGCACTCGCGGACTGCTAGTCTAGTGAAAGTTATAATAAATACTCTCTTAAAATTATTCATAGCTATTCACATACCCTAGAAAAATTCTAAAAGCGTTATTACACATAAAAAATTCAAAAGTATAGACATTAAAGATGAAAAAAAAATGAATTAGTTTTTGCCAATATTTAATAAATATTAATATTTAAGAAATTTCAAATAAAGATTCTGAAAAGGAGGAAATTTCAATAAAAAACTCTCACAACTCTATTCCATTATTTATAACTTTAATTTAACCTGAAAATAGGTCTGTCTACATTTTTAGGATTCGCGCGTGGCGTCAAAAGCGACTACCAATTAATTAATTTATTTAAGGTATTGAATATTTTTTTAAATTTGAAAAAATTATGGTGTGTTCTGAACACTATAATTAATTTATTCCCGTTGGAAATTTTACTTAAAGTTAATTTTTCAACAAGTTAAATAATTGTTAACTAACGAAATTTTCTCGAACGACCGTCTTAATTGTAAGTGAAAAAAATTTTTAATAATGGTCGTAAAAATATTTCGCTTCTAGAGCCTTTCTTACATACATACTTAACAAGATCGTGCCATAAAAGTTAAAAAATATTTATACTTTGTTTATAACAATTTTTTTACTTAAACAAAAACTTAAAAATCAAGTAATGTTGTTAAAAAATTTTTTTTTTTCTAAATCATCATATTATTGTTTTTATATTAATACAAGATATTTATTGATTTGCAAAAAAAAATTTCCCGCCATTTGTTGATAATTTTTTTAAACAAATTATTAAATCAATTGTTTTAAAAAAAAATTTCTAACTTTATTACATTACAAATATTATGATTGTTTAAAAAAAAATTTCCTTAATAACATATTTTAATTGTTTATAATCGTTTTTTTATATTTCTATTGTTTAAATAATTAGTTAAGAAATTTTTTTCTAAAAATCATAATTGACAATCCTCTATAAAGTAACAGAAAAAAATTTTTTTAATCAAAATTTATTGTTTATTAACTTACCAATTTGTTATAAACAAATGTTCAACTTTTATATTTTTTTCTAAAACTTCTAAAATTAACAAAAACAACATTATAACAAAATATAGAAAAAATTTTTTAAATTTTTGATTATCATGAATATTACTTTTATTAAAAAAATTTTTTCTTTTTTTTATAGACTTTGTTATATATGTTTGTTTTTGTTAATTTTAGAAGTTTTAGAAAAAAATATAAAAGTTGAACATTTGTTTATAACAAATTGGTAAGTTAATAAACAATAGAATTGTTGATTAAAAAAATTTTTTTACTTTATAGAGGACTGTCAATTATGATTTTTAGAAAAAAAAAATTTCTTAACTAATTATTTAAACAATAAAATATAAAAAAACGATTATAAACAATTAAAATATGTTATTAAGGAAATTTTTTTTTAAACAATCATAATATTTGTAATGTAATAAAGTTAGAAATTTTTTTTAAAACAATTGATTTAATCAATTTGTTTAAAAAAATTATCAACAAATGGCGGAAATTTTTTTTGCAAATCAATAAATATCTTGTATTAATATAAAAACGATAATATGATGATTTAAAAAAAAAAAATTTTTTAACAACATTACTTGATTTTTAAGTTTTTGTTTAAGTAAAAAAAAATTGTTATAAACAAAGTATAAATATTTCTTTAACTTTTATGGCACGATCTTGTTAAGTATGTATGTAAGAAAGGCTCTACGAAGCGAAATATTTTTACGACCATTATTAAAACATTTTTTTCACTTACAATTAAGACGGTCGTTCGAGAAAATTTCGTTAGTTAACAATTATTTAACTTGTTGAAAAATTAACTTTAAGTAAAATTTCCAACGGAATAAATTAATTATAGTGTTCAGAACACACCATAATTTTTTCAAATTTAAAAAAATATTCAATACCTTAAATAAATTAATTAATGTGCCGTAGTCGCTTTTGACGCCACGCGCGAATCCTAAAAATGTCACGCACAGACCTATTTTCAGCGTTAAATTAAAGTTATAAATAATGGAGATAGAGTTCCGGGAGCTGAGAGTTTTTTATTGGAAATTTCCTCCTCTTTCAGAATCTTTATTTGAAATTTCTTAAATATTAATAGTTTATTAAATATTGGCAAAAAACTAAATTCCATTTTTTTTTCATCTTTAATGGTCTATAACTTTTGCAATTTTTTATGTGCTAATACACGCTTTTAGCACATTTTTCTAGGCGTCATTCCGGTTCGAATGAGCTATCGCACATAATTTTAAGAGCAGTATCTCTATTTTGTTCCATTTTCAACTTGTCGACAGACTATGCCGCGGTAAAGCTATTGCATAATTTTTTTTTTCAACTTATGCAATTATAATATTATTATGCAGTAATTATTTTTTCTTTGATAAATAAATTCAATCTACCACTCTACCAGACTTAGACTAACTCGCCTATATAGTCTGTCTCACTCTAACGCGCACCGGCTGCACCGATCTCGTCAGAGAGATGTGAATACGCAGTATGCGTTCTGTCCCGCTCTAACGCGTAAGGTTTTTTTCGTTACGGAATTTCTGGATTCAGTCTCCACGCTCGAGGCCCGCGATAGAAGCTATGCAATAGCTTAAAAAATCATTTAGAATTACTGTATTACAGTTTCGAAGGTGGCTTCGGATATAGCGCAGTGGGTGGGGCCTCTCATACTTCTCCGGGAGCACCGCCTACCGCAGATTCCTTACATCGACGACTTACAGACAATACGCTGCATATCAAACTTCAGGACTTCGATAACCTCACTGTAAGTCACTATTCATTCGTTGACGATAGATAATTTACATTAATTAATTTTGTGTTTGATAGAGCAGTGTTTGCCTAGTGGTTTCAGTGTGCGACTCTCATCTCTGAGGTCGTAGGTTCGATCCCCGGCTGTGCAATGGACTTTCTTTCTATATGCGCATTTAACATTCGCTCGAACGGTGAAGGAAAACATCGTGAGGAAACCGGCTTGCCTTAGACCCGAAAACTCGACGGCCGCGGCGTGTGTCAGGCACAGGAGGCTGATCACCTACTTGCCCATTAGATTGACAAATGATCATGAAACAGACCTAAAAACGTTGTAGCGCCACAATGTTTTCCAACATAAAATCACCTACAGTGTAAGAAATAAAATTTCAATGCCGCCAGTGCTAACATTTTTGTAATATGGTCTTCTAATCTCTTCAAACTCTATTCTCCTTCAACATTAAAACATCTATTCCCGAACTATTGAGCTGCTTGTCAATTACATAAATATTATCTCATTTAATTTATTTGTTGACAAAATCTTGCATCACTTTAGATTCTATGTCCCCAACGTGCGGTGTCCAAGCTACATGTTTTGCATCCAAGTAAAAACGGTACGCGATACTACATTGCTGTCGAAAGAACATCCAAGTTCAACAACAAGAAGATTGTTGTTAGATCACCTTTACAGGTATAATTTTTGAATTTGAATTTTATTTTTATTTTTACATTTAAGGTACAGAAACAGAAAACAGATTGGTTAAATACATACAGTTATTACACACTAAACAACATTTGTAAACCTGAAGTCCAATTAGATCTGTACACAGCATTTTAGTGGAATCTTCAGAGCTGGTTTACCAAATATTAACATATGAAAATATGTTTTCTTTAGTAAAAAAAACCAGTTATAAATTCGTGTCATCGAACGCGAATCTTTATGCAGACAAATTCAAGAAGTATTGATTATACTAAATTCTTGTCTATGGATTTTTTCATACATTGTTACAGTAAGGATGTTATATTTTTTAAATTTGTCATTAAATCTAATTTAGGTTCGCAACGAAACGTCATATGCCCTGGAATTACTGTACCGACAATCAGAGCTAGAAGCAGCCGGTGTAGAATGTGTGGGCTCAGTGAGGAATCCATTCTGCGGACTTCTACGCCTTGCTGTTATTGCACCAGACGACACTTTCAACGTTCCTCTTTACGTGGCTTACCACTGTAGACTCTATGTTGTACCTACTAATTTCGAGTAAGTTTCCCTTCTGTAGAATGCGTAATTAACCAATATACATAATTTTTAATAGCAGAATTCCAACAAGTTATGTAAACTTTTTTCCATTGCTTTGTAAAATCTTCGTTAAAATTTTAGTGGAAGTAGTAAGAGTTATTTAGTTTTGTACAATTACCAAACATTAAATTTTTTGCAAACACTTTTGGTCCAGAGTAATCTTAAAAGTAATGAGAGGCTGTAGAGATGTCATTTTTACGTTTTAGAAGTTTCAAAGCAAGTTCACAAGGTATGTGGTGGATGGACCTCATCAATGACATTGGGACTCCTCGAGACATAATGTGTCCAGCGTTGGAAGACAATGATTCCAGTGTATTTGCTATGAGAGTATTGCCTGTTGAAGGTAAATTTATTTAAATAATGTTTTTTTAATATTTCATGGCTAATCTCTTTTTCCTTCAATCGTTTTAATTTTCAATATGAAATTCAACGTTTTCGATATAATTATTTATTGCAGGATGTCAGTCAAGCAAAATAAATAGATCAATTCCGAACTTACTGATACGGATCGTAGCGCCATTGGCACTTCACAACAGGGTACCACATGCCCTACAAGCCCAGGTCAAAATTTCCACGGAAAAGTCAGAAAAAAATACGGAAGACTTAAAAGTGAGGTTGGAAGCTGGAGAAAAATCGCATTTGTATACGTTACCTCCTGGAAAGCCGATACGGTTCACATTAGATGTTCATTACTTAGGCTTACCTTGGACTGGAGGATTTACCTATTTACCTGGTAAGTGGTTTTAATATATTCAAAGATATATTATTTGTACCAAAGTTTTTGACATAATTAGTAGCATGTGTCGAGATAATATAATAATGAAAAAAAACAATCAATCCTCTTTTGTTTTCTTAAAAATAAAGTCTGCGTCGTCACTTGTTTGTGTCTTGAAAGGTTTAAGGTGACTACTCAGAAAAATAATATAAAATTTAATTAAAGATAATTGCGTAGTTAATAGATTTCTCTAAACTAAAAACTAATAACGACCTTCTTAAAAACGTCTTTATGACCACGGCTGTACAGCACTCAAAATGTTGAGTTATATATGCCTTGAAGAAGTTCATTTAAACCTTTGTAAATTTCTGACACTGAACTTGCGATTCTGTAACTCACTTTACGAACTCACACAGCGGTTTTCGCAGCGGCGGTCGCGCTCAAATCAGTCGTGAAGCAGTCATTTTATGATTTGGCATTCTGATAAGGTCCCTCCTTGTAGTTTATTGTTTATGGTTTGGTTTTTGACATTTTTTTTTGTTCATAAGATCATGCTAATGTATTTTTTAGATATGAACGAAAAGACGATAAGTATGACGACAGAATGTGAGACGGAGGGTGGTAATAAACGACTCGTGATTCGAGCGCGGTTAGAGCAAGCCGCCACTTTGAGGCTACTGTTGTACGCGCCCTATTGGATAATTAATAAAACTGGATTACCACTACAGATAAAGGTAAACATTTTATATAATGTGAAAATGTTTGCCACAGGATTGTCTAATATGTCAGTATGATGAATAGTACAAGAAGTGACGCGGGTGTCCCGCCGACCAGCTGGCTCCAACTTAGCTTAGCTTATAAATATCATGAGAATATATTTTACGGAGTATCGTCACTCGAGCCCTGCTGCTTAGCTTCTCGGCCATATATCTGCCTGATCGCGTGGCTATTAGGGGTCCTAATTTTAAAAAAAGTATAAGAACTTTAAGAACACGTTTCAAACTTAAATTGAGTGCCGATCTTTCTTCATCTATATATCTTTATCTTCGTTATCTAGTTCAAGTATGAAGTCACACATATTCGCATGTGGGACAAAGTTACACATTTTTGCGATTCTCTATGAAAAGCCTTTTGTGTCTTCCAAACCGTATTCCAACTCCAGGGAATGAGGCAAATGCGTGGAGATATGGACGGATAAAGATGCCGAATGCCTGCATAACTGTATCGTTTTCATACGCTTACTACGTGTTTAGGGTCGATCAGATGTTTGCTACGAAGTAACAGAAGAGCCGTTACTATGGTGTGAGAGTGGATCGCGTTTGTGTCGACGTGGTGAAAGAGTACGGGTACGCGCACATCAGTCGGGATGGTCGCGAGCTACGCGATTGTATGCAGAGTCACCGGGTCTGTTAGTCTGTGCTCACACTGAAAGGAAGATCAATTATCGGATATTGCTGCAAGTAAGATATTCCGCTAAGCAATTAATTAAACCAAGTAATTCGTGTATGTTAGTTGTAAACAGTATTATTATTTATTATAAACGAATCGAAAGTCTCTTTCTTATGTGATAGGTACAAAATGAACTACCTAAACCCTTTTTCACTGATAAATAATATTTCCGTACAAATACTTTAATATAAAACACTCACACGATAAATGCAGTCTGTAAGTTCATACATATTTAGATTATATATTTTAGGACGCACTTTTTTTCCATTTATATTATTTTCATATTATATTTGACTGTAGGTGACCCTATCCGAACTATCGCCTCAACTGACAAAGATCGTGACCCTCTTACCATACTTCATTGTTTACAACGACACCAAGAAGCATTTGCGTTTCATGGAGGAAAACGAAACGGCTGATCTGTGGATAGACTTAGCTCCGCAGCAATGCACACCGTTTTGGCCACAATCTGACTCTATGGCTATGCATTGCAAGTTCCGGGACTCAATGGTCGTGTCGCAACACTTTCCTATTGCTGAGAACCATTTCACAGTTCTGAGGATGGATAAAGGAGTAAGTTTATCTTTACTTGAGTTAAATAAACTGTTGGAAGGCTTATTATTGATGCTACTCCAATTAAAATCTTTTCTGGTTCACTTTTTATTGTTTATGAATCAATTAGTTGAAAAATATTCTGGGAAGTCATAATTAAAGTGATACGAGATTATTATATAATTATTAAATAATTTGAATCTTATAAAGTTTAATAGGTATGGGAATAAAACCTTTCTTAATTACAAATCGTTTAAAAATACTTCAACATTATCTATAATTTACTTAATTCTATATTTTAAATATCTTATTATTTTAAAGCTTTATTCTTATATAAATAAATAACTTAAAACTTTCGTTTCGGTCTAATTGGTCTCTCCAAAGACAGGGTTCCATCATCGTGAAGGATATAGGCTGTTCCTGTAGATTTATGAGTCCAGATCTTGGTAGCTTTGAGATGGGCATCGCTCTGCTCTGCTGCTAATGATTTTGGAGGTGCTGGTTGTACGGGTGATGAAAATGATGACGATACTGATAGTGACTGAGGCTGTTGGTTTCTGGATGAAGTTACCTGAAATTAAATTTATTTATAGCTGTCTCTCGCGTGTTGATTTTGTCGTAGCCTAACTTTCTTCATTAAATAAACTATTCAACATTTTTCGATTCCAGCTCAACTTTCTTCAAGCTGTAGTTACTGAAAAAAAACGTGTGTGTACTTATGTTCACGCGTTAGTAGTTATACTTCTTTGGCGTAACAAGATAAAAATCTTTACAAAAAGTTTATTCTACGTTTGTAGAAAAAACGACACTAGCAATAGAAAAAACTAGGTTTACTACTAGGTTTCTTGTGACGGTGTGCGAGCGCATCGTAAAAATGTAATGTCATCATTTTTCCCTAACGCGCCTAAAGAACTATAACTTCAAAAAAGTTTTTAACTTTATAATATTAGCGAGGAATATGTATACTCATATCTTCAAATTCATTATCACAAAGCATTAGACGACTGTGTTTTGTTACTTTGATGTATTTTCGAATCAAGAAGAAAACTTGTAAATGCTTTATGAAAAATTATTTGCAGAACATACAATAGTAAATTTTTGGCACGCTTTATAAACTTACCGTGTAATGTGGAACGTTGTAGGAGTTAACACGTTCTAATTTGGAGTTTTCGTAATTCATTAAGGGCAAATTTGCAAAGTTTTCTAATTTATATGAGCTTGATTTTACAATCGTAGGCACATTATTTGTGTATGAAATTTCGAAATCAGCAACGTCTCTTAAATTATCAGGCTTCGGTAATCTTTCTTCTTTCATTGTGTCACTGTTTGTATATAATGTATGGCTATTTGAGTCACTGTTTGGTTCATGATTTATAACGTCAGGATTAAATTCTTGTTCAATAACTCCATTTAAGTATGAAATTTGTTCATTTTGATGAGATTCTTCTGGACTTAGGTATGGACTGATATCAGGCTTAACGTATGGATCCCTTCCTATGTTGTTAGTGGATTTGATTTGAACGAAGTTGCTTGGTGGCGTATCATCTATGTGGATTACTTGGTCACTATCGGGGAACTGAATCGCTTTGTTTAATTGAAAGTCCTGCTCACTATTATAGGCGTTACTCGGTCTCTTTTCGAAGGGTCTCGAATATCTGTCTTTTTCCGCTGCCAATTCGAGTATCCTATCAAAATCCTGTTTCGATAGATGTTTTATGAGATTTTTAAAATCTTCATCGCCTAAACCTTCCTTGTTTTTATTTACCTTAACAGGTTTTCGGGCGGGGTGATCCCCGTCCATGTATTCAGGGGGTGGCGTGTAAGAAAATGGAGTTCGTACTAGTTGAGGTGGCGGCGGCAGTTTATAAAATCTCGGCGGTGGATTAGAATAATATTTCGCCCTTTTAATCCGCGTGTAATTATTTCTGTAGTCACTGCAAATTACCGATGTGATCACTTGTAATACGCATATCACTATAATCAGCCTTAACGTCATTTTGTCCACAAGTCGCCTGAAACTGAGCGGAAGTGAAACCGCGTTCCGAACCTTATAGGTGCGTAATCGAAAGTTGTAAATTAAGTTAGTGGTGAACTGAACAAATATGACGTCCAGTGATGTAACGATTTAACTTTCAATGTATAATAGTTGTTGAAGTTCACGACTTCGTCTGCGTTAAATAAAAGATTATTAAACTATTAAAAATGAATAACTTCTGAAGTAAATTATAAAGTGAATATAGGCCATTGGTCGTAATAGCTTTATAGCGCTGTGCATTTTTTACATTAATATTCTAATTGAATTATAATCGCCATTTTTTTGTTTGTTTTGTCTTTTATAAAATAAAGGAAGAAGTGCTTATAAATATGTAAGACTTAAATCAATAAAGAAAGTGTAGTAAATTAATTATTGTTTCCAATGGCTTAGGTACAAGAAATCATTTTTAAAATTATAATATAAATAAGATTGTTGTAAGTACGTAAGTAATTACAAAAAATAATGAGTTTTATTTTATTCCGTTTTCAGTCAGCTATCAGCGTAGAGGTAACAGGTGGTACGGACCGACCGTTCACGATCACGTATAAGCCATATAGCGCAGGCGATTCACCTGTACGCATCGACAATTTGTGTGAAGATCTTTTCCTGAAGTTACATCAGGTATATTCATACATAAATTATATTTTAATAAAACGCAATACTTCATAATTGAGACTCCGAATGCTTTAATACAGAACCTTCGTGCTTGCCTATCAATACCAAATAATCCCTATGTACAGAATTTACTTTGATAGCGGCTGCTTTATTATCCTTGTAGTTTGTACTACGATATATATATTGAATTGATGCATTCTTAAAGAAAAGGTGATTCTTTTTAAAGAGAAATTCAATAAATGCTCTTATTTATCAGATGAATTCGGGGCAAGTGGCGTTACTCAGTCCCTACCAATCAATGTTGTACACTTGGGATGATCCCCTAAAGGATAGAAATCTAATTTGGAACATTTACAATAACAAGGGTAAAGGATTCACTGCTGATTTCTCGCAAGATGGGTAAGTGCAATCTTCATGTTTCACGTAAAATCTTGCGGCCGCGATGTAGGTTATTATCACGATTATTATTGTTTTCATCACAGCATGTGTGGTACAAAACTTTGCAAAAAAAAAGATTACGATTATAAATTTTGTTATTGTCTTGAAAATTTTATATTATTTGTTTTCAGTTACGGCGAAGAGAAAGTTTGTTTTCACACTGTGAAACAGTCAACACATGTCGTCACTAGTAGTGTGACATCTAAGCTTTCTTCCACTTTTAAACGACTTACTCCCAAATCACCTGAACTATGCACCTCCAGCAGTGACGACTCCGATATGTCCGATCCACCGGAACATATACATAAGACCAAGAAAATGAGGAAAGATAAGGTGGTCGTGTACTGGATATCTTATATGGACGGTTATCAAAGAGTTTTTGTATTAGCCCAAGATGAACGTATCGCGTATCAATACAGAATGAGCATATACGCTGAAAGAAGCAATTACGAAGTATTCTTGGCCTTGTCCAGCGTCAGTCTTTCTATTTGCGTTCCGACTGATAACAAAGTAAAGGAATTGTCCTATATCAGTATATCGGATTCACTTCCACGCTGGGAAGTCAACGTTAGCAATAAATGGAAACAGTTAGCTCCAGACCTCACAGCTTGGATAGAAGAGAAATACCAAACTGAGCAAAAGAAATGTCAACTCAAGGAATATCTCCACATAGATTTAGAGAAGATGCAAATGACGAAACCATTCTTTTCTGAACTACGAAGAACGTATAACCCTGGAGTCTGGTTACAGTTGCGCAAGTCAGAAACCTACACCTACTGTCATATGAAACTCCAAAGGCTGCAAATAGATAATCAGTTGCACGAAGCAGTGTTCCCAAGTGTCTTATACCCTGCTACATTGCCAGCCCATTTAAAATCAAAGAGAGATAAACCGTGTATAGAAGTTCAGCTACTAAAACAGTATCGGCCGTCATTGAACCATGACATCTACAAAAACTTGAAAGTTGTGATACAAGAGTATTGTGTTAATTTAGATAGAGGCTTCGTGAACCACGCTTTTGATATACTGAATCACTGGAAGGTGGATGAAAAGCCAGCGGTGAGGTTAAGGGCCGACTTGGCGCTCGTTCATATGCCTCTACCGATCATAGCCGTGAAGGGACAGACAAATGCTCAAAGGAGTGTTATTTTCGAGTTTGTACATTTATCACCGATCAAATTGGTCCTTAGTTTGTCATCTAGAGGGTACACGGGTGATGAAGGTAGTCCCAGTAAAAGATTTGGGGCTCAGAAGGAAAACAGACCGAAGTTGTTTAACAGCGATTTATTGGAGTTTTTGTTTAATTCCTGGGGATCATCTTTGTGTGACATGAAAGATGTCGTTTTAAGGTTAGTAGCGTTATTTCTGGTAATTAAAAAGAGTGGCGGAGAATTTATTGCCAGTTCTTCTCTTCCGCTCTACGCCCTTGATTTGAGAACTGGCAGTAAATGTAAAATTAGAAGCATTTAATGTATATTTCTGACGTTCATAAGTGTACATTGTGTTACCTATATGAATAAATGATTTTGACTTTTGATAGCGACATTATGTAGAAATCTGTTTCTTGGATTGGCTGTCTCTGGTATAATTTAAAAAGTTTCAATTTTGTAATTTTTTATTAATAATTAACATCTATTACAGAATGAGCTACCTAGAGCTAAGAAATGCTCCAATAACAATACCAGCATTACTGGATGCCGCATCACGTCACTACTGGCAGCAGCTAGTCCAGCAGTTCTACGTACTTGTCTTAGGACTGAACATCCTTGGAAATCCTTACAGCTACATTGGGGACTTTACTAAGGCTTTGAAATACTTTTATGAGCCGTATATGGTAAAGAATCTTTGAATAATGTACTTAATATGAATTGATTTTATTTATTTAAAGCGTTATATTATAGTTTATATATTTCTAAATTAGAATATATAAATAATCAATCTAAAATGTATAAGAATTATGGAAATTGTAACCACAAACAATATGCTATCCACTGAGCCTTATTTAGCCCTTAATTTATGTAGTGTTTCAATTTATTTATTCGAAGGCCTAATAAAAATACGTGACTGAACACAAAAATATGTATTACAACAGTAAATTCTGATTTAGGGTTCTTGTTCTCGTCGGATGTCTGCCACATCTCAAGCTGTGCTAAGCGGCGCTACTCGACTGCTAGCAGCAGAGTCACCCCCCCTCGCTACGCCCTATAAGTCCATCAAAACGACGCTAGGTTAGTAAATTTAGATCTATTATTTATTTTGGCTATAACTTAATTTTATTTAAAAAAATCAATAGTCAAAAGATTTTTCAAACTTATTTTAACTTTTAAATCTCATTGAAAGACTTTCAATTAATGATATTGCTTTTGATTTTAGGCAGCAAAGAAATTATAGATGACCTGCCGAGCTCTGTGCTAGAAGCCAACAAAACTAACCCTGCGAGTATTGCACTTGCCGTTACTGGAGTTATTGCAAGACCTACGCTGGGTAAGAACTTTGAATAGATTTTTATTTGGTTTGAACTAATTAAATGTTCTTATGTCTATTATTGTATTGGCATTGTATTATTAGTGAGTATTACGTGTTCGTGGGGTGAAATTTTTTCAACAGTATTTTAAGCGGCTACGCCATAGTATTTTTAATTATTATTATTTCCTACATCACGCATGTCTGTTGTTTTATTATAATATTGTAAAATATATTTGTGATTTCCGGCGGTACGAACATTATTACATAAAATCTAGTCTATTTTGTATATAATATGGTAATTGTGTATGGTATCTCTTATAAAAAAAAAAGGAATCACCAACGAACATACGAAGCTAAAAATAAATAAATTGGCTTACATTAGAATTTAATTTTCTCCATGCATGTAAAGGATATGAATATTTAATATTTTTTAGTTGATGGTTTATTAGTCTTCTAAAAGCATGGTCACTCTTTATATCTAAGAAACCATTACAATTTTAATGTCACTTGCTTGTAATCATTAACGTGTCGTTTTTGTTCACTGTTCAATCTTTTGGATGAGTAGATGAAGATAGTACTATTATACGATGTAAGTACTATTATTAATTGCAGTGATTATGTACAGATTAGTCAAAACTACTAGTATAAGACTGTTTATTAAGCTTACTAACATTTCAGGCTAAAATACGATAATTCATAATGAATGTACTGTCAGTACTTTGATGGGTCTGTACATCTTTAAAGATAAGTTATATACCATTTCACTTTTTTATGCACGTGTTTTTGTTATTGATATTAAACTCTAAACACTTTTTATTTCTATCGATATTAGATACCGATATTATATTATAGATGTGGCTATAATCATATGTAATACTTGAGGGAAATGAAGTAAAATATTAACACGACCATTGAGATATTTAAAATTATTTATATATAGACATATGCCGAGAAGTATCTCGTGTGGCCTTGCACCGAACGGGCGTCGACAGTGCTGAAGCGGCGTTGCGAGCGTGCGCGGAGAGATCCGGTGGCAGGCTCGTTGCCCGTCGAAGGCTTCCCCGAGATTGCTCTACCCTGGAGGTTCGTAAATTCAGGAAGAATTTAGATACACTTTTTATCGGGACCACAGTGAATGACAAAAAAATGGTACCAATACAAGGTTTTAAGTTTATACAATATTTCAATAAAAAGAGTTGTGCAAATGTATGGCGTGTGTTAACTTAGTTACATAATAATTAGTCTATAGGTAGAAGTAGGTATAGGTATCTCTATAATATTATGTTACCTTTTTTAGGGTATTAGACCATATAGCCCATCAGCAGCCCGCGGTGCCGCCCTCTTGGCACAATTGTCCCGTGGTCATTACGCAGAAACGGACGTGTACGTGGCGCACGCACATCTCTCGCCGACATCGCTCGCTACCGTGCTCGTTACTACGCAGTAAGTAAAACTTATAAGGTTTAAACATTCACCTGGTTAATGTATATGTTCGCCCCTTGCCCCCTGGGTACGTCAAAATGGATATAAATTACAAACTTTAAACCTATTTCTACTGTATATAACATTACAAAATAATGTTACAGATTAAAAATGGTTACCCGTGATATCAATAAAATATACAGAAGCCACAGCCTAATAGAGAGTCACCAGTGCAACTGTAAAGTAAAGGCATTTGATATCCAACGACACTGCTTCTTATTTACTATATATAGGTATTACTATGATGTAGCGGATTAATTGACTTGGTGAAACTGACTAACAATGAAACTTACTTCGCGACTAGACTATAGTTCAATGTCATTGATCCCTAGGAAGATGGAACGGGCTTTGGTATGGGATGCTACTTGTGTGCCCACATTAGCCCCGTCTCACCTCCCTCGGACGAGTAAAAAAGCTGGGGCGGCCGCAGAGCAGGCGGAAAATAATAAACGGCTCAAATATAAGAGTCCAGTCTCCAAATTCCATTTTGTTCCCTTTGGAGTAGATACTCTTCGGCCGTGGGGTTCAACTGCACAGGCGCTGATTAAAGATTTAAATTGGTGCCTGGTAGGTAGTACCGGTGACTACAGAGCTGGTGCTTTCCTCACTCAACGAATAAGTATCGCAATACAGCGAGGAAATGCTGCCAGCGTTAAAAAACACTGCCACAGGGCCAAACTTTTTAAATTTGTTTTAATTATCTTTTTATTCATTTTAATTATTTTTATGATTACTTAGTAGGGGAAGAAAATTGAAAATACTGTATATTTGATTGTTTAATAACTATATAATTCAACTTATATTAACAGTGAAATTTAATTATATAGACACATATTCCTGGTCCGGCTGAGTAGTGGCAGAAACTCATGGATAGTTGAATGGGTCGTGAAATTAGAAGAATTAATCGGCGTACCCATACTAAGAGACAATAAACTTATTCTCAATATTAAACAGGTAACGATCTGCGAATGTTATTGCATGCTTTCTATTTAGTTCTTATTCTTTTTTTTTCTTTATAGAACGGGGCAAACGGGCAGGAGGTTCGCCTGATGTTAAGTGATACCGCCGCCCATGGACACTCTCAATGCCAGAGGGCTCGCGAGTGCGTTGCCGGCCTTTTAAGCATTGGTACTCTCTTTTCTTGAAGGACTACCTACCTACCTAAGTCGAATTGGTTCGGAAATACTTCAGTAGGCAGCTGGTTCCACATAGTGGTGGTGCGCGGAATAAAGTGCCTTGAAAAACGCTTAGTTGTGGAACGGCGGATGTCGAGGTGATACGGGTGGAATTTCATATTCTGCCTCGACGTCCGATGATGAAACGTTTCTAGAACACTGGGTTTAAACAGTTTAGATATGATAAACGCCACCTCTTTATGTATTTATCGAAGTAATTCAATATGTCTTCATTTACTAAGGCATGATTTTAAGAAAATATATTTTTACAAAACCTTTCACCGGTTCGGTTTGACATCTAGATCTATTATCTTTCCTTACAAGAGTTATTTAAATAAATGCTGTTTTTCAGGACGAGCTCGTAAGTTATTTCTCAACTGATGAAAAAGTTATAGAAATGCATAACCCTGAAGCATTGACCTGGCTCCGTAGCAAAATTGAGTGCGCGCTCATACAAGCCCTGGAAGACAAGCGCTACAATAGTGAATAAGTAAACTCTAACCGAAATTGAATTTGACTGTTGCAACAATGTTTTGACGAACCACGACCATGAGTTTGACGAAGTATACACGCTAACATCTTAATAATTGTAATCATATTTGCTTATTTCTATGAAAAATGTAACAGCGCCTCTGGTGAACATTAAGATTTTTTAAACTTTGTAAAGCTGTAAAGGAACATTGTAATTGCGGCCATATCAGCGACTTAAATTTTGTTTGCGTTATGGATCCACTTCTTAATTCCATAATGGTTTCATAGATTTTATTCCAAGCTTGGTATATTGGATTATTAACAATTATAATTTATTAGCACGTGGATAGATGTCGCTAAATGTCAATAGAAAAATCATATTTATGTGGTAATAATGAGTTATAGATAATAGTTAGACTTTACATTATTAGATATCATTGCTGTAGAATGAAAACCTCGTATGGCAAAAAACCATTTATTTTTTTCTTAGACTCTTCTGTCATTTAACTGGTATAATCATGAAGTAAGGACTTATTTATGTTATTAATAAAGAAGGAGTTTTAACCATCCAAAACTATGGACAAAAACACAAAACAATATTTTAACGAACATTGACGAAATGAAACATTTTTTCGTTTCCTGTAATGTTTGGTTCTCTGGACATACGAGGTTATCATTCTACAGCGACGATATTATGGAAGTGGAAATTCTTGCCTCTTTACTTATCCAGATTCCATTCAGTCCTATTTATCAAGAACTTGCTTCCATTTCTTGCTTCATATATTTTACTTACATGGCTAAATATTTATAAAATGTCAAATGCTATGCATTGTAAGGAATATTTTAGGTTCTTTAACATAAATGCATTTGGTTTTGGATCTATTATAATTGACGATTTTTGACACATATCTACAATCCATAGATTGTAACGTTATTTTCGGTATATAATGAAAATAACGTTACAAAATACAAATATATAGCTGTCAAATCGAACGGTAAAGCAGGCCTAATTTCCACTTTAATGAATATTTCTATTCTAGTCGTGTTATTAAAGCACAAAATATTAGCTGTTGTGTTTAGTTGGTATTAATCGTTCATGTTTATGTGGAATATTATATGTTAAGATAAAAATATCTAGTCAGTCTGAGCTTTATGTAGTTAGCCTATGACTTTGAGTTTAAGCTTACAGAATATTTTTATGTGTTTAGCTATTTATGTTTTATACGAAATTATTTTCATAGAATATTTACTCTAATTTATAACAATAATTTTTCATATATTATTTATAGCTGTCACGAAAGTGTTATACCATTATAAAAAAAACTAATATTATATTTAACATGATAATAACTGTTCTATTATAGTTGAATTTTCGCCTATCTTTTTGCTTAACTTTAGAACAACTCGCTAGTAAGAAGTGTGGCAGTTACTTTTTTTATTAATGGTTTACCTAATTGTAATTGGTTGCAAATTTTAATAAAACTGTATAATTAGATGAACATTTAAATTATGCAAATATAAAAAAAAATAATTAATCGACAATTAAGGTTGTCGGTCAGTAGATCTGTAATTTTACTTTGTGATCAAATACAACATAAAGAACAGAAGCTGTAGCACGTACAAAAAAGAAAATAATAGCTATCGAATCAGGAACAAGAGTTTTTTATATGGAAAACTTAAGAACAACGGATCGACCGTTGGAACTAAACGGAAGCACGAACATGCATCCTTCGAATGAATACATGTAATAATCTGTACGAATTGTAAAGAAAATACGTTAATGTACGTATACGAATAATTGACGAAACTATCAAAAGGATCGTGCTAAACACTGAAAACATTTTATAAGCTTGTATCTATAATTTGAATTAGTGTTAAGTGTTAATACGCAGTTTCATGTTCTCGATGTGTAGTCTAAAGACTTACATTGACTATAATTATCGATGATTAACATATGTTTTTTAATGAGCAATTGAAATAAAAGATTTCATTAAACAATGTTTTATTTTTAGTAACCAAAAATGCTCTATAGTCTATATGTTACTTAAATACTTTTGGTTAAAAATAAATATGCTTTAATATCATTAATAATACCAATGTCCAAATCCACTAACTTTGTTAAAAGAACAACATGTTCATATAGTATTTATATAACAGAAAGAGTTGAGGATATTTAATAAAATCCATTAAAATTCATATATTTCTCTATTTTTTTCTCAATTCCTAGGCTTTGTTACTCTGAACTTTCTCCACTTGAACTATAATCACCTACCAAAGACCAAACTTTGTCCTTACATTTTCCATCCACTAATACCCTCTTATTTTGTTCATTTTTTCTCTTATCTAAACCTATGTCATCATTTTGAATATGTATATCTTCATTTTGTATTAAAGGACCATGTACACTACTACTACTTTCTTTTACATTAAGTTTTTTATCCAAATCAATGTTTTCAACTTTATTTTTTTTTATAACAACACCTAAATTATTTCTTGTAAGAACTGGTTGTTTACTTAAGGATTCTTCTTTTTTAAGTCCCCCAAAGCTAGTTATGAGTCCACTACTACTGTGAAGGGCAGGGGTATTCATAATTTTGTTTCGTGTGACTGTTTGTTTCTCTTCAATACTGCGAGAGGGTCGAAGTGAGAGTAGGGCAGCCATATTTCTATCATCTTCATTTTCAGGTAGCAGATTGATGGCAAGGGATGATTTAGCAAGGAGTAAACTGTCATTTACAGCTGATTCTTCTAGTTCTTTTCTTCGCTTCTATAAATTATAAAATATTATTATTTTACGGTAATTATATGGTGCTGGGTTTTTAATTCTATGAGCTATTGAAAGCGGCACTATCAGCAAGTAACATAAAACATAAAATGTCAATATTCCTTATTATTTTCATAAAACTTGAAACAATAATTATTTTTAAAATACAAACAATTATTGGGAAAAAATTACTATAATCATACTACATTGAGTGTTTTTAATGGACCAGTAAGCATTCAACTTAGAAGAAAACAATGCATGGTGGAATTATTCCTCATTTATATTTAAATTTTTAAGAAATGGCAAATGTTTATAGTTTTATATTAGTACTTATAATTTTAAGACTTACTCTAAAGTTTCTTCTTAATGCACAGTTGGCATCATAGTCATCTTTCCACACATTTTCATTCCGTCCTACGAGGCGTCCAAGGCGTGGTTTATCCAATTTACTAGCTTCCTCATCTCCAGTCTTATGTTCTAACCTGAACATAGCATCATCAAATAGTTTTTTCTGTGCTTCCTTTGTTTCAGGTACAATCTGGCCATTCTCAGTAGGGTCCCATCTGTTCTCTTGACGTCTAGCCCCAGACACAATAACATAATCTAGGTTCTGTAAGATTTCAGTAACTACTTTATTTACTTTAAATCAGTGACTTCACTAGATAGATTATGTCAGTTATTACCTAAATGGTTTAATCAGCTGCTAAGCAGCACTGACTTTCCTTGATTTAAATTAATAATTTAAATTTAAATCATAGGGAAGATTTATCATTATCGCCCTTGCCTGATAAGATAAACAATCAATAACAACCAGCATATAGCTAGGTATAAAAGGTCTATGTATAAATCACTGGATCACTTTTTAAATAATGTAAATAAGCAACCAGGAACATATTTAAAAGAAACATACTTACACCAGGATCAGTTTTAATTTCAAAATGATTATCACATAAGTGACACTTCATACGAAATTGATAAACTGGGGTACTATAGTACATCCCAATTTTTGTCTTCTCAGCATTGTATCTAACACCCATACCAATATGATTATTACATCCTTCACACCATATATTATATGGCATTTCAAACCGTATTATTAGAATGCCCATGTGTAATTTTCTGGCCCTCTCTCGTAAAGCATGAGTACCCATAAACTTATTTAATCCTCCAACCTTAGGGTCATAGTCAGGAGGATAATAAAGGTTTTGTCCTTTTCGTTCACCCATTTTGTTTGTTTAATTTATCTGCAAAGTCATAAATAATTACAGTCTAATACTACAAAAAGATTTAACTTTTGATATATATATAAGAAAATCTGAAGCAATCTCACTTGTGCTCTCAAAAAGTATTTAGAAGTTTTGTTTCAAGAATTCCGATAACATATAAAGTTTTATACGCGATGATAAAAATATATTAACTATAATTATTTTCACTTTAGTTTATATTAAATTCAAATATTAGAGTATTGAGGGAATACTGAAATAATTAAGTAATCTAATTGAAGTGTAAATTTGATCACAAAACATTACACAAATATGCAATAACAATTTTTCTACACATGAGTGATGACTAGTTATCATGAGTTGGCGTTTGACATAACAACTGAAACTGACAATTTGAACAAAACAAAACAGCTGTTGAACTTTGACTGCTTTAGAAGTTTCACGTAACTTGACGTTTGAGAATTTTGTATAACGATTGCTTTGATTATTAGTTTGACAAGTTCTAGCTTTTCACATTTTACAAGAAAAATCTTGAATAGGACAATATCTTTTCATTTAGCTTTTTAGGTATAATTATAGTAAAGCTATTTTAAACCAATTGGTCTGTTTATAATTGAAATGTTTTTTAATTTGTAAATGATAGTGAGATGCTGGAAACTAAAAATAGATCTAGCCGTAGATAGTTCACAACTCTTTCGCATTGTTATGGTAAATCGGTGTTAATATTGAAGAGAATAATATGGGGAAACGAGAAGATCCCCTGTGGAAACTTACCGCCGCTCGAGAACGTGATGGCATATCAAGGAAATTCCAGAGCCGACTTACCGTCACCCGTAACTTAGTAGACAGACTTGGTCTAGAAAAAGAGCTCCATGGGCATATGGGTTGTGTAAACTGCTTAGAATGGAGCAAAGATGGATCGTAAGTATTTCTTCTCATTCTGTAACAATTGCAAAATTCGAAAGGCATACGCCTAATTCTTCTATTTGCGTCGTAGTGTGCTGGCATCGGCATCCGATGATCTTCATGTAATATTGTGGGATCCATTTCGGTATAAGCAACTACATAATATTACAACTGGACATACAGGAAACATATTTTCTGTAAAGGTCAGTGATGTTAATATGCATTTAGAATAATAAGTGATTTCTTTTGTTTTAATTGTATTTTTGTGAGGAGCATTTCATATAGTTTATAAAATATAAATTTATAAATCAAATCATATTGAAACTTTACCAGCTCATAAACATATTTTATGTTATAATTAGTTATAAACTTCTGCATAATATCTTTAATAAGAAACATTCAAATAATGCATGTTAAGTATGATATATAATTTATTGTTTATAAAGCAATAAATATTGTGTATAATTGATGAATATGTTGTATAATTGATGAAGTACAATACAAAGATAAAGTATGTATTTGTCATATATACTATATATTATGTATGTATGTAGTTTGTACATATTACTGTCTTAACTTGATTTATGAAAGTAGTGAGTAATATGAATTTTTATAATAAAATATAAAAAAAATTTTTTATATTTTATTATAAACGTTACTTTTGAATTGCTTTTTATTTCACATAAGATTTACTTCATAAATTTTAAATCTTAATATATATATATTTCTTCTGTGCGTGTGTATGTGACTGAACTCCTCCTAAACGACTGGACCGATTTTGATGAAATTTTTTGTGTGTGTTCAAGGGGATCTGGGAATGGTTTAGATTCACAAATCAGCCCGGCAGATGGCACTGCAGTCGGTACTTTCATACTTTGCTTAATATCCTAATCGCTTTAAATATCATGCAGGACAACGTCTGTGGGGTCCACTAGTCATATATATAAAAAAAAATGTTTAGTTAAATAAAATAAAATATAATATGATACTTAATTATAACTAGGGATGCATCGATACGCTTTTTTGCCGATACACTTAAAGAAATATCGTCGATACCGATACCAACGCTTATTGAATTAAAATTAAATTAAGGTAAAATATATCAAGTTAAGTTAAAGTTTATAATTTTTATTAAATATATATACAAAAAATAGTCACAAACTTTGAATAATTTTAAAGGTGTTGTTACTAAAATGAAGAATTAAGAGTAATCATTAAATTAAAATAAAATAAATAACTGTTAATAATTAAAATTAACAATGCTAACATTGTTGTAATTCTGTATTTTATTAAATTTGGTATCGAAAAAATACTACTCGCGATAGCAGTTAAAAGTCAACTAAATGTTCTTCAAATCTACGTTCAATAAAGTCTCAATGATCCATAATATCAAATAACTATGCGCTGGCAAAGATAGTTGACTCGAGTAAAAATTTTGGTCTACTAATCAATCCAACAAGAGTTTTTCCTTCTAACTGACGTGAGACTGATCGTAAATTATCGTGATTCATGTTCACTTTTTATTTTTCATGTAGACTTTTTTTAGTTTATATTATGTAATATGTATTTTTGCCCTCCTTTTCATTTAATTATGTTCAATTTTTATATTGTAATGCAACAAAGTGTTAATAAATAAATAGTGTTTAGCGAAATGAAATACATAATATATTCATTATACATAAATAATAATGCTTTGTCCCCAAGCGAATGATAGAGACAACAAACTGAATAAAACGCGGGTATTTCTCGGGCAACAATAGTCCGTGGCTCGTTTGCAACAAACTAGATCATACAAAATGCGCGTTTACATTATTTTTTAAAGCGTGAAATTTGAAAAGTATCGGTGAATCGGCAATGAAAATATCGCCGATATATCGGCATCGGTATCGGATGCATCCCTAATTATAACTTTGTTATTACATATTTAAAGTACATTATATTTTTGAGTTTACAATGAATCCACAAGAGATTGATTCTTGTTTACTACATTACTATTCCTAAATCTGTTTTTTTTATTTCTTAAAAATAACATTTAAGTATTTATTTTAATGTTATTGTTAACAGTTTCTATCGCCGGACATAGTAGCAACATGTGCTGCAGATGCATCAGTGAGAGCTCGCAATATTTATGGTGGTACATCACTTTTAGAATGTGCCTGCCACAGTGCCAGAGTTAAGAGGCTGGCAGTTGCCCCTGATAAGCCTCATCTTTTGTGGTCTGCAGGAGAAGATGGTTTGATTTTGTGAGTAGTTTAATTAACTTTATAGCTGATCAAAATTTACAAATCATATTCTCAAAGGTCATAGCTATATTATTTATATGTTGTTACCTTAACACAAAAACAAATACATAAAAATTATAAGGGATGGAACGGGCCGCCTTATTGCTAACAAGCCATCTCTTCCATGCAAAAAAATAAAAAATAAAAAAATATTGATGGTAAAGTGCAAGAAGTGCACCAAATCAACAAAAACAAAATTACAAGTAACACTGAAAAATCATTGAATTATCAACCTTAATATAAAAATTAATTAACTAAAAGCTAATCTCACGGATTCATGAATTACAATTATTTGTAATAAGAATTACAAAAATTATGATTGAGCAGAAGTATTTTATAAGAGGTATATTGTAGTAAATTTAAAAAAAGTTATTCTGTTTCCATTGTAAAAACATAATTATATTCAATATATAATACAATAAAAAATAAATAGATAATTTGATTGTTTAATAATTTTTTTTCCAATATTGTCTTATGTTCATAAAATGTCTATGTTTAAAATGCTAATTAGTGTTAAAACACCAAAGTATAATGTTGTAATAAAATTTTAAAAGATATGTTTTGGAATGTGTTATTCCAGACAACACGATCTCCGTATGCCTCACCGCTGCAACTCCGACTGCAGTAATGTGCTAGTCAATTTGCTTAACCACATGGGTCGGTACGCTGAGGCCAAATGTCTGGCTGTGAACCCGCGCCGGCCATATCAGTTAGCCGTCGGTGCTAATGACTTTTACGTACGACTATATGACACTAGGATGATAAAACTTGGAAGGTTGCAGGTGAGTTATAGATAATTTTAATGATTTTACTCACGTTATTACAGAAAAAACTTCGCGATATTAATAGGCAAAAGAAACAGTATTTAAGTTTTACAAGATCTTGGGAAGACATGCTAAATATATGCGGTCATTAGTCTGGCTTTAAACCTAAATTGTGTTAGTCTTCATAACCTGAAAGCAAAACCTACATCTAAGTGACATTTTTATTCATTCTTCATGCTTATATATTAATATGGATGTTAATATACAATTGTAGCAGTCGAAAGCGGTAATACTAGCATAAAATATGCCTACGGGCCTTTTAAAACGATAAATGTATTCTGTGGATTAATGTTGTCACGTTATTAGGACTTTCAAATGAACGCGCCCATGTCTCGCTTAATGTGGGAACGTCAGAACGTTCGATGTTCGCGTGCGGGTCAGGGCGACCCCGATAACAATATACCGCGGGCTGCCGTGCAGTACTTCGCGCCCGGTAAGCATAAGCAGACACAAATTTGTGTTTGTTTTTTACAATCTTATTACCTTTTTTAATTCGCTGTAAATTGGTTTCACACAACTTCAGATTTGCACAACCGCGTCAGTAATATTTAAGTTCGATCCAGGGCATAGCATATCTCTGTCTCTGTCTCCTTTATCGTTTTCATAAAAATAAATAGGTGATTTTTTTGGATTCAATACAATAAATTGGTTTATGTGCAATTAAGTCATGAAGGTATTGTTTAAAAAAAGACATATCCGACTGTTAATATTTTACCTTTATTAGTTGAAAAATCCTTTGCAGAATTTGATACTACCCGCATTTGTGTTGTCAGGTCACTTGTCAATGGAGCCACAAGAGCACACGTTCCCGAAGAAAGCGGCCACTTACATCGCCTTCAGTCACGACGGAAATGAGCTTCTAGTCAATTTAGGCTCAGAACAGGTGATATCTCTATATACATAATATATAAAATTCTCGTATCACAATATTCGTTCCCATACTCCTCCGAAACGGCTCGACCGATTCTTATGAATTTTTTATGCATATTCAGTAAGTCTGAGAATCTTGAATCTTTCAAACCCCTAAGTGATAAGGGGTGTCTATCCTAAATTTTTATTGTTTTATAAAAAAAAAATATTCTTACAAAATACATACAACCCTTAATTTTCATTTACCCTCTACGATCAACCCCTATTTTTTATTATAGTAGATAATTATTTTTATTGAACTAAACAAAATGTTTACTAGAAAAATATACATGGCAAAACGACGTTTGCCGGGTCAGCTAGTAAATTTATAATAAATAAAATAATTTTATTTTAAACACTTACGACAATTTTTACTACGTTTGAAGCATGACTTCTTGCGCTATGTTCCCGTAGGTTCACATCATGTCTCTACTGAAATTGAGGATTTATAACAATTTAAATTACAGGTATACTTATACGATATAAATTCTTCTCGGCGGCCGGTGCTTGTAGAGAGTTTTATAATTCAACACAATCATGGCTATCGTGAGGGGGAGAAAGGGAAGAATGGGACGAGTGAGGCTAAAAATGGGACCAACAATGGGACAGTGCCAAAGGAGGGTGGTAATGGTACTGTGGACCAAAACTTGCCGGATAACGTTAGACAGATGAAGGAAGCGGTGAGTTGCTTAGTTATATTATATAATTATTAATAAAACGTGGAGAAACCGGTATATGTATAGATCGTTCTAAATGTTAGATATATAATTTTTTTTCAGTTTTAACTCACCAATACAGATATGAAACTAAATTGTTTTTATATAGACTTCTTGGATGTTTTTCATTATTTTTAAAACGCAATTAGGACTATATTACATATATTTTTTTTAGAAAACTTAAAGAAGTAATTTAGTTGATTAAAACTTAAAAGTAATAATCTCTCTTATTTGTACCAACCAGTGGTAGCTTCTCATTTTACCCTCATGCGCCTAAAGAAGTTTCACCTAGTTCTTTCTTCCTGCAACCAAACATATTCTTCAGCTTTAATAAAGTGCAAAGCTATTATTTTTTGCAACCTCAACCATAATCGTCATAAAAATGCGTAGAAAAAAATGTAGTAAAATATTCATATATTTAATTCCAGGCAAATGATCTCGTGAACAAAAGCAATTACTCAGGCGCAGTGACCCTTTACAATCTGGCGATAGCCGAGTGTCCCGACTGTGCCATTCTCTACTCCAATAGGGCCGCTGCCCTCATGCGAAGAGGATGGTATGTTTTTTTTTTATTCCTTTGTTTTTTTTATATAACAGGGGGTTAACGGGCAGGAAGCTCACCTGATGTTAAATGATACCACCGCCCATGGACACTCACTCACATTGCCTGAAGGCTTGCTTTAGCTTTTAAGAATTGGTACGCTCTTTTCTTGAAAGACCCTAAGTCGAATTGGTTCGGAAATGCTTCAGTGGGAACCACATAGTGGTGGTGCGCGGCAATAACTGCCTTAAGAAACTCTCAATTGTGGAGACGCGACGTCGTTTTATATCTTTTGAGGTTATACGGTCGAATCAGGGATGTGCACGAATGGATTTTTTTACATCTGCTTAATTACTCACTCCTAAGGCGAAAGGCAACCCTGAAAATAGAAGGCGTGTGTCCCTACCTTAAAAAAATAATATACACCATCGGTAGCTTACGAATTCGGTTCCTAGTCGCAGTATAAATTTCTATGCCTATTAAAAACCTTTTACCTCCCAGGACCGGCGACACATACGCGGCCATACGCGACTGTTACACAGCCATAAAGCTAGACTCCAGTCACGTGAAATCTCACTTCCGCCTCGCGAAAGGCTTGATGGATTTAAAAAGGGCACGCGAAGCTCACGAGTGCCTGCTTTATTTCAAAGACAAGTTTCCTAAACACGCGACTAGTCATGCGGTGTTCTTATTACAAAAGGATATTGGTGAAGCTCTAGAGTCTATGGAAACTCAGCCGGATGAGGGTAAGTTGTTTACTTCATTAAATCATTCGTTTGAAAAGGCTTAAAAAAGGTTTATATTGATCACTACTCACGTTTTTAGATTTATGTTGTAAATAAAATCTAAAAGTAAAGGTAATTAAAATTTATAAATGTAAAATATTATAAATAAAATACTAAAAAGTTTATTATTATTTAACTTAAGTATGATGATAAAATAATATTGTAATATTTCAGTATGTTCGTTTAATTTAATTCTTATTTGCTACTCGTTATTTCGTTTATTCACAAAATTATATACTTTTATTTTTTCAAATTAAGTATCAAGATGATTACTGTTGAACGTAATAAAATTTTAAACCTTTAATTTTTATAATTTATGAATCGATGTCTTCTTTATGTTACAATGTATCAGTGTGCCGAGCGTTGGCAACCTTTTGTATATAAATAAAGAATAATATTTTCAACATAACAAATAAGGTAAATGACCACTGCTGCAACCTCTTACGACGGTTCTGCAAATAATAAGTCTGCAATTGTTTTTTCACTGATTCATAATAATGAAACTCTGTCTTAATCTTTTTTCGCTTAGTTTAACGCATATTGTGAATAACTGCCCTATGTACCCTACATTAGACTCGCCTATCAAACTGCCCTATTGAGTTAATCACCCGTTTCCCTTTAAAATTATCAACGAAACAGATATTTTCGTGATAATTGTTTATTTAAGTGAATTCAAGCGAAACGCTGAAAGTAGGTACCAGTACTAAACATTTCACTATAAAACTGTTCAGCTACTGATGAAGAAGGTCAAGGAGGAAGTGCCTTAGAGCGTCAACTTCGCAGTTCAGCGTTGGACTATTCCAGTCGCTTCTTGGGTCATTGCAATACGACCACAGACATCAAAGAAGCCAATTTCCTTGGACCCGATGCCAACTATCTCGCTGCTGGGTAATTATATAGAAAGAACTTTTGTTGATTTAAACGCCGTATTGCATTACTTATCTATCTTATCTTATCTTATTTATAATAAACATTCAAATCGGTATACTTTACATCTTTCTCTCGTAATATTTTGTAATATTAAAAAAATATAGTGCGTGGAGTCCCTCCGCGCGGAAGAAGTGAAACTTCTTAATGTGGAAATGAAAATAGGAAGAATTTACTCTCGCTCTGTCTCTTTCTATTCCCCCTCCCCAGGAGCGATAAACGTTTAACGCAACCTTGTTGGAAGTCGCATTAGAAGTTTCACTTCAAACACAAAACCCAAATCATCACTTACGTACAACAATGCTATGAATTGAAATGTTATCCTACGCTCATAAAATTCTGAAGAGAGTGCCTGCATCTGGCTATAGTCTCTGGGCGTAGCTCCGACAATTTAGGTAATCGCCGCTCTTAAAAAACTGAGAAACCCTCACAGAGCAAAATGTACAGGCTTGGCTCGTACACAACAAGTATTATAAACAAAAATAAATTTGAATGTTCGAACAAATAAAGTGATAAAATTAAGGCTTAAATGTTCGCTTCATTGACCAATGACACGCGCCATTCCCTGATATTTTTTTACTTTACCTTGCTATTCCAGCTCTGATGACGGCAGTATGTTCGTATGGTGTCGTCGTTCGGGCAACATAGTGCGATGTCTTCGGGCTGACGAGTCCATTCTGAATTGCGTGCAGCCTCATCCCACATTGTTCCTTCTCGCAACTAGCGGCATCGAAGCAGTTGTACGGCTTTGGAGTCCAGCGCCTGAGGTAAATGATCCAGGAACACTGAAGCGGCCTTTGTAACGTGGATTAAAGTTATGTTGTTTTTATGGATAGCAAGATTTTGGTAACCTTTTTATATGGAAATAATAATGGACGTAATGATTGCAAAGACAAATCTTATCTTATTTCACGTTCTTAATATGGCCGATTGATTTTTTAACAGATTAAACTTATTTCCTCAAAAAATGTAATATAAATAACTTTATGCTTGTGGCAGTATAAAGGATAAAAAAAACAAATACTATTTTACTATACAACCTCTCACAATGCCCGATCTTACACGGCCATAATTTGTCAAAATTTTGCCAAATGGCTGAATGTTAGCAGTAATTTAGCTTTTGACTGCAGAATTTAAAAAAATTGTTTTACAAAATTTTGATTAATATTTCTTACCACCTTACATTCTTACTTCCTTACCTTTTAATAGTAGTAACATTTTTATTCATAGATTCAAAAGAAAAGTAAAATAATATGCAAATAAGTTTTCTGTGCAAACCGTTATTTTCTAGTCTTTTACACATTGGATATTAAACGTTTTATGTACTTTATTAACGGTAATAAAAAAAAAAACAGGATGGCAGCACTGAAAGTCGATTAGTGGACGGCCCCACAGCATCAGCGGTAAATCAGCAGCGCATGCGCAGCGATCCTTTTGAGGCCATGCTGCTCAACATCTCCTTCGCTGGTGGACCAGAGAGGGACATCCAGTCACCAGTTTGCCGTGCCACGTGAGCTTTTTAATTTATTATAAAACCGTCTTAACTATCGGTGTTATAAAGTATATTTTTGTATGGCAACGATTTTCGGTTAGTTAGTTAACCAAGTTATTCAAGGAAGGTTTATATACTGCTCAAAACAATTAGCGGAACAAGATTTTTCTCCTTTCTATGGCTTAAACTAAAATTAGATTTAAATTAACTTGTACGCTATTTTTTACCTTGTTAATTTGTTAATTACCTACTACAATTAATAAAAAAATTCAATTTGTATTTTTTTATTAAAAAAAAATTAAAATGTGCATTGTAGACGAAAAACAAAGTGACGTCTTTGAATTTTCATTACTTTCTAATCACAGAAAACACATTTTAAGTAGTTTTTTTCAATCTTTTGAGTATTAATAGAAATTGAAGTGAGCCTTTTGAGTATTGTTATTCATTGAAGCGAGTGAGTTTAGGTCATAATGCCAGATCTGACTGAATTGCATGTCTCCCGAGCTATCGCTTTGCTTGAAGAGGGTCGAACTATGCGTTATGTAGGAAATGATCTAGGAGTAGCCCCTTCTGTTATCTACAGACTTTGGAAGCGATACCGTGAAACGGGAGAATACTCACGAAGGCGTGGTCAAGGTCGAAAGAGAAAAACTACACGTTTGCAAGATCGCTACATCGTCAACTGTGCTTTACGTAACCGCACCACAACTGCAAGAGATCTACAAAATACACTAAGGACGGCTACTGGTGTAGAAATTTCCGACCAGACGGTAAGAAATAGGTTGTTGGAAGAGAAGAATTTGAGATCACGCCAAACAGTTCGGGCTGTGCGTCTAACAATTCAACATAGACAAGCTCGCCGACAGTTCGCGCAAAATCACGCTAATTGGCAACTTCGACATTGGAGGCCAGTACTTTTTACTGACGAATCACGATTCCGTCTAACACGTTGCGATGGTTGTCTCCGTGTTTACAGACGCCCAGGCAAGCGATACAGTGCAGCAGCAGTCCAGGAATATGACAAATTTGGATGTGGCTCTGTGATGGTTTGGGGCGGAGTTAGTTTGAACGAGCGCACAGCATCATAATCGCAATGCAAGATAATGCCAGGCCGCATACTGCAGCCATCACGTCAGATTACTTACGACAGCAGGAAATCCGTGTAATGGAGTGGCCTTCCATGAGCCCTGACCTAAATCCAATTGAACACATTTGGGACTTGCTTGACAGGCGCATCCGGAAGCGTCCGATTGCACCTCAAACACTGCAGCAGCTCACTGAAGCGTTGATTGAAGAATGGGAGGGAATTCCACAAGAAGATATTCGGAGGATCATACGAAGCATGCCGCGTCGTTGTCAAGCCGTGATTAGGGCTCATGGAGGCCACACACGTTACTGAAAGTCACTAAAGACGAATATTCAAACGATATAAGAATATTTCTTTGATGGACCTTTTTTATCACCAATTAGTTTTTCGTCTACAATGCACATTTTAATACTATACAAATTGAATTTTTTTTATTAATTGTAGTAATTAACAAATTAACAAGGTAAAAAATAGCGTACAAGTTAATTTAAATCTAATTTTAGTTTAAGCAATAGAAAGGAGAAAAATCTTGTTCCGCTAATTGTTTTGAGCAGTATAT
Source organism: Pieris macdunnoughi (assembly GCA_905332375.1). Taxonomy (NCBI): domain Eukaryota; kingdom Metazoa; phylum Arthropoda; class Insecta; order Lepidoptera; family Pieridae; genus Pieris; species Pieris macdunnoughi. Next base: position 4,584,928 of record CAJOBZ010000015.1, read on the forward strand.
ATTTTATATATTATGCTTATTATAGAAGTGATATATAAAACTGTCTATAAATACTTGAAACATAAAATAAAAAGGGCATATCTGTAGAACAAGTGAACCGATTTTGTTGAATCACAGATCGTTTTCTAAGTGGGAATCACCGATAAAAATAACTTGCATATTACTTGTTTTTTTCGATATCATTCATTTTATTACATAAATTGATCAATAACGACGCTTTGATTTCTTTGAACCACCCATTTCTATTAAGAGAAAAAGCTATCTAAAATAAAATAAAAAAATATTTATTTTTCAGGTAGGAGAAGGACAGTCAAAGATAAGAGTTGAATGTAAATAATTGTAATGACTATTTATTTGCCAATAATGTTGAGACATTCGAATAACAATACTGTAGAAACGTGTGGCTTATCGTGATCCTCAAAATTTTTTTTGTAATTGTTAAGCAAAAATTTATTGGTTGGTCCTTGTCTCCACTTTTGGATTGGAGTTTTCGTAGAAAAAAATATTAAGTAAATGTGTACCATCAAATTATTGTGTTAAGAGTTAAGACAAAAATCATCAAAAATGCTTCAAACTCTCATTTAAATAGATTACATTCATTAAACCTTTCATAATAAGTTAGCAAATTTCATTTTTTTTAATACAGTTTCCCATCACCTGGGAATTGCTCACGAAAATTTGAGCGAATCCCATTTACTTTTAAAGAAGCTTAATCGTCAGGATCTTACCTTTTTTTAATTTAACTAAAAAAATAATAATCGATTGCATTTTTTTCGGGTACCTACTTTTTTTTAAGCTTTCGTTATCATAAATTTGATAGATACACCGTAATGTCCCTAGAAGTAAAAGAAAAAATAATTAGACAATCAACAGACTATTATTTTTGTTGCCTAAATCTATAGGTAATAAGTTTTGTCGCCATTTTTTATTTATACGCTTCTGTAGTATTGTTATTGGACGCAGCATTAGCTATAAAAATAGCCTGCAAATTTATTATAAATGTAAAGAATATATTATTCGTTGTTATCCTTACTATTATTTTGTCAGTGTTCATTCCTAAGTATGGTTTTGCTTCACGAAATAAATAGAAAGGTTTTTTTTATTTAAAAAAAAAGAGGAGTTCGATTAGTGATATCCTATTTTTGAATTTCGGTAATACACACAGAAGGTTGTTCTTTGGCAGAAATCAATGAAACAGGGTCAGCAACAAATCTTTCTAAATCTCGGAATTTCTCTTATTTTATTCCTAAATCCTTTCTCTTCTAAGGCATTCATATTAATATTTGTCTAAAATATGCTCCCTAATGTAAAAGAGCTCTGTTTCTATAGCAGCGTTAGGATTTCTAAGTAAGAGTAATTTGATCTGTATTTCGTAACTAATAAGGTTTACATTTCCGTGTTCAATCACAAACTTGGTGAGAATGGAAACCGAAAGACTAAACGATGACACGTTTCGTTTGATTGTGATTGGTCTTATGGATGGTACGTATCGCGCGTGATTTGACAACAGCTTTTAACCAATCACAGTTGTTTATTTTAAACAATAGACGTTCCAATCAATGTTTATTGGCGCCATTTTGAAGACCGTTTCGTAATCGCTATATGCGTATGTATATGTTTATTCTATTACCAATAATTATCAAATAAAATAAGCCTTCTCGTTTCAATTCTTCATCTATCACAAAACTGAGGAAATTTTTAATGACACCGATTTCTGTATCTATTTATTTTGTGTAATTTGGAATATTCTGTACTACTTAATTTATTCATGGCTAAAATGTGTTTGATTAGACATCGACGTATATTGATTTTAGACTGATAGTTGGATGTTGCCCTGACCGTGCGGTACGTTTACGAGCAAGAATTTTTAGAAAACCATATTAATTTGTTGTATGCACTTTAACACAATATATATAGACGTAGGTATATGTAATTTACAAGTAGTGAAAATAATAAAACTATTTCTAATAGCTCATGGATTAGTATAACAATATTGTAACGAAAACCTTGAAACGTCCTAAGTATACTTTTGTTTAATTCTTACAAATTTTAATGAAACGTATTGTGTCAATAATAAATAACTTTATTTCATTAAAGATGGAGGATGAAGGAGTTTTATCTTTATTTTGTTTACCTTCTATGTAAAGTGCATACATTTTGATATTTTATCATTTTTAGGCAAAGATTTCGGCAATTTTAAATAAGACTTAAAAATTAAATTTCAAAATATTAACATTTAGCTACAAGTGCTATTCTATACATAACATGATGTGTTGTTGATACGATTCAATGTTTTCGATATAATAAATTAAAGATATTCCTTTGGTGAGAGCCGTGTTCCCTGCGAATATTTCTACATTTGCTTTCATACAAAAACTGGCTTAGATGTCTTAAAAATTCAAGATGACTTGTACCACTGTACACGCAGTACTGGTAAATATATAGTCCGGCTTGACTAAATATAAATTGGTTTACGTCAGATATGTCGTGAAATTGTCGCAGGGAGCACGGAAGACTCGAAAGTTTCAAATTGTAAAACTGGTGACTGGTTGGATATTGAAGTATCGTTGACAAAGTTATAATTTAATGGTCTTGCTTGAAGTTTCAAAGATTGTTTCGCAATGTAGTCTGCGTTTAAGGGTAAAATTGTATTAAAAGGGCTGTGTAAATTAAAACACGTGATTTATATAAAGTTTATTTCATTACACGAATATGTAACTGGGAGCTTTGAAATTTACTTCAGTTATTGTTTTTTAAAATCATTATTATTTTGGTATTGAAGACTATGTGATATCTATAATGATACTTTGTTTATTAACCATAATAATGTAGCGATTAAAGAATTTTCTTATTTATTGTTTGTTCTTTGAATGAGTAAAACTTATCAAAAATACACTTAAATAAAAAAAGAAAATACCCTTAGAATAATTTATTTTTATATAAATATTATAAAATGGTCCTGAATTTTTGATGTTAAATTCGGGATAGTTATAATAGATAAAGAAACACGTTCGTAAAAAGTCAGATGGAAGTATATATTTTTTATTTGAGATTATAAAAATGTCTTAATTTGCTATGCCAACAAAAAAAGTCCAACTTCGTATATTACTATCATAGGATAATGTAGCCAAAATTCAAGTCAGAATAATAATATATTTTATAATAAATAAAAAAAATAACAACATCATCACCTCGTATTCCCTACTTTACATAAAAAATAAAACTCCAGATGATATAATCATCCCAAAGTCTCAAAAGGCATTATAAAACTCTTCATTTGTAAGTCAGTGCAGCAGAAAAAATTAAAGTTGTCAGTATCTTTTATTTTACGTATGTATTCAATAAATGTATTCGATTTTTTTTACAGATTTCAAGAAAACTTTATTCAATAACAACCAAATCAGCTAGATTTTCACACTATCTAAAAATCTTTTCTAAAACTAGCGCTTCAACCATGGACCTCACTTTAATGTATGTTTTTTCTTTACATGCCTTCTGTTCGACGTAGTCCATTTTTGGGTCTCGGATGTGCTTGCTGGCGTTGTTTTGAGACTTAATATATATTCCACGCACGCATTCAACACTCTTTCTCTAGTAGAACATCGCATCTAGGAGCAGGAACTCGTCCCCCGTTGGCGATGACAACGCCAACGGTGGTGGAGTTACCAGGCCCAGGTACAGATATCTCAGTAAGGGGTATATCGTGGAGCGATTTTCTTCATAATAGCGCAAAAGAGGCGTCCCAGCAGGATACTTACTAAGTTGGTTCGTGTATGTTCTTTGATCTGTAATTCATATAATGCGTAATGTTTGTCTTAACTCTTAAGGCATCAATCATAATCAAGTGCATAAATAACCTAATAGAACTTCTTAGACTAAACTCTTTATTATTTAAGCGAAAGTTTCTTCATGTACACTTCAAAGCAGGCCACATATCTGTAAAACATAAAATAACATTAGTTTACTCAACTCTTAAAGCAGCAAAGAAATATTTATCGGAAAATTTTCTAAGGCGAATAAATATTCTTTCATATTAGAAAAATATTTGCTTTACAAAATCTAGTTAACAACAAAATTGTAGGCTTTCTTTACCCAGGTTTGAGTAAAATATATAAGTAAAAACATTCAGCATTTTGAGAATACCATACTCCCACGTGTAAAGACGTCCATACATTAAGCATCTAAGTATTCAATCTTCGATAGCATATTGTAATGTGACTATCATTGAAATTCTACGGACGTATATAAGTCTATACAAATGTCGTTCTTATTGTCCTAGCCAATAAGATCTATTATTTTGTACAACTTTACTGCGTAGGCGCGCCCACGTATGTTTTATGATGAATCATTATGTGAACTCGGCTGGCTCAGCACTTTTGTGAAACAAGGAAGTGCAGGGAGATCGTGTCATATGAATAATGCTATGTTTCGATTATATGCAACGGTCATAAATACCTCAATAATTGTACAATTTGGTTATTGGCATTTAGAAATTGTCGTACGGGAATCATAACTTTGCTCAGACTGCACAATTTAGTTCTTCTTACCTACGAAACTGACGAGTCCTTTTTTTTTAAGTTTTCTGTTATTTAGTAGTTTTTTAAGTTTTTTGTAACCAGTGATCCAGTAAGACACTATAAAAGGTACCTAAATTCACTGCCCTCGGCTTTCTTAAAATAGAAGTTAGGTCAGCGAGCATTTTCAGTAGCTTCGCACTTCAGATATACATATGATTTTCAATCTACCATTAGGGATATGTTAAAATGAATTTTAAACTGTGGATGAACATGATTTTATGTTAAGTGCAACCGCATAATAAAAATTACTTTGAACCTTTCAATAAACTTATCGGTTAGCCGCTAAAACGTAAAAGAAATAAGCATAAACTACTATTTCGTGGAACGCATTAAAAATTCAAAACTTCCCCTTCCCTTACACGTGCGTCTTATGCGGGCTTAATAAAATATACTCATCTGAAATTATTATTCAATTCATCATGAAGGTAATTCAATTCAAGACCAGTATGTTACTAGCGAAGCTAAATTTTAAAGAGGTGCCTATTATACCGGAAGGTATTGGAGGTGCAGATCGTCATTTGCTAAAATAGTTCCCTGACAGTTCTTTGCTACAATGTTAGTTGTTATATTAAAAGGTGTATCTTAATATATATATTTCTTCTGTGCGTGTGTATGTGACTGAACTCCTCTCAAACGACTGGACCGATTTTGATGAAATTTTTTGTGTGTGTTCAAGGGGATCTGGGAATGGTTTAGATTCACAAATCAGCCCGGCAGATGGCACTGCAGTCGGTACTTTCATACTTTGCTTAATATCCTAATCGCTTTAAATATCATGCAGGACAACGTCTGTGGGGTCCACTAGTATATATATAATTAATTATAGCGCTTTGCACCCGAGGTATTTATGATAGTGGGTCCAATTGTCTAAGTTTATATAAGTTGTAAAAATATTTAGATTTAGTCTATCCACATTCCTATTAATTCATATCTGTATATATAACTATTGTCTCTTTGTTTTAGTAAGTACGGAATGTTTAGAAAAGCGGGGCGCGTTATGAATATTATTTTAAACAGCTTTTATGGAGCTCTATGATTCATTAGCATAAGTAGGATTACGCACAATGGCTGTATTATAATGTGAGGATCTTTTACACAAATATGTATGTATAGATTTCTAAAACAATAACATATACTCATCAATATAATAGTAGTTCCACCACGATTTAGAAAAGGCTTTAAACGCTGTATGAATTGGAATTACTTTCGCCCGATTATTATAAAATTAGTTATGGCCATACATTGCTTAAACAGAATAAATTTTAAAGAGTTTTAGAATCTAAAAAAATCGAATAGATCCTCAAACAGCCTTTACCTACCCCAATTTTAAAAGACAAATATTATCTTAGCCAGATAAGCGGGGTCTCGCTTATCTGGCCCGCATAGTTTTAACACAAGTGAAGCTACTGTATTTTGTGATAATAATTTATAATTATCTCACCTGATGGTACTCGTCGGCAACAGGAATAGACGCCCATAACTGTGAGATTAGAAATAATAGTATAAATTAAGATGACATAATAAGTGAAAGGCGAAAAATACAAGTAAAAAAAACAAAATTATCAATTTTTTAACGTTGACGTGTTGACGATGATAATCAGGGTTTGCTAGTTAACGTCGATCAACAGACTTTAATAATTTTAAAACAAAGATTCTCGCGCAGTTAAAATTGCCTTTGTTACTGGAATCAAATTATGTCAACAAGCTTTATTGGCGGCAATCTTACACTGATTAATTCGGTCGGAAAAGTGAAATAAGTGGGTCAGTTTTCGTAAGTAATTCGACCTCAAAAGAAAGTATTGTAGGTCACTTCAGTAACCACTACGGCGGACAACCTTGAATGAAGTCAATGATCGAAAACCCTCGCAACCCGTGCAGCCGTTTTGTCCTTTTCTCACTTATGGTGAGCTGAAAGGATAGCATCACCGTTCGGGAACCCTAGCATCGTGCAGCCTATCTGCTCTCTTCAGTTCCGAATGGCGTAGTATTTCCGTCTCTGTCCCTCGCCGCCAATGGGGGCGGCGCAGGCGCATCGGCGCGGAGCGTTTGCTCAACTGGAGCGCTAGGGCTTTCTTTGTTGCTTTTTTACACAAATTAGTGGGTTAGGGCTGCCACTGACTTTGTTTATTTATGGTCGGATTCATCGGTGACTTGAGCAATCTATTGTTAGAGATAATATTGTTTCACCTTGTTGGGTGTGTTATCAGACGAACTAACTAAGATGCATTCAAAGATTAAAGTGATTCAAATTTCCTCTTTGCACAAAGCCTTTAATCTTATGCATGTTTGTTGTTGATTTTCTACATGTCGACAACCCTAACAGCGTATTAAAAAGTGAATATTTACCGTAAAAACAAATGCAACCTGTCTAAAAGAATCATCGTGTTTCGAATCCATAATTCCGGCCAGAATAGGTCGGCTCATTCTTATTCCCAGCCCGATTGTCTTTTTATATTTCGTCTCTTTGTTTTTCGACAAGTGCAATGGAATCCTTTGGAGCAAATATTGGTATGTCGCTTTTTGTCGGCGAGTCCATTCCAGTTGGAATCTGACCGGGCCACTCGTTTAGACCGTCTTCATTTGATTTAGACCATTTACTCTGATGTCATTTTATTGTCAAGGAATTATGTATTTGCAATGATGTGCCCAATAATCCATGTTAAAATCGAATCCCTATTAAGCCGATATGTATGTTAGTGCAGTCTACCACATGTCTGAATGACGAAACATTATAAAAAGGATGTTCCTGTCTGAGCTTAAAGAAATTAAGCATAGCAACGAAGAAAAGCAGACACGTGTTTAAGAAAAAATACTGGTATAGTTATTATATTACATATTTAATGAATGGTCTTTGTTTGTGCCCGTTTAGACTTAAATATATAGGTATACGCATCCAAACTAGAACTACTGTACAACCATGGATTATAGGGAGAACGTGATTTTATGCTGTTACGAAATTTAATTTTTTAGCAATGATTTATATTTAGAACTTGAGTCTAAGACCCATACGAAATACACGTGCATACAAATTTTATGTTTTGTTCAAACTATCGTAATCTATATTTTAAAAACTCCACGCAAAGGTATAAGCTATAGGAATTATGTATTATTAATGTCAATGTTAGACACGAATCACAGCGTCTAAAACATTACGAACAAGAAAAACTAATAGGCGAAGAAACTAGACCGTTTAAAACTGCATAAAAATGCAATCATTAAAGCAAATCAGTTCGTGTTCAATGTTTCTGTTCGTGATAATATTGTCAGCAGAGCACAAGTAACGATTAATAAGTGTAATTCTCATTAAAAATATATTAGCATAGTTAGATTCCCAGCTATTGTTTTTGCTTTCCCAAAGGAAGCGGCATTCCTAAAGCTAGACGCCATCTTGCATTTAGTTTCTTGGAATTTCATATTTAATATTCTTTGCTTTTTCGCTTCGATAACAATAAAGAAATCTTGCACGCGAGGTTAACATATATTTCAAAATAAAATTTAAATGTTTTTCCCATGAGACCCATTTAAAAAGGTCTATTGATTGTTCTAATATTGTTATAAAAATTTACAATTTTTATTTGTAATAGAAGATGGTCAAATAAAACTGAATACATTGAACAAATAAATATATATTATTTAAATTTGGTTTCTAAGATTCCTAGATAATTTTAAACAAACCTCCTAAGTCTTAACACATAGTTTAGTATAAATTGGATAAATTAAAAAACCTTCATTTGTTATTTTTTCAAGTAATGGGGCGATGGAAACAAAAGACGTTTGTTTTAGCGTTTATTGTGATTGTAATAAAGAACTTAAGACTGGGGTTAAAAGCACCTACCCATTACTTTACATGCCGATGCTAATTAGTTCGTTTCCGACTTCATTTAATACCGACTGAAGTTACCTGTGACTTTGGGAAAAGTTAGAGTACCCAATATTGTTCCTTTCTACAAATCTACCTATCTTCTGCAGTTCATTTCAGTTTTCAGAAAATTAAAAAAATATAAATTTATTTATCATTCATTACTTCTGAAAAATAAAACCCCAAGTCTTATTTTCATTACTTACCGCTTAGCAAAATAAATGCTACACAACATACGTAATTTGTGAATTTACCTATTTTACTGTAATGTCAAATATACTGTATCTCTTTTAATATTTGACACAAGGAATAACACAAGGCTACAAAGACTTAAGTATTTGCTAACTTTGCCTACTGGATGCTATAAAAATGTGCCCCTCGATACAACACTGTATTGTTTATAGAATAATATCTAAACTATTTATAGAGATCTCAGAAATAGCGTCTGTGAAATAAGACAACGTTAAACTGGTACAGAGACGTGACTGAAAAAACTGTTTCTTTTTACCCTTAATGTAGAGGCAGTACATTGTTTTAAAATGAGTTTATGTGGGTGCATTTTTTAGTTACACTACTTGTGATATTATATATAGGGATACAAATATATACTAATATAAAGCTGAAGAGTTTGATTGTAGGCGCTAATCTCATAGCTATAGTCCATTTATAGAGAAAGGATATAGGATTTATAATATCTCATCGACTTACTTGTGTGAATCCGCAGGACACAGCTGGTTATTAATTGTACAATTATCAAAGTTTATCATTTGCGGACCCAAATTATAAGGTCTAGTACGGAATGTCATGAAATAAATAATTTTTCAATTAAAATTAAGAAGAAATGTTAAATAAACTAGTAACACGCATATAACTACTATTCCTAACATAAAAATTATCAAAATTTTGCAATAAATACAGGCATTAATCATTAAATTTGACAGAATATTTATTTCCTTAAATATTTATGCTATCCCATCAAATTTCGTTGTTTTATATAGAATAGATGTCATGAAAGTTACCATTGGGTGTTAAAGCGATATCGCGTTAGAAACCGCAACGTTCTATTCCTAATGTAAGGTATTTTGAGAGACAGTTAAAATTAGTGAGCATCTGCATCCGCCATATGTTTTTCATAAAATGGCTTTTTATGGGTTTTGTTTAGTTGGGGATGTTGCACCCTTATATGGAACTGACCACTGGTGTAGTGGTAGGTTAAAGGTTTTTTACCCCTTACCCCTTAATTGGACACAGGTTATCAACCTTCCCTATAAACTCAAGTTAACACTTCAAATCAATCGAAACAGTTTTCGCCAAGAAACGAAACCCCTACTACACGCCATGTGCCGACTAAATTAAGACGTAAACCCATGAAGTCTATTACATTTAACTTCATCATAATTTAAATAATAAACGTGTGTGGACTTATGTACACGCGTTAGAAGTTATACTACTTTGGCGTAACAAGAAAATGGCGTAAAAATCTTTTCAAAAATTGTATTCTACGTTTGTAGAAAAAACGATACTAACAATAGAAAAATGGTATTTAATACATTTAAAGTTTTATTATAACGCATTATCTAGTTAAATAAAGTTTATTAAACATCACAAAATAAAATGTTGTAACTTCAGGGTGTCGGTTTTTGTGACGGTGTGTGCGCGCATCGTAAAAATTTATTCTTATAATTTTTCCCTAACGCGCCATCAAGTAAGACAAATTGTCGTTAAGAAGTAAAACAATGCTATTTTCAGTTAACTTTATCTACGAAGTCCGAAAACTGACGCCAAGGACACAGTAGGGACAGTATATTTTTTATCGTATCAAAATTAACTTTCCGTTTTAGTTAAAATTCTTAACATATTTCGTTCCCAGACCGATTTTTATAACGTTAGAAATAAAACAAAATGGTATTTGGGATACGATAAGACGTTTTTATTTTTATGACCTAACGTTTCGAATTCGTCCCAAATTAACGATAAGTAGTTTTATGTATACTGTTGTTATCAAAATCCCAATAACATTTATTAAGAACACGTCCAATTGTAAACCTCTGGGTCGGTTAAAAAACTAAAGAACGCTTGGTTATTTTACGCTTTTACACATACATCGCTACGTTAATTGTGGTGAACTTATATATTCGATTGGATAATAAATTATAAATTTGATATTAAATGCGGCAAAGGCTCACAAGACATTTGATAATTGCACCATAATCTTCCCAGGTTCTCACTGGAAGGACTACATCCTTCGTGTAACAAAATACAATTTATACATAGCCTATGGTGCTTTACTGAATCAATATGATTTTATGCAAATACTTTGTAAGTTTTTAGCAAACAGGAAATTATACCAATGTGGTTACTAATGTAAAACCTGAGTATCTAGAGGTCAGGAAATGGCGCGTTTCCTTCCGAAGCCTTATAGAGTGGGTTCATTAAGGAATAAATAAAAAAAAAATAAATACTTATATCTTTATTACGACACTTTCTGTACCTTTACTTCGACTGTCGAATCGGTTTTGATAAATTTGGGCTAAAAATTAATTTAACTTTAAAAACGTTTTGAATTTATACTAACATATAGTCAACGAAGTCGCGTCAGCTATAAAAGAGGTTTTGTTTATAGCAAAAGTAGATCGGTCGCGTATGCCAACCAAGCCAAAATTATTATTACCGCGAATACCAGAACCATCTTTATACGTTTTTATGAATAGAGGCGAATGGTTTTAGATAATTTCAGTTTATTAAAATCCATCAAATTAACAATATTAAAAAGCAAGTAAGCACAGTTAAATATTTGACGTGTGCGACAATCATTCATAAGTTAAAGAAAGTCAATAAAATATTTTGTTTGATCCATAGAATGTTTACAGTAGAAACGTGATCGTAAAGTCAAACAAAAAATAAGGATAAAAACGTATCTTATACCTTATAAATGTATTAGATGAACCATGATTTCTAAGAAAACAAAGCCAAGTAAAAACATTGTAGCGTTCATGTGAACTGCATACCAAACGGATCAGTGGTTTTGCGAACAAAAACCATCCAAAGTCGTCGACTTTTAATGTTAACCAGCTGTAAATTGATATAAAAAGCGCGTTCGTGCGAGTGGGTTAGTAACGAATTGTCTAGGGTGGTAGGGCCGTGCTGACCAGACAGGTTTTTGTTCCCTAGTGACGGCATCGCCTGTCGATAAAAACATTAAAGACTTTTTTACTGTGACACATGACATAAGATTTATTATAGATAATCACAATTTGATTATAAGTTTAATTTAATTTGGTTAATAAAATTATGGGGTTTTTTCCACTTTATACGTTAAGTTAACATGTTATAGGATACTAAGACGTTGATTATCTAACTCTAGACTGGTTATGAACTGAACTATTTTGTTAATAAATTAAAATAATGTGATTGGACAAATAACAATTATTGTTGATCTTTATGCTTCACTTATTTAATACTAAAATTTAATTATCGTGTATTAAACAACTTATTTTATCAGAACACATTTTTTAGTGTTTATTACAATATTTATTGGACATATTAAATTTATCGACAAGCTATTAATGCTCTTACATCACTACATGCCACGCTTACACGCCAGCCGGTTTGACATTTCACTGCCAAGGTCTCAAACAACACTGACATACAACATAACATTGCGTTTAATTGATACACGTAGCCTAAATTGTATTTTAAAGCTTTTGTAAACTACATAAAAATTCCAATACAAACTGGATGTACTTTACAAAAATACTTACATAATACATCTAAGCTGTCATTTTTCAATTCAATTGTGATTTATTCCGTATATAAAATAAGTGTTGAATATTATGAATGAGTTAGTCATACTACGAGAGTGGCGTACAGTTAACATTGGCATTGACTTCGGGCCTATTCGTAGAAGTGCGGCCATAGCCGGCGCCGAGCAGTGACCTAGGGTAACGTTGGAAGTTAATAAGATACCTACTTCCTTGTTATAAATTGTCGATAGATAATTGAATTTTGGTTCCAGCCGTATTATTTAAATACTTTTCTGACACAGATGAAAAGTTTAATACGATATTGATTCTTCAATAAATATCAGTAACGCAGTTTGTATTGTATCTTAGTAATCTTCGTTGAACTCAAAAACCTTACATTGTTGGCTTTAATCAGATGACCTAACCGCCAATCAAAATGCCTATTACACTTCGCGAGCTTCGAGCCTCGGTTCCACGCTTTACTGAAAGTATTCGAGCAAATCATTTGTATGGAGTACTCAACATCTTAACCGCACTCATAAATAGTCACAATGGTACATAGAGCATAGACCCCTTCGTTTGAAAAAAGGTAAAAGAGCGCTCCGACAGGCTCGCTTATGTTAGAATTCCTGAACGCAGTCTAAACAAGAATAATTCGTAGCTAGAAAGTGTACGGCCGTGACCGAGTGTAATGACCTCCTCTGACGCCTGTTGGCCTAGGTTAGGTTGCTGACGTGTTACGGCGTCACTACTCGCCACGCTGCCTAGCTCTGGCATATTTCGATGATAAATTGCACATTTTGGCAAATGTACAATCACACATAAATTACTCCAATATAAAATACAAATGCAACGTATGTTGAAACTAAAGAACCTCAATGCAAAGGGATGCATAAGTATGAATATCGTACAAAATCATGCTACGACACTTAAAAGTTTCAATTATCAATCTATATTTCGATGTTAATAAAATCTGACCGATAAATATTTCCCCAAGATGATAATAAATTATTTCCGAGTGTTTAATTTAATATGTACAAAAAAGTTAAATAAAAATCAGTATGTACTATTATTACGAAATGTAATTTATTTAAAAATTGTCTTTTCTTTTTTTTAAATTTTTAAATAAAACTACTAACGACAAAATACAACATTAAATAAATTTCTTTGTAAAGCCTTGATAAATATCTTACTATAACTAAAGTAAAATAATGAACTTACGATAATCCTCCGAGCACTGTGGCACAGGTGCTATGCGAACACTCAGTGGGTGGGGGGCTAGGATTAGTGGGATATATATAACAAGAAAAATTGTTTTTTCACGTTTGACTAAGTGAGTTTAGGGGTGTGATTTATGGAGGGGGTTGCGGGGCCGCGACGTGTTTGTCGCGCGACGTCCGTAGGCCCACTGCGCGCGCTCACAGACGTCGCCTGAGAAATTACGTCAGTCCAGCGCCGCGCGCGCACCCCTTTCTTTTTTTCCCATAATTAATTTCTTGCGAGATTTTGGCGCTACTTTTTGCCGTGTAACTCGATTGAGCACACGCGAATCTAAACAACCACGTGAATAACCTATATCGTAAAAGCATATTATCTGCCAGAAACTAGTTTATGTCTATTATAGTTAGAAACTTTTTATTATATCCACTAAGATTCTGTTAAGAGCACAAATTCTAATGTATTTTTCATATTTCAAAATGGACGCCTTCTTTCCCGCGCAAAGCACAGTGGATCCCGGTTACCTGCGCCTGCGCCGCTCACTCACACACAGACAGACTCTGGATACGTGTCACAGACACGGTCCTAACCTAATGCCGTGTTGACCGTGCATAATAATAACGTACACGATAAGTTTTCTAGTTGGAATTTTTCTCTTGAAGATACATATTTTAATGAACATGGGGCATAGGGATCAGGAGAGTGTTGCCGGCCCTTTAAAATTGGTATGCTCTTTCCTTGAAGGACCGTAAGTCTAATTGGTTTCGAAATACTTCAGAAGGTAGCTGGTTCCTCGAAGTGGTGCTACCCGCCTAAAATGCCATAAAAAAAGCTCAGATGTGAAACGAAATTTTATATTAAAATACTAACTATAAAATAAATAAATATCTAATAAAAAAGAAATTTTACCATAAACATCATATTTCTTTGTATACGTTATACATTAAAATTACACAACATTTAGCTTAAAAGCACGTTTAAAAAACTCAGATACAATTTTATTCCCACAACCCAAGAACTAAGAAAGTATAAATAAAACATAACTATTGGTTGGTTCGAGTTAGGGACGTTGCCCGCCGTTGCTTTGTGTGAGTGTATGTACACGCTCACGTAACAATATAGCTGTGTGTGCGAGACCTAAGTACACAAGGGCCAATGCACACAAAGAAAAAGGGTTCATGTGATACGGTTCTGTAACCAGCGATAATTTAAATTTATAAATTTTAAAAGGTCAGAAAGATTCATAAAAATGCAAAATTTCGCATATTGACGTCAAGTCTGTTCCATTTTTTTAAGATTGTAATATTTATCGGGTTATCATTGGCTCTTGCAGTCATATTTTCACCTTTTAAGTCTCTTCTGAATTTAAAAAAGCAGTGCCAGGTCAACATTAAGAAGGGATTTCCAAAACTAATGGTCGCTTTTTTTGACCACTCGACGAACATGTACCTAAAAGATGGCAAATACTTTATTGAACAACAAGGCACTATACTTAATAAAAATAAAACTTTATTGGCTCTATTTTAAGTTAGACTTTATTATTATTCTACTACATTATGTTTATCGTAGTATCGAGGATTGAGGTGTCTGTATTTAAGAGTTATTCTATGTATAAGATTTATTTTTTCATATAAATAAAATCAACACAAAAATGTAATTTAGATCTATGTTTAAATGCAGTTTGTAATTATCGAACAATACGACCTAATTAAAACAATTGAGACTTGCAGAATTGACTTAGGAATTTACGGAAACGGTTAGAAAGAACGGTACGTGTTGGTGTAACCGCGGCCAACGCTAGTCAAAACTAAGTTGGAAGTAAACCCTAGGCACTGGGTATCTACATAGGACATATAATTACGCCGGACGTAGCGAAATAAACTTTCAGGCTAATGTACTGAATGTCATTTCTTCCAATGCTAGAAGACAAGTTGCGTATTGTTTGGAAATCGTTAGTTTGCGAAGGTATGCGTCGTCGTTATTAAATAACCACAATACCAAGCATTTACCAAGGTATATACAAAATGTATCTGTTATATGATATTTCTAACTAGGTACCAAATTTGTATTTGAGATGTGAAATTTATAAGTTTCATAATATAAGAAGTATTAATCTAAAAAGACGATTTTCTGGTGTCTGCTGGTGAACGGATTGCAGGCGCAGATTGGTAATTGGCTAAAGACAGACTTAAAGAGACAATCTAATAATAGCGTAAAATCACCTGCATTATGAGCAAACCCCACATAGACACCCTCACTTTTACACCATCACACAACACAGCCAAATTAGGTATCACTTAGATAAATGTATTGAATAATTTTTATTGTTTGTTCCCTTTGTAAATTTTTGAACCTTTTTGTAGGTAAATATTATGCATTCCATCTCTGGCTATATTTTTAGTGTAATTGTTATATATTATTTTTGTTAGCTGTAGGATTACGAAATAAATAAATTAATCTATAACCAAGGCATTGTAA
Source organism: Pieris macdunnoughi (assembly GCA_905332375.1). NCBI lineage: Eukaryota > Metazoa > Arthropoda > Insecta > Lepidoptera > Pieridae > Pieris > Pieris macdunnoughi. Next base: position 4,600,803 of record CAJOBZ010000015.1, read on the forward strand.
CATAAATGCACACAAATAAAGAGATTTAAAAACATATCATGAAAATCTCTGTAACATTAAGAAAATATTGTGTATTTTTTAGAAACTTATAGATTTACCTACAGTAAAGGAATTAAAGAAAAAACCATGATTATTTTTTTGCAGTAAAAACCCTTGTAAATTAGTACCACCAACGTAGAACCACTTATAATTTTCCAACGCACCTTAGTATTAGTCAGCTTCCATCTTGATCAAGAGATTATCTTAAGGAAGTTAATGAAGCGGTCAAAGTAACGGTGTTGACTAGTTAGAGTTATGAAGATATAAAATTCAATATAAGTTTTATACAAATCCTTAAGAAAACCTAGAAATTTTGAATTCCTAAGTGAAATCAATCAGTTTCGCAGAATAACAGAGTCGAGTACTTAAGTAATGTGCTTAGATCAGAGATTCTATTTGTAACGAATAATGTTTCGGAGTGGATGACTGAAACAGAATGGAAATAATTCATGGATTATTGAATTTCCACCATACTAAAAAAATATTTATTATCAGCACTACAACCTTTTTAGTCTGGGCCTCAGATTTCTGTATCTGTTTCATGATCATTTGTTAATCTAATAGGCAAGTAGATTATCAGACTTCTGTGCCTGACACAGGCCGTCGACTTTTTGGGTCTATGGCAAGCCTGTTTTCTCGCGATGTTTTCCTTCATCGATCGAGCGAATGTTAAATGCGCACATAGGAAGGCCATTGGTGCACAGCCGGGGATCGAACCTACAACTTCAGAGATGAAGCAGAGCTGAAGCACTAGGCCAACACTGCTTTAAAAAAATATTAATAAATGAAAGAAGCGGGTAATCAACTATTCACATCAACATAATAGTAATGGCAGGTACTACCGAGTATCTTAATGTGAAATATTCATATTATTCACAGAAATTATTACAGCTTAAACTTAAACTTAGAGTTAAGAAAAACAGTAAAGAATGAACTTATTTAGAACAATTGTTTTAAAATTTACGTTTTTTTTTAGTAAATTATATTTATTGGTCGATAGATTAAATGAAGCAAAGAAAATAGAATGCACTGTAAAGAAGTCCGCTTAGATTCCAATTATACTAACTCTAACCATCTTACATGCACCTAATTAGAACTTAGCATTGATTAGCATGGATTACGAAATTGGTTTGTTTGCGTTTTATATGGAACTCAAATGAAACTAATAAATAATTATATGAAATAAAGGCAAAAGTACATTTAAAATTCAACCTATAAGTCTAGCCATATAAGCAAATTTCAATTATTGTATTCAATATAGATCAGTAGGTATTGCTTTTAGTAGGAAAAGATGTACGTAATGACTTTGGCCAACTGATTTGACAGTATCATACCTATATAAAAGTTATCGTTTATAACTTCTTTCTATACTGTCAAGATGATATTTAAATTTCGAATCCCTTAAGTACCTATGGTCAACATAAATCCTTTCTGTATCTGTAAACGGTCAAACTGTCAGGTCAAGCGCAATTAATGATAAAAATTAATTTGCCGCTCAACCAGTTTCCCACCAGCATCCCGCTGACTGGGCGCATACATTAATCCTAGATCTTTTATAAATAGTTGTAACATTAGATGTGTCCCTCTCATGTAAAGCCTTTTCATACTAATGTGCTGATCTGCCTTGTTTATATATATATATTTGTTTCTTTCAACAGTATACTGCACTGTGAAGATTTCGTACAACAGCTAAAAATAATTTATTAGTCACCAAGAATATTGAAAAAAACTACATTCCCGAACCGATTTTTTTACTGTTGTAATTGTAATGTCATTTGTCAGATTATATTCAAATACTTTCCGAATAGATCTTAGAACTTGAACAAACCAAAAAAATACACACACAGCACCACACCTGCCTATACTAAAGCGTAGATAGTACCAAGTTTTTCATTTAAATAAATGATAACTATGGTAACAGTCAAGGTACACTCTTTATTAAATTCCGTGTTAGTTAAATTGAGGGTCTCCAAGTCGGCATTCAAAGACGCGAGGTATCTAAGAACACAAAAAGTCGCGTTTGTGGTCCAGTGTGAAAAGACAATTCATCCGCAACTATATTCCGGTTTTGTTAGGTCCAGTCTTATTAGACATTATCAGATAGCTTGTGTAGTGGCTGGAGCGTGATCCTCTTAACCCTGAGGTCGTGCGTTCGAATCACGGCTGTAGACCAATTCTATGAGCGCAATTAACACTTGCTTGTACGGTGAACAAAACATTGAGAGGAAACCGGCAGACAGGCACAGGCTTATCACCCACTTGTCTATTAAGAAACATATACAAAAGTCTAAATCCCAGACTTAGAACCTGTAGTTTTTTTGAAGTTATACTTCTTTGGGCGTGTTAGGGTAAAATGATGAGAGTAAATTTTTACGACGCGCGCGCACACCGTCACAAAAGCTGACACCCTGAAGTTAGCTATAGTCAACATTTTATTTGTGATATTTAAGTAAACTTTATTTAACTAGATAATGCGTTTTAATAAAACTTTCAATGTATTAAATACCTTTTTTCTTATTGTTAGTGTCGTTTTTTACAAACGTAGAATAACATTTTTGAAAATATTTTTATTTTGTTACGCCAAAGAAGTATAACTTCTAACGCGTGTACATATGTAACACATGTTTTTTTTAAATTATTTTACTAACAAATTAGTCGGAGTTGCTCAAATCACCGACCTAACAAAGTCGAATTCCTTTAAGATTTAAATGGGAGAACAGTGATTGCAATCGCATACATTATGGAATAGATTTCTAGTAGGTACTTATCACTGTTGCAAGATTTTGATAATCAAATCCAATATACCTACCCGATAATGTTATTGTTAATGAAATATCCATGTTTATTCACATAAATTTGTCTATTGTGTATATTATGTAATATTTCATTTGTTCTTTAATCGGAACATAATTATAAATTATATACTATAAACTATACTACGTATAATTATATACCAAAACTACATTAAAAAATTCGTTATATTACTGTATTTAATTAATTAACACAGAATGCGATCCGATGGTAATGTGCAATTCGCATAATAATTTAGTTTCCAAAATTTATTTATAATAAAATAGTAAACTGAAAAATAGTTGTGAATTATCAAAGAATCAGGCTATTTCATAGAGAAATCTCAGGTATCATCTAGTATACCAAAAAGCACAAGTAAACATGATATGTAATAAACTAAATATACGACAAAAAGCAAAAAATGACGTCGTTGTCCGCGATACTGGCAGTGGGAACCATCGTTGCGTTTGTGCACAATAAATTGACATGTCCCATATATGGTTTGTACACCATTCCTGATGCGTTAGATGCAAACAAAACATAACAAAATGAATTATCAATGTGACTTCCATCCAAGATGCTGACATGTCTGTCGATGAAATTGCTTACGAAGTATTTGAGTAATTCAAATTTAGGTTTGGGTAAAATTCATTGATAAAGTTTACAAATGTGTTCCAATTAATAAAAACAATACTGTATTAGTATTAAGATTAAATTATATTTTAAACAATATATCGTTTTTTTAAACTTTGACTTCGACATTGTAATCTAATATACATTTAATTTTACGTATTTACAATTTTCTTAACCTACATAGTAACATTAATATCAAATAATTAAAAATTAATAAAAAGAAAATCAAAATGAATTTAAAAACCTTTAACGCTGGCGGCATTTCCACAGCATTTTCAACAATTGTTGTTTACTATCATATTAAAATTTATGACAGGCAAGAATATATTTATATGTATATGATGTTCATAATATCGTCGATTCAAAACCGCGTATTAAATTAAAAAAACATAAATCTTTCAGACTAAACTACGTAACATTAAAAAGATTCACTGCTACAGGGACCAAACTTTTAAAATTTGTTTTATTTTCTTTTTCTTATGCTTTAATTATTTCTATTAGTAGTAGATGTAGATTTAGAAAATTGTAAATAGGTAAAATTAAATGTATATTAGATTACAATGTCTCAAATAAGCGAAACAATTTAAATTTACAATATAAATTAAACAACGTGATGCCATTCGCAGTATTTGGTATAAAAACATTTTTAGTTAGACAACCGAAATTAGCGCGCAATTATACCGAATTCGCCATCATCAAATAAAAATTCTGTTCATATGCCACATCGAAAGGCATTCTAACATACGCTGGACCTAATGTTCCCCGTGGAACCCAGATGGAATGTCGTCTTAGTCTGCTTGCGTTTTTGCTCCACCACAGTTATTGACCAGGCGGCAATTTTCATTCAGAATATCACATTTACCACCCTTTTACAAGAAAAAACTATCCTTTTGTAATTGGTTTAAGGTCTAATTTACGTTGCTCTAAAATAGAATTAGTACCTTTTAGGTATGGAGCGGTCTGTCTTCGATGCATTGAAGGCAATGGTGGTTCTTGCTTCAGAAGGCGTCGTGATTGCAATTTTATGTATTCGCTTTACTCTATGCTTCATTACTATGTTATACGAAGTTATATGTTTAAAATTACTAAACCAATGAGGTTCAAGATCAATTAATTGATAAATTAATACACACATACTTTACCTACTTTTGAGATCAGCCTTTTTTGACGATAGATTAATCGATATTTTTTTAATAATAATTATCAAACTTCGTGGAATGTGACTTAAACTTAAAATTGAGGCTATAACAATTTAAAAAGGTGGGTAATAATAACATTAGTGTAAAATAATGCGGGAGCAGTCGGGCGCGTCAAAACGAGACGGGTTTGTGTGTCCTTGAGGAGAAATGCCGACGTTCGGCGAAAGTACTTCACTGACCAACGCCAACCGCCACTAAGCATAAGGGCTTTGACTGACGGGCTGGAAAACAGCCAAGGAGCTCGTATATCGTAATCTTCTCATGAACTATAGCGATTTGCAAGGGCAGTCAGTGTATGTGTCAAATAAAGTTTTTTTTTTGTTTTAACAAAAGTTTCCACTACAGATTACTGCAATGCAGCACCTAATTACATTTATATCATATACGAAACAATTCATACGCATAGAAAAAACAACACAACATTAAACAGTAATAGATTCAAACATTTACAAAAAGAGTAAAGTACAAGCTTGTAAAGCGGCTGAAAAAGCTAAATCATGCAAATACAGGGGTCTAGGCTCTGAATATGATTGTGTCCCATTCGGTGTCGAGGTCCTAGCGCTTATAACAAGGCTTTTTAAAGAAATAGCAAAAAGGTTAGTCGACATGACAGGAGACCGAAGAGCTATTCAAAGGGAGAACGCTGCCAGTGTCTTCGGAACCTTGCCTAAAGGGACTCCTTTTGATCATATATTTTAGTTATTATATTTTAAGGTTAGTGATTGTTTTTTATTTTTTATTTTCTATTGTGCACTGTAAATAATATATAAAATATTATTACTTATAGGAACTGACATAAAGCAGACCTTTTGTGAGTTCACTCAACGGACAATTAAAATAATCCTTATTTCGCCGTGATTTTACAGCCTCTGGATCAAGAGTTGAGAAATTAAGGAACATGTTGCTGTTGGAATAAAGTCTAAAGGGCCTCGTAAGCATTACTTAAGCATTACTTTTCAACAACGCGATTGTTATATAGGGTTAGAGTTAACTACTTAATTCGTTGCGTATCAACATGAACCGTATAATATTCCTGCTATACGACTGATGCAGTGTTGGCCTAGTGGCTTCAGCGTGCGAATCTCATACCTGAGGTCGTAGGTTTGATCCCCGGCTGTGCACCAATGGACTTTCTTTCTATGTGCGCATTTAACATTTGCTCGAACGGTGAAGGAAAACATCGTGAGTCGACGGCGTGTGTCAGGCACTGGAGACTGATCACCTACTTGCCCATTAGATTTAAAAAATGATCATGAAACAGATTCAGAAATCTGAAGCCAAGACCTAAAGAGGTGGTAGCGCCACTGATTTATTTATTTTATTATACGACATGCATATTCTTATTAATGAAAGCTACCAATTTTATAATTTAAGTAATAATACTGTTAATTGAATGCTTTATTATATACAATAGTTCTTTTTAAACGCTCAGACGTTGCGTTTATTTTCACCCTAAGTTCCGGTTTGTGATTCAACGTAAAAAGATAGTCGGAGCGAAGTAATAAAAACTAATCACTGAAATAAATTATCAACTTGTTCCCTGGATTTTATAGATGAATTATTCTATTTAATTTATACTATAGACATTCTATGCTTTTCTATGACCATGATAATGGGCAGATCGATTAAAGTGAATATAAATAAAACCCAGGTTAGACGACGACACTTGTTCTAAAAGAACTATAGGAGGTTATTTTGTACAACAAAATTGTAAACTCCATGTTTTTGACTTCCTACAGTTCGTGTTTTTTCATATTTTCTAGAACCATAGCGAAAGATAAAAAAGTGTGAATTCAGGATTATTGCATATAAAATCGTTTCTTTCAAATGGTCCAGTAAAAATTGAAGACCACAGCATCTCTGCGTGAGAACGTTAGGTATTAAAGCTCTTATTAGACATCTTAGAGTAGGTACATAGACTTGTTCTAGTTTTAGGGTGACCACGTATAATGGAGATCAATTTCTAACAAATTATTGTATTAATGAAATAAAGTAAAGTAAATTACTCAACCAACTTAAGCAACATTTAACTTTAATAAAATTATTATAACTTGTATATATAGTTTTACAATAAGTGTTTATTAAAATAATGGAACAAAGATTAATAGAAAGATAATCACCTATTTATATACCATTATAGCATGTTAAAAATGCTTAGAAATATACGGATATGAGGATAAATATTTATCACAATTAAACAATATTGTTAAGGCTATTGTGATTCCTACAAATTTTGGTTTAGGGAACATAATCCAAAGTTAATCGTATTTATAATCGAACTAGCGGCCCGTACCGGCTTCGTACATTTATTTATTTTGTATCATTTTTTAGATATGTCCTTTTAAATATTTTTTTGTTCAACCAACAATAGTTTTCGCCGCGCATGCCATGAAAGTTATTTTAAATCTTTCCTCTTTATAATATTCGTTTAATAATGGATTGTCTACGATCCCAATAAAGTGATGGTTACTTTATTAACAGTAAGTAGTTGATGGAAATAATTATTACCAAGTTAGGGCTGACGTGAAAATAACTTTTTTGCACAATGCCTTTTATGGTATGATTAGATTAAAAAATAAATACATTTGCATGGACAATCATTAACAGCATTCGTTTATCGTTAATTATGTTTTTGTACGCTATCCATGATAAAAAATAACTAAAATTAAACGGATAATGCCAACATAACATAAGTTTAATTATAAACCGATAAAAATTGTGTAGCGCTTCAATGGGAGGCCCCGTGTCTTTGTTCCACAGTACTGCCTTGCGATTCTGTAACTCACTTTTCAAACTCTCACAGCGGTTTTCGCATCGGCGGTCGCGCTCAAATCCCAAGGCTGTATTTAAAACACAATACTGAATAAGTAAGTGATACAACTGAAACTTTTTTATCTGAGGCGAGCAGACTTCCATGCTTTCCAATAAGATTTTAAAAAGTTAGAATCGAAAATACATTAAAGTATTTTTATTTATTAGTAGTGATTAGCCGAATGAACAATCCCGAAACTGAAACCCGCAGATAATAATATTGTATTCATTTCCTTAAAAGATGATTTGAAGTGATTTGGCATAGTTAATATACTTAAAACTTTTATTTCATCGTAAAAGTCCTATTTAATAATTATCTTGAACAAAATCATCATGTAGGTTGGAACTACATCGAAGGAATGGTGATGAACAGTCAATATTCTTCTACGTAGAAACGTGGATGCTTTGATTTTGACTTAACAAAGGCTTAGATTGTTTACCAAACCTGTTTTTTAATTAGCGACAGAATAAAATATACTTTAAACCTCAATGTGTAAATGTAAATACAAAAACCTTTAAAAGGGTTTGACTTTAAAAATTCTTTTGAATCCAAGTTTCGCAATGTATGAAGTCGAATTATTGCAGACTTTAATAAGCTTGAAATCTCGGGAACCACACGCAATGTAAACCCTTTAAATCGTAAAGGAATCCAGCCCGGTCTAAACATGTCGCGCGGCTCGAATGCATTTATTCTAAGTTTTTCTCGGGGATTGGAAGCTAAGCGATTAGAAACCGGTTCCCAACTCGCATCACTAGTACGTTGCACTCCGGCCGCCGCCGCCTAACCTATCAATGACTTATTGCAAGCCATGGCATTGCTGGTTGTTTAACAATTTAAAGTATTAAAAGGTTCTGTATCGGGAGGTTTTCACTCACATATTCGTTATCTATAGATTGAGACCTATAAATTCGGAGGCATCCAATGTGAAATTTATAAAGTGCTTATAATTATGCCATGAAACATAAAAATTTGCTCGAAGTGTCTTTCCTTGTACACGTAAGATAGAGATTATTTTCTAAAATTAAATTAAATAATCCCGTGTATTAAGGTATGACACAAAGCTCCTATAGCCATTATGAACTTACAAACCGCACCAATATAACGATGTGCAAGCCATCGCCCAGTCGGCCTAAATGCTTGCGGAACTTTTTTAAGGCAGCAAATAGGTTAAATAGCTATCTATTTGAACAGATAGTTCTTAGAGATTATAGTTTGATTCAAACATCAAACTGAGCGAGGGACGAAGAATGTATTAGGACAATTTTAAAATATTGGGTTTTTGCCATCAGATTTACCAACAAACCCGAAGTTACTCTTTTATTTATAGGGGTAAAATTTAAGATTTTTTTTACCAGATTTAAACTTTTTCTAATATAAAACTGGTATAATTATAGAGCTGCCTTTAGATCGTAGATATTAATCCAGCCAGTATGCGTATGCACGAGGCTCAAGTACCTACGTACTACCTCATATGGAATACTGCTCACATCTCTGGGCTGGTGCCCCCAAATACCAGCTTCTTCCATTTGACCAAATTCAGCGAAGGGCTTGACAAAATGTCAATCTCCTATGTACTACTGATGGGCTGATTCTCTCTCGCTCAACGCAGAGAGACATTGCGTCTCTTTGCGTTTTCTATAAAGTGTACTACGGTGAGTGTTCAGAAGAATTGTTTGTTTTGATCCCTCCTGTCTCGTTTCAACACTGTACGAGACGTATCAATTCAAAATTTCATAAATATCACCCTGATGCCTGGAAGTCATCTCCGTTCCACAGCCTTCCGTTGGGTTTCCACGCACTCCAATTTTAAAGTTGTGTAACTAGCAACGAACTCCCTTTGCCCCGAACTAGACAACGGTTTGAAGCGCTGAACCACGATACACTTTCTAGAATTTGTTTGACATTAAATTATTGACTCCCTATACAGTTAAAAATTTTTTTTTGTTTTTTTTTTTTTTCGGTGGGGGTCTTCCAATTCCTCAAGAGATACGACCTCCAACTATTTCACAAGAAGTTTAAGTAATTAGAGTATACGATCCTCCTAACAAACTGATATAACATCGGTAACTCCCCGAACTCACTAAAAATCGAGTGTCAAAATGTTGGCTAAACCGTCTAAATATTTTTTAATAAATGACTGCACTTTTTTGGGAGTCCTGTGACGTTACATTTTGTTAATACGTTTGCCACCTATTAAACCACGGTTTGAATGATATATGATAATCACATATTGAAACCTATGGGTGGATTTTCGATAATACACTTTATCTAGAATTTGTATTATTTAATTTGTAATTGACATTAAATTATTGACACTATACGTTAACAATTTAATATGGTTCGATATTTTTCAGTCACGTTCATTTCTAATACAGTACGCCCGCAAAAACCGAGCGTGATGTTTTTGTTAGTCATCAAAGGTCATCGATCGATCGCAGTTCGAGTCCCATTCGTGGCATTTGAAAAGTTTAATTAATTAAAGCGCTCGCTGACCTTTTCACAATGAGAAGGTAATTTGTACAGAGTAATTAATTATTAGAGGAATTTGAAAGCCGATCAGTAAGGGCTTTGAAAATGTTTAGGTTTCATAATGCAATTTGATTTACTTTCTACGATACCGATTACTAACATCCATCCTTTATGAGGATTTAATTTAAATTACGATATATATAAAAATTATAATTTTTCCTACATTCCCTACGATGTTAGTGATAAGCGGTGTTTTATGATTTTCAGTATCTAAGTGTCAAATAATATACATGTAAATACTCTATACATTTATTGCTCTGTCTACATTTGTGAATTAAATATGACGGACCAGTGACACAGAAATGGCATGCCATCACCTTATTGTATCGATGACTATAACACTTTTTGTAACAATTACAACAATTGTATTACAAAAAATTACTATAATAACTAGAACAAAATTCGTTTGTATCTTCTTAAACTTGCAGTAAATTTGTTGTATACAAGGATATGCAATTATTCACAATATCGCCGTTTCAAAGTCAGTCTGATGAAACAAAAAAGTCTGTAATCTATTAATTTCGATTGCAACCTAGAGCTACTAACCTAGTCGCTAGCGTTCACACGTGTTTGATAATACGATGTTTCAAAATCGTATATAAATTAAACTATATCTATTATCATGAAAACTTCAGTATTTTATTGACGGTATCTACAAATGTAGTAGCAACGGGCGAAGCTCCCATATTAGTAATGGATGGTGTCATGGTGTATAATTGAATACTTTGTGTCATGTTATTGACAGCAAACTGGTTTTAAGATATATTATGAGTTCAGCAAACTTTACGCCTTATTTGTAAACATTATTATGATTGTGTATATCACCAGATAAGCTGCGACAAAACTATTTTGCCGATCACGACATTCTTTGTCAACGAACTATCAGCTCCATAGTTACGATTTACAAGCTCAAACGTCTATGGGTGCATTCCATATCGCATGAAAAGGTTCCTGGGATCGCATTTGCCTTATGCTGCGAGAAAAGCATGAATAAGCCATCCTATGGTTAAAGTGTTGAGATGTTATTTGAGACATCAACAAAAAAACAGCAAGCGTCGTCTTTCTTTATCATATACGTGAAACATTATATTTATTTGTTGTCACCAATATGTGACTGTGTAAGTATATTTACTCTTTTGTTAATAGTCGCTAGAGGCATAGACATAAACTATTATGCTTCTGGGCTATGACTGAATCATATAATATCTTGAAGTGGATTATCGCCGAATAAATGAACTATTTCTGATCATCTAGTTATCTTGTACTGAGTCAGATCTCTTGCAACTTGTTTAGAGTTCTCTGCGAGTAATATAAACAATAAAAATTGGCACCCATTACACTTAATTAATCGACATACCTACTTCATTTTAATACGAACGTAAAACGTGAAATTACAATGTGTTGTAAGTAGTAAAGATGTAATTTTAATGCATAGGCATAAGCGTCAAAGTCTAAGATATTTCAACCTTTTCAAAGTAATGAAATAAACAACAGAGTTTACATAAATTAAAAATTATTTACTTCGTCTTTCTTATTACTAGATGAGATGCGGACAGCAGTATTTGAGTTCGCTATTTAAAAAAAATGTGTTTGTACATTTAGTACGTTAGAAGTTTTACTTCATTGGTGTGACTAAATAAAAATCTTAACAGGAAATTTTATCTTTCGCCTTATTCTACGTTTGTAGTAAAAACGACACTAACAATTAGAAAAAAAATACACTCATAATTTTTCCCTAACGCGCCAAATGAAGTATAACTTCAAAAAAACTAAAATGTTGACTATAGCTAACTTCAGGGTGTCGGTTTGTTGTGACGGTATGCGCACGCATCGTAAAAATTTACTCTCATCATTTTTCCCTAACGCGCCAAAAGAAGTATAACTTCAAAAATTGACACTGACAGACGACTGGATTTATATGACTAATTCGATAAAGGTCTACATACAAATCTTCGCTTGTGTTTTTGAATAGAGAACAGAAGATACATAAGTTGTACTGAACCGCATATCTCATGATTAGAGCTAGTTCTATTTTTCTATTTGCGCTAAGACCGGTCCGCGAGCAGGATCGTGTGAATATCCACTCCCGCGCATCCTGATGACAAACGCAATGCAACGTAATAAACTTAGTTTTTATTGCGAGTACAATGTACTGCGCTTGCCTGATTATTCCACTTTAATTAAGGATTACGCGAATATGCTGTAGGTAGGTTTTTATTTAACTTTTTTTGTACCCTAACCGTTTTAATAGAATTTAAAAGTGTTGAATTGTTAAGCTCGCATTTATATCCTTTTTTTAGAATATATATTTTCCATATCTCTTAAACAATATTAAAAAACTAGAGGTTAATCTACTGAACTAGACAGAAGTCAGAAGGCTAATCACTGAACCTAAAAAGGTTTTAATATAATTTCTATATATATATATGTAATGTATGTATGTTTCAACCGATTTGTGGTTATAGAAGTAACTCTCTCAATGGAGCGTGGACCAGATAGACAGGTAAATAAAACTCTTACTTTTTTAATTAATTTTTATTACATCAAATGCATAGATAGCATTATGATATTAAACAATAAATAAATTGGTGTAATATATTACGTTACCTTGTAAACTTTACTTAACTGTTATATTATTTAACCTTTATTTTGCGTTAAATACAATTTAAAAAATACAAATCCATAATCAAATAATTCTATTTTAAACAGATTTCGCCCCTAGATGGCGTTGCATTAAAGTAGAGAACTTTCAAATAAACACAAACATAGATCTTAAAGAAACCTAATTAAATCAGGTTCTATTTAATTCTATAATACTTAGGTATATTTAACGCAAAATATAATATATAAAACATTGATGTTATTGCATTTTTATAAGGAATACATTAGTACTATTATCGTTAACACGATATTCTTATTCGATATTATGTAATCAGTGTAATAATACTTTTAATGATAATTAACGAATAAGGAATGAACAAGAAATACATAAAGGTACTCGTAAGGTCTTTGGCTAACTAGTGGTAAAATAAATGTTGCAAGCGTAAAAAAATTTACTTGACAGATGACCATAAAAAAAGATCGGTGAATTCACTGTCAATAACAAAATCTTATAATAGCACCAATACTTAAACACATCGCATGATGTAATTTCAAAGCAAATGGGATTCAAATAATACGATATAGTCAGAATGATAGTTTGTCACCGTTCGGCGCTAAAAGTTTAGAAAATATACATCATAGATTATATTTAGATATGTTATACAGGTCTTAATTCACTATGGTAACACATCTACGATAAATACCGGTGGATCGACGTAATGATGATCGCGGAAGACAGCGTTACTCTATATATTTTACTAAAAACATTTAAACACGTATTGCTGTATCCATTAGGCCAAACAAATTAATGTAAACAATATTAACACATGTTAAAATTTACAATACAACTTAACGAAAATAATGCCTACAATAATTATAATAAACCTATATTATTTGGTCTCATTTTAGTAACGGTAATAAAAAGTCTAAATTAATGTTACACGAAGGTATTAATATCTGTAGTCGCAAAATGACGTTTGACAGCTATCACTTACGGTGAAAATACCCGTAGGCTTCTGAGCAGTGTGGCCAGAACATTAGCGAGGCATTCGGCGCGTAAGGCCAACTGTCCTTCTAAGGTGGAACTGTTTTCTTGTCCGTGACCCTGCGAGGCTTTGGCGTTGTGCTCGTGTATTATTTGTGCCATTTCAGCTCCTGCCAGGTCTTTGAAGGCCGCCGTCACATCGTGAACTCGGAGAACTAAATTACGTGTCTGGAGCGGTGATGATGTATGTCTACCAAGTGCCTAAAATATATCGTAACAAATTAATATAAGTAGCGAGGAATGTTGGCACTCACGGGTCAGTTAAAACTAAATTTAGGGCTTATTTCCGTATTTAATAATAATAATTTATTCATAACAAAACATGGTTGGGAGAAAAATAATCTAAAGCTATGCCCCACTAGGGAGCCCCTGTGTTGTGAGTCATAGAGTTAAGATAACAGTTCTTCCGTGGTAAAGTTAAGTAAAAAATTAATGTGTAATTTTTGTTGTTTGATATATATTATAATATATTCGTTTCTGACGTTACTGCAAATATACATTTTGTGTTAATCAATTTTCTTTTTCAAACACATACACTGAAAAAAAAACTTAGTAACACTGAGTAATTTTTACGAAAATGATAAATGATTGTGTATCGTTAACATACCTGAGCAAGATCAGCCAATCTCCTCAGAGGTGCTAAACAGTCCGCCAAGGAAGCGGCGGCAGTGGGTCCGCTGGCAGAACCTAACGCACCTACGAGTGTACGGGACGTACCGACCAGAGACACAGCGCACGACGTCAGCTCGCTGCGAGCACGCTGCCAAAATATTTTTATTTATTTATTTATTTTCACATAATTATTCTATCTTAACAGTTACAATTAATACGAAAAAACTACACAAAAATATATATTTATACCTAGATCTTATAACTAATAACATAAAAAGCAGCTCTTGTGAACTCAGCCAGTGAACAAACAAATAGATCTACCTTAATAGAAATTTATTTATTATATATGCTCCAACAAACAGCGAGTAAACTATGCTTGTTGTGGTCTGTTTGCCTTGAATATAAGCACTTTATACAGGCACAAAATTAAAACGGAGTATCCACAAAACTGACGGACTGTTACAACTATAAAAAAACATATCATGACAGCGTTGCATTTTAAATATCAAACATTTTCTATTTCATACGGTCTTAATAATAAATAAATCGTGAAAAAAGCTATGGTTTACATTTTATTTGGAATAATAAATTGTTTAAGTGAATGTATTACCTGAAACTTAACTTCATCTATATCCTCGCCACCGCCATGAGCGTGTTGGTGGGAACACTTCTGCGCCACCTGATGCAGCCGTTGCAGCAACCCGTCTACGGCAACCTCCGTTTTACACAAGAGATTTTCAATAGACACGTGCCCGTTATTGCCCCCGCTGAAGTCTGGAAACTTGACCGTCGGTGGCGATGGTGGGGTCGGAATGTCGTCAGTTACTTCATCTTTAAACCTCACATGGTTCTGGGTTTTTGGGGTGGGACTGGCGCTATCTTTTCTAAAGGTTTTTCGTTCCGACAGAGGTGGACTGAACAGTCGCTGATCGCTGCACGGTGCGCCGTTTAGGAGGTCAGGTCGGTTGCTGAATCGCCTATTCATTTGAGGAGAACAAAGCGATAGCGCCGTCATTTCTTTATTTTTTAGAATCGTGTTTTTAGTTTCAGAGTTGGATCGCACGTGACGGTTTTGGAGTGTCAACGAGCTGTAGTTTTGGGTTGACCGGATCGTGGATTCATCGTCTGTCAATCTACTTTCCATTTCGAGGGTTCTGTAAGTGCTGAGGTTCCTTTGAAAGTGCGGCGAGCCGATGCTCGCGTGCCGTTCCACGTTTCGAACCGGTGATAGTTTCTGGGAAGTTTTCATTCGTAAAACTTCTATACTTGGGACGGGGGGTAACGGGGGCTTTTTGGGCGGTAACATTATTGGAGGGGGAGGGGACAACACTTTGTTTTCTAATCTAGGTGGTATTTGGGGCGGACTTTGTTGGGGCGCGTTCATATCGCAGACCACTTTATAGTTAAACTTTCTATTATTCAAAGTATTAAAGTGGTTGTTCGGTATCTCTACCGCTGTTAACTCGTTGTTAACACACGTCAAGGAATTAGATCTAGGTCGGGGAGCAGGCGTCGGAGGGGTTTTCGGTGGTCTTTCGGGAGCCTTTTTGATTTCGGTGCTTTTTCTTCTGGGAGGTGGTCTCACTTCACAAACATCAGGCATGGAATCAGAATTAGGGATTTGGCCATCAATTTGTTCAGTTTCGTCGCTATCTTCGTTTCTATTTTTATCTTTACTGCAACATGAAAACATACCTTTCCTTTCGACTGTGGGATATTCAATAATATGTGCGTTCCCATTGGTTTGCTTATCTCCCGATATACTTTTCCTTTTCCCCTTCGGTGAATCTGACTTCGACTGCTTGCTCTTCTCCTTTAACAATAAACTATTTCTAGCGTCGCTCAATGTTTTTACTGAAAACATACTTCTAATCTCACTAACGCTCAAAGCTCCCTTTGTTACATCGCCATTTGACGGTTTGACATCTTTCGGAGCTTTGTGTTCATTCTTCTGTTCTTTAAGTTCAGTCTGATTAACATAGCTGGCACGCTCCGAAGCATTCGTCGGCGGCGGTGGAATGATATACGACATAATTTCTTCAGGAGTTAGTTCTATCGCTGGTGTTATTTTAACAGTCGGTGGCTGCACTGTGACCGTTGCAATAAATTCCTCTAACTCATTTGTTTTTGAAGTACCACCGTCTACACAATCCTTATCGTCAGCAAACGACGCCGGAACTACCGGCAATATTTGAGGCACTTGCGAAGCACAGTCTAATTCGTCGGGAGTTTGGGGTGGAGGTATCAACGTTAAATCTATAAGCTCGGCATCGTTGTCAACTGACTCTTGGTAGAAAAATGGAAGTTGAGAAGCATTGTCTTCTCTACTACTTTTTTCTCTAAGTTGTTTTAAATATTCCTTTAAATTCGGTTCTTTATTGTCTTGGGCGCTGCTTACATCGGGACTCATCAAACCAAAACTAGTTCGTACTGCCTTATTGGTCGGTTTATTGAGATGCTTCCGTACGGGACTGCTTGTGGGGGTATACGATGAGTCATTATCGCTTTCTGAATAAATCATATCATTATTCAGAGCTAATAAAGCATCAGTTAAACCACAATTATTTAATATGGCGCTGAGACCTTGTGACTGTCTTCTAGTTAAATCGTCAGCAGCGTCTTTACTATCAGGTACACTCAGGACGCTTAAGCCCTGATTAATCGTTTCAGTGAGTAACAATAAGGAATCACTATGTTTCAGAATACCAGGAGCATCATCGGCAGCGGACATTCTACTATTACACGACTCGGTATCGCTTTCGATTTGATCTACGCTCGTTTCCCTACCTACTAATTCATCTCTTAACGTACCGTTTTCATTATAAACATCACAGTTTTCAGTCAAATACTGTTCTGAGTTTTCAACTAGTTTCTGCATTTCTGCTACTCGTCGGAGCACTTCTTCGTTTTTGGCTTCGACGAGTCGAGGGTTGTTGGCGTTTTCCAACAGTTCCATAGACAATACGCTTTGGAGATCGAATCCCATTCCGTCGTCTAGGAAGCAAGTATCGTTCGGATCGAATAATCTAAAACTGTCGCTCGATTTACACTTTTCGAAATGTAAATCGTTAGGTTTATTACCCATCAGGGGGCTGGAGTTATTGCTACTGTTTCTGTTCGTGATGTTTGAATTCATGTTTGTATCGAGTGATTTCGATTGCTCTGGTGTGGAATGGTATGGCGGAGGCATTGTGAATATAGCGAAGTGCTTCTTTGTGAGAATGAGAGGATCGTCATAATTGAGATAATTCCATTTTGTGGGGACAACATTGTGCTGCGATAAATATGGAGGAGCTGAAAAAGAAAAAACACCTCGTAAATTGGAGTTTAAAAATTATTTTGTTGTGTGAATAAAAGCACTTACCTATATCTTCATTAATTATTTCTCTTTCCAGTTCCACATGTAGTTCTTTACCAGTCGCAAGTTTGTAGTACCTGTAATGTTTTAGATATTTATTACTAAGTACCTATGGTGATTTTTATTTTTGAATAAAAAACCTAAGGTTTTTGAAAATATGTCGGCAACCACATTTGGACAGTTACCGATTTGAGGTTTCGACAAAAAAAAAATCATTTGCTTACTATAATTATAATCATTAACACATCGAAATCACATTTTATTAGCTTTTATAACTTTTAAAGAACAAAACATATTTAATATAATTTTAAAAAATTGTTGCAACTAACAATACAAGGGAAATGAGAAATGGATAAAGTAAATGTGATACATAAAGCAGCAGTAACAACCAAATTATGACCTACCCTTGTTAATAAAGCGTACACAACACTTACCCAGCTATAACCAGCGGCATCTCCTCGGCATCCCTCTCATCCATGAGAAGCGCCAAGACACGGTCCCTTTGCAAGAAGATGCCCACTTCGGCACTTCCAGAGTATTCGCTTTTCACCCGGATGCTCTCCACTTCTGGCAGAGACGCTATTGATTGTGGCTGAAATTTTAATTGGCCCCATCAATAGAAATCTTTATTTTTTTTAATCGTTAGCTTAAATATAAATATAACCATGTACAGTTAAGTGTTCATAGGTTTTTCATTAAAACACGTGACGCCATCCATTATTACTGTGAAATTATTAAACGAATATTTACCACAGAGTTTCCTCTCCCGACAATTTGACTGAGCCCAAATCTCGGTGAGACCAAGAGCACTCGTTCAGGTCGACTGCTGCTAAAGCATTTGGCGCCGTAACTTGGAAGCCCACCCACTATGTCCAGGTAATGCAATTTCGCCTGGAATCAAACAAAACATTTATCAATATAAACATTATTTGCACATGGATAAACTATCATAGTGAATTATGTAACAATAGAATATCTTGAATGTTTAGCCCGGCCTTATATGTCCAATTTTAACTGGTCATGTCATAAAAAACAATAATTTTAAGAATTAGGCGGCCACATGATGTAGTGATTTATTAAAATAATAAATACATATATTTTAAGTAGACTATTTGATGGCTCTTTAATAGAACTACAAGAGATAAGTGGCGAAAGATTGAGAATTTGTTAAAATTCATAGGCTTTTTTAGAATAAAATAATTTCAAAAATATTGGATTATATTTTAATTAATTTGGAGCATATTTCAGGTGTTGTTTCTTTGGTTAGATTTTTAGGATTTGCACGTAAGTTAATAAAGTTCGTAGCCATAGAAAGGTACCTGTAACTGAGTAAGTTGTCTCTGACCACCAGTCATCTGTGAGTTCAGCTTAAGAAAGTGAGCAAGAAGTCGTCGCAACTCCTTCCTTTTCATACTCTCCAAGAGGCTGCACGCCACGAAGCGCTCCAAACCAAATTCCCGTCTGGAAAATTAGGATTGTCTAATAATTTGCTTTATGTGTGTATGTCATATTTCATCAATAGAAATAATATATTTTACCATATTACAAAAACAAAGAGTTTAACATGTGGATGTCTACATGGCGCTTTACTTAAAAATAGTAATGTCGCTTACTAAAATGTATTATTTCAATGAAAGAAAGTCTTAGAAGAAAAGTCTAAATTAATGATATACATTTTATAGTAAGTGTTTTTTTGGTATTGAAAATAAATTTAAATCTTGTTGTATTTTAAATATCTTTGTGAATGGATAAATACATTGTATTCTTAACATTGCTATATATTATATCCCCATATTCCAAATCATAAATAGAACCAAAATCAAATATAGAATTCAACTATAGAATTATTAAACTATTTATGCAGAGTCTGAAATAAATAAAAAAATATACGTACTCCACACTCTTAACAGTCAGCTTAGCCGGTGAGAGGTTATGCGCCAGCGCATGTTGATGTATATGTAAAGCCGCCAACCGCAACGCAACTTCAGGCTGTAATTCTGGTGCAAATCTGTCCTGAGCTACGTCGTTGCAGCTCTGCATGTATAGATAGTCAAGTGCTGCAAGATCTTTTTGGGCTAATTCCGCTGCTGAAGTTGGCATAAAGACGATACGGTAGAGGCAACGCATCTTGTGGGAGCCGGGCCGAGCTGCAATCTGAAATTGTTAAAAGTAATATTATTATTAATAATTTAATTATTGAAAGTAATAGTATTTTAGAGAACTGCTATTCTTAAACGTGTAAGTGTAAATTTTTAAACAAGTTTTATATTTAAATTTATGGATAACAAAGTATAGTACAAAGTTATTATATAACTTAAGGCAGAAGCATTGTATGTCCAAGTCAAACAGACGGAGACAGAGAATGTTCCGCTTTATGTGAATCAGTCTAATAATTAAAACTCAGTTATTTGTTAATATTTCAATTTAAAATAATTTACATCTTGGAGTTATTAAACACACTTTTACAGGACATTACTTTCAGATCGGGCAGCGATATTGGAATTATTTAAATATTTGGTTGTATGCTTGTCAAAGTAATACGTATAGCGTCTCGTATAACGGCTTGCATAGTATTTTATTATAATAACGTGCTTCCATGATTAAGAAATCTATCGAATATTTTAAATAAACGTTTGGTGGATTTTTTCTTCTAAATACAAAGTTTTATAAACTTTATACGAGATGGCGCAGTTCTTAACAAAATTACATATCATAAGTCAATTTTAAAATTTACCCTTGCCAACGATTCATTTGGATCCAACAACGTCAGCTTGTTCCGCCTTAGACTCTTCACGTGTTCCACAACGAGGCTAAAATGTTCTTCGGCAGTGATGCAGAGCTTATCCTTCAAGCTAGTTACCACGTCAGCTACTGAAGTGGTAGCGTCGTACTTAAAGGATTTAGTTTGACCATTCTCCAAGAACACCTTTAGGACATTCGCCATCGGTGGCAAACATAGGTCGCCTAGGGAGAATGCAGATGGCTGAAAAATACACTTGGCTAATTAATATCGGAATTTTGTTACAAAAGATATTCGTTTTATTTGTGAATTGGTGGTAGTCCTCGACAGTTCAGTGTCAAGTACTAAATAGTAAAATAAGGAACAAATAGAACATATTTTTCCCCTTAAAAGTATAGGTAGTAGGGTAGTGTTATTTTACGATTAAAAAGAGTGGCGGAGAGTTTATAGCCAGTTCTTCTCTCCCGTTCTACGCCCTCCGATTTGAGAACTGGCAGTAAATGTAAAATTAAAAGCATTTCATATATATTTATTTTTGGACGTTCATAAGTGTACATTTTGTTACCTATATGAATAAATCATTTTTAAATTTTTAATTTTAATAAAAAAAAAATAGAACAGGGGGGCAGGATGCTCATCTGATGTTAAGTGATACCGCTGCCATTGAGAGTGTCCAGTGCCAGTGAGTGAGTTCTCAATGTCAGAGGGCTCTTTTTTTTTCTTTTTTACGCTCTTTTCTTGAAGGACCCTAATCGAATTGGTTCAGAAATACTGCAGTGGGCAGCTGGTTCCACATAGTGGTGGTTCGCGGCAAAAACTGCTTTATCAAACGCTCAGTTGTGGAACGACGGACATCGAGGTGGAATTTCGTATTCTACTTCAACGTCCAATGATTGATATTTTTATAAGTAAATTTGGATACAACGCAATAAATTCATAAAAATATATACAGAATCCATAAACAATATAATATGAGATCACTTAACTATATCGTAAATACGTAAATATTTTCATCACAACATCACTGTTAACTCGAATGGAGTCGACAAAAGTTTAGATGAAGACGTTAATTTAAGTTTGTATCTTATATTCATAGTTGATACAGTGTATACCGGTGCCCGTAAATTTCATCGATAAATCTTAAGGGGCTCCTAGACGGGCCATTTTTTCACGAAAATGTATAGCTGCAACGGTGTGGCTGGTAGCATCAGCCAGCGTTTACGGCTAAACTATGCAATACTTTAGTATGGCCGGGATATATTGCCAAATATGTTTTATATGTCGGATTACATGATATGGACGGAACGATCGCTTTGCAATCGAAAATATTTCAATATTTCTTAGCCATATTATTGCTGTCTCGATTTACGGCCTAAGTGCGTCCCTTTTTCATGCTACGTGAAGTTTGGCACGATTTTTTTAAAACAATATAAGCTGCTGTAACGTGAAGTTTGGCACGATTTTTTTTAAACAATATAAGTTGCTGCAAGTTCGTCTGCCATTGAAGAAATAGGTAGGGAAGATCGTTACCCTTCGTACGCGGGGCACATTCATACAGTCAAAATAAAACTTGAACCAAACAAACTACAGTCTTGTTTTTGTATGTGTGCATGAGTCGAGGTACCAACTATACATCAACGAAGTTTCGCGAAATTCGCACCGATAAGAGTGAAGTTACAGGCATGGACGTGTTTTCGCGCTCGGTAAGTAATTTTTTGATCAATGTTTTTGTCTCTTGTTACCGTAGATCAAATAAGCTTTCGTGTAGAGTATTCTATCAGTAACTAGCAACTAAACTTAAGATACGTCTCCAATACTTAATTTATGGTATTTTCCTATTAATATTAAAATAAGTTATATTTTGTTGTTATTCAGTTAGTGGGGTACTTTCGGACAGCACTAGATGGGACACATTTGAACGAATTGTACAACTAAATTTGTATGAAAATTTGTCGACACGAACTGCCATTTTCATACAAATTAAGTTGTTGACTTTCTTCATACACTACTGGTAGGTACGATTGTGTTAGTGTGCTAATTGCTCATTTTTGCGTTAACTTTGTCCTGTGTTGCTATTTTTGCTATCGTCGATGTAAATATATATTAATACCTATTTCTTATTATCTTTATTAAGGTTGATGATTTTGATGCTTGTGAACCAGATGCTTTGAATAATTTACCGATCCATCAAATAGTAGTTCCTTCGAAGTTAGTTTTGACACCAGAGGCATTTTGACCCTATCCGCATGTTGTAAGAAATAATAAAACAAACAAAATGACGACGACGGCCAGGAAAACCACGAATTTATACTGCCACACCCGAAAATAAGAAGTGCTAATCCGCACCAGATTAAGAAATGTGATTCTAAATTTAAGATACCTAATTAAATTTTGTTTTACATAAGAAAAGCTATGTAATTTTTGTTCACTATAAGAAAACTATTTATTTTTGTTTAATAGAAATTAAATCTTTATTTTTGTTTAATTTCATTGCTAATAAATGAATTTTGATTTATATGTGTCGTTTTAATCGCAAGTACGGAACTACCCCACAGCGTACGAAGGTACCCCCAACACTGTACGAAGGTGCCCCGTTGATGGGGCAGATTCGTACGTTTGCCAGATTTAGTTTAAATCATAATTATGGTTGAACCATCAGATGAAATCATTTGTCATTTTTTTATATGAATCTCAGATAGTTAGACTATAAATTTAAGCTATCAGGTGATTGATTCATGGAAAAAGAAAAAAGAAAAAAATAAAATGTGAAAACCGTACGAAGGGTCCCGACCTTCCCCTACCTACTATCCAAGCCATCTATCCAACCGTGTAAAGACAAAATAATGAGCCATATTATACGGTTTCAGAAATATTGCCGAGATATACTTCTTGCTGCCATGTGCTGCTTTAATTTTTTTTTGTATTTTCGGGATATAGTCGGCATTGATGTAGCCACATATTTCATTAAAAGTGTAGCCCGTGTCGAGGCCTTTACTATTGCTTGCTTGCAAAATGTGACATTGACATGACAATTGGTAGGTTCCTACAATCTTTTGTGTTTGTCCAGATGGATTTTTTTTAAGTTACTTACAGGATACATCGGCGCTCCATTTAGTTGTACTGAATCCGCAAAACGGACTCTCGGTGGGCGGGCCCTTAGTCTGGCTCGTTTAGCTGCTGAAAGAAAAGCTGATCTCCGTGCTGGGTTTCCACTCCTAGCTGGTTGGCACACCCGTAAAGTGACTTTGTCTGTGCAGGCGCGTACGGCGGATATGACATGCTCTCGGGCAGCCAAACTGACGTCTTCGCCGTTGACGCACAGGATTTGGTCTCCGGGTTCCAACTGAAAATGTAAAGTTCGGAAGATTTACGTTACCTATTGTGATAGTTAACATGTAGTTATAGCTATATCATTTAAACCTTAAAAATGTATGACAATCAACCTGCAGGCATAGTCGCAACGACTGGTTAGACGTAATTGTAAAATATAAATAAAAAAGCTTCACGGCGGCACGATATGGACTGCTGCTGCTATG
Organism: Pieris macdunnoughi; assembly: GCA_905332375.1. Lineage (NCBI taxonomy): Eukaryota > Metazoa > Arthropoda > Insecta > Lepidoptera > Pieridae > Pieris > Pieris macdunnoughi. The sequence goes on from CAJOBZ010000015.1 coordinate 4,624,697, forward strand.
ATTTGACCTAATCTTAGGGAAGAAATGTTTCCAATAATAGTACGCAACTTATTTATTAACAAAATCGAACACTTATGGAGCACCTTACTACTTGAGTGACTACGGTAGAGAACTTCCGTTTTTCTATAAACTTTCGCCATTTTCAACTTCGCTTACATTTTTATTTTCAAAGACTTTATAAATACAGTACATACAGTAATTGATAGCAAGGGAATCGCCAGCCGATTATCAGGGGTGAAGTAGGTATGATTTGTATAAAGGAAGTGAAACCTTCAACTCGTCTTGACTATAATAGGCATAAAATACATGATGACCTACTAATTATTATAAAAAATTATATTGATCTAAAATAAACCATAGAAAAGAAGCGGTGCAAGGACGCCCTATATATCCATTTCTCATTTAGTTAACATCAAGAAGCTTAGCGTGATCGCATACCTCTCGGATAAACCATATTCATTCTAGCTTACCTTTCCAACACTAGGGGAGTGGTCAGTAACGAATCTGACGAGCACAGGACGTTCAGACCCTGCCACGAACCCGAAACCAAGATCAGGATCCCTCTCCAGTACCACATCACGTGGAGCAGGTGGTGTTTCATTGGATCTGCTCTCGGGCGCAACATAGGTTGTGGTTTTATTGATATGACTGCAATTAACAATATTACATACAATTTACGTATAAAACTTAGCTACCAGGCGGACATCTTCGGACAATTTTTTAATATAATTTTTACATGTTCAAGCGGGATTGCTATTGTGTACAAAATACATATAACATGTACAAATAAATATGGTTTCTTATTGTTACGACTTTTAAAATATTTGGCAACGCGTGTACGTCCTAATCCATATAAGAATTTGACATTAAAATAATGTTAATAATGTTTACTCCAACTAATCAAAGTCATTACTTTATATAATACGGCTTCCCTCTACTGTCCAAAGCCTGCTCCCATCCGTACGGAAGCTCATCTTCATCGCCACGGCTATCTCCGATGGACCAGCTCTCCAATGGTGGCAGCCAACTCGCTGTTCTCGTGATATGACTGGAAAATAATAGAATGTGTTAGTGACATAAATTCAAGTACGGTGATCACTCTTATGTGTCTGTCACATGCCATCAATTTTTTTTAATAGGATATGTATGTATGTATGTAGTGGACATAGTAACCTATCCGGCAAGCGATCAGGCAGATCTATGGCCGAGAAGCTAGGTAGCAGAGTAGTCTCAAATCTCCTCTTTCCTAAAAAGGCGAGTCGGAGCCTGCTGGCCGGCGGGACCTGCGCTAACTCTTGTGCTATTTGTCTTACTGACATATGGCAACTTTTCCAGTTGCGAGTTCATTGAATCCGTGTAAATAGTGTAGTAATACAAAGGCGTGAAACGAAAAAGAAGAATTTAAATATTTTGATTTGTTCCACTCCAGCTTATTTTTTGTATAAGACTCGATTATGAAATATTACATATTCGCTCTTTGATAATGTCACCATAGAAAGCATTTCATTTCAATTTTAATAAATTCTCTAATTAAAAAAAAACGTACAAAAACATGGCAAAAATTATGTAAGATACAGAATCAGTCAGTAACAATTCCTTGTAACAACTGCAGTTGTTAGCAATATAGGTATTACATATAAGACCTACAAGTTAAATACATTTGATATAATCTATCGAATCAAACACGAATTGTTCTTTAGAATTCTAAACGATTGTAACTCATCTGTTTTTTTTATCACAGAAGGTTACAAACACGAATTGCGCAACGTTTTACCAGTCTAAGTTATTAAAATATATACACTTTACTAATTAGTTACTTGTAGCAGTACGATCGGGTTGTTCGCGTTTGAGTTTACCGAGTTGTTATTTTCCTTTTTATTTCTCTCTCAGCGCTACAGAATTTCATTGTGCGCCCTTAGCATTTAAAATCTCACTTTACCAATAATTTAAGTTAGGCCCTTGTAAGGAGCGATATGTTCCTACGAACTATATTTTATGGCTTAACTGATGAATTCATTAAAAAGTATATATATATATTATATGTATTGTTACGGCTGACAGTTACTAATGAACGCTTAAATAGATATATAAAGAAGATGTCTAAATCACATTATTGAGGAATAAGACACAAACAATTTCCATTCAAATATTAAATTTACATAAAACATTTTACTTTAAACGATAATCTGAATACTCGTTCGTCTAGTTTAAAAAGGTATCAAAATAAGAAACATAAATGTTAAGAGCCGGTTTAGACCCTCAAGCTCAAGCTTTAGGACACCTAAAATAAATATCAAACTTTATGTGTCGTTATTAAGGGCTAAGGGCGGTAGAGGGACATTTATACATTTTATAGGACTTGTTCAAAATAATGTAAATGTTTCTTCTTGAAATTTTAAATACAGTTGAAAAGTCATTACATTTTACTCGAGATTTAAAACTTTTTATAATCCGTCCGTATTTATAAATGTACAACTAGATTTTATTTAATTACGATACTCAGGCAGACTGTTAAGACTTTATCTGACTGATATATTTTAAATAAAGTACACAAATACAGTCGCAATGTGACCCTTACAACTTTATCAAAATCGAATTACCTCAACGTTAGCACAAATAGAATCGATACAACTGAATAGAGCGCAAATTGATCAGGAAGGGTGTACGTGAAGATTTTCCTTAAGTATTACTAACTTGCGAATATGTTCCAAATAAGGTTCGTATCTATAAAAACCTTTTTGGGATCCCAATATAACTAAATTCCTCTCTATTTTATATGAAATCGTTTACCTACATATTTCATTCATTCAATATGGTATAATTTAATGTAATGTACGAATGGTTTATGTAATTTACTTTACTTAATGTGTAGACAAAATAGAAAGTTTTATGAAGTAGATAAAAATATACAAGGATAAACATAAAAATAAACGGTAGAAGTGAAATACCTATTCAAAAATTTTTGTTTCAAGATAATGAGACGAACGTAATTTTAATTTTTAAGTTTAATATCAATGATTAATACACATAAAGTGCATTGGTACAGCTGGGCTTCGAACCTACGACCTCAAATAAGACTAACACGTCAAGAACTTAAAATCATTATTAATATTAATATCGCACCGCCATTATCTCGAATAAACATAAATGTCCGTTGACGTTTCTACAATAATAGCTGTAGTCTCTTGGTGGCATTTTTAAAAATAATGATTTATTGATATATTTTTAATTATACTGTACGTTCATATGCGTCAAAATAACCCATAATAAAGAAGTGCAATGCCATATTGTGGTTTCCAGTATAATAGATATAAACGAAACTAAACTGCAGTTTAATGCCCCAAAAACAATTTTCGAAGTTAGCGCAACCGCATTGGTCGCAATATGACCAAAATCTGTTATTACGGAACTAATTGTCTGCAATTGTTTTTACTATCATTTCAACCGCAACAAAGGGAAAGAACAAAAAATGTCCGAATTAATCATTTGGTTTAAGCTATTAAATACATAATGCACCAAAGAGACAAGTGATATAAAAAGTAATAATATTATTCTATTATTATTGGTCCTTCAAGAACCAATTAATATAAGGCCGGCAACGCACTCGCGAGCCCTCTGGCATTAAGAGTGTCCATGGGCGGCGGTATCACTTAACATCAGGTGAGATTTTATTTTATATAAAAAAATTCAAAATCTCATGAAATAAAGATTGGTAAAAAGAATGACAAGAACTAGTACTAGGGACGTGATATCTTTACTCAAAAAAAAAATTATCTTCTCTGTAGAGACTTTTATCATTTTTATATCTGAGGTGGAAATGCCTTGCCCCAAAAGTTGCAGGGGTAAGTGGGACTTAACCCACACCAAAATCTCCGCTATTCAGAAACTGGGTGCGCTATACCCACTAAAACCACCACGAGTAGTTCCTACAAAGCCGCGTTACAGAGGCTCCGGGGTCGCTCTCGCATTCTACCGGGACCGGGATTTTCTATTTGCCCAGTTACTAAGTACTGGATGAATAGCCTCCACCGTTTCTGTAGAGCCTGGAAGAGATATTTTGGAGATACCACATAATAATATGTATAATATGAATACTGTCATAAATAAACAACAAATATAAGTAAGAAATGTTATTTCTAACTCCAAAAGCTTAGTGCGAATTAAATTCAAGCAACAGAAGTGGCAATTACTTAGGAATCCCTTGAAATCTTAAAACCAATTGAAGACCTCTCAGAAGTCCTTAAATTAAATCCAGTCCTTTTCAATTGCTCTACAGCGAGACTTTTAATATTGCAAAATATTTCCGCATTTTATTTCATACTAGACTTTTAGCGGAAACGCTAAGACTACTTAGGAGAGTGCTGTCTTTTTTTCTATTTCAACTGTCATACTTTATACAGGAATGTTTATAAGTCAGTTAGAAGGAAAAACCTATAGAATTATCGAAGATACCATGAACAGTAAAAATGATTTAAAAAACTTAAAACACCAAAAAAAAAAAAAAATTAAATGTTATAATGACGCACGTAATATTATTTTTAAACGGATAAAAGCCAAGATTTCAAGAGATTCGACGCTTTTTTTTTCTTTTTAATGAACTGATCTTGGAGATTCAGGTGTTATGAAATGCCCCAGAAGAGAAAGTAATGTTAACATGTACTATGTTAACAAAATGTTTGTATTACAAAACAATTATATAAAATAAATTGACTGATTTAAAGTGCAATATTTGAAATAATACTTTGCTTCTTAATAATTATCTAATCCGGAATCCTACACCTTGTTAACTTACTAAAATCTCGTTTACGTACATAACATACGTTGTATATATAACATAAAAACATAAGAATTTTTGTGGTAATTATAATAAAAACATAATACAATCAACTTGAACGTATCGAGGCTTTATAATTAAAACTTTTCTTATAAGGTTTAAACTAAAACAATATTTAAATTTTCAGTCTTTTAAAGATACAACGATTATTTAATAATAATAATTTTTAACAATGCTGCTGGGTCAGCCCATTATGAAGTTGGGATAATTCTGCTATTGTTCACGGCGCTCGGCCCCCGCAAAAGTTGCCAATATAATGGGCCATTGGGTAATATTTCGTCTCGAAATTAACCTAAATGATAATTCCGAAAGTGAACTACTACAGTGGAATAATTGTCATAACTTTTGGAACGAATTTTCTAAAGAAACCACAAAATTATTGATGATTTTTATTTCTATCACTGTAGAGTATAATTCAATAATTATTTTGTTTTATAGCTCAGACGATCTTATAAAGATATAAATAAAGACATTACAATTTCTCAGGTTATTCTGTCAATTAAAAACAAATGGCGTCTCATCACAGATAATAAAAGAACATATCATCCTTGTAATCCCAATCACAAGTAAACAAACAACATGGTACGACCCACAATGGTGTATTAAGGTCAGTCCAGACCGGGATCATTTAGCCTGATTTAGCCATTGTTTTGCTACTCGTTCAAGATGAAAACGCTATGTAGGCCAATGGTTAATGTTTCATAAACCATTCGGGACGACTTTAATGAAACTGCTGGATTTTATAATACCCTACTTGAACAGAAAGCTTCAATACGAACTCGCATTTCTTAAGCATTTACTTACATAGGCTATGGGTAAGTGAATATTGAAACAGTCGATCATTTTATACTGGTACGCTTCACATGACGTTTTCTTTTACGAATTAGCGAGCTGTGGTATCGACAACCATCGGGGTCTCTTCCCTGGGAGATATGACCTCCAATTGCTTAAGGAAAGAGTTCCTCCCTCAAAGGCGTCTCGTAGGCTCATTTGCCTCCCTATCCAATAAAAACTGGTATTCTTAACATTTATAAAAAATAAAAAATCAGTGGCGCTACAACCTCTTTAGGCCTTGGCCTCAGATTTCTGAATGTGTTTCATGATCATATTTAAATCTAACAGGCAAGTAGGTGATCAGCCTCTAGTGCCTGACACACGCCGTCGACTTTTTGGGTCTAAGACATGTCGGTTTCCTCACGATGTTTTCCTTTACCGTTCGAGCAAATGTTAAATGCGCACATGGAAAGAAAGTATATTGGTGCACAGCCGGGGATCGAACCACTAGGCCAACACTGCTCAAAACATTTATACATAATATCCTAAAGCAATAAGCGTTTAGCGGCGAATCATGTCCTGGATCTCGCGATTCAAATAAAATAATTATTGTACAAACGCCTAGAAAAACAATTATCGATAAATATAGCCGATGGATTGAGAAAATTTTGTATTTAATTAAATACATGAACTTAAAGAATGTTGTACAACCGTTTCAGGGCGAGATTCAGATAACTAGCGCAAATTACACCCTCGCCAAAATCAAATATATACTTACGTTTATGACGTACGGGAGTCAGACTTAGCGCTATGGTATCGAATATTACCCTCATCTATTTGGACATCTCTTCCAGGCAACCTTCAGGTAAGAGGACATATCTTGAAGAACTTATAAGCTATATATAGAAAATGATTAAAAGATAAACATTACTTAAAGGAAAATCACGAGAATTATATTTTTTGTATTAAAGATTTCCATACGGAAAAACTCAGCCAGGATAAATTACAAAATATTAATATGTTGCCTCGCAACAAATCTTTATTGGTTTGACCCACGGCATAACTATCGTACATAATAACAAAACCTATTAAGCTGTTAATACATCTTACTTACCTTATATACCTACTATTAAGCAGGCACAATATTCGTAGATGTTATTTGTTTAATTTTTTTTAATAACAATATTCTTGATATAATAATAATAATACATTTTTGTGAAAGCAAATATAAAGGCTTTTTCTCGTGTGAAGTGAGACGTGGTGGTTAGAGAAACCTGCTTAAAAACCGAGGTTTGTTACAGAATAATAATAAGGATTATATACTTATTTTTAAATATAGAAATAACAACGACCTAAAGAAATTTTGATACAGTTTTATTGTGGAAAGTTCTTTCAATAGAGAACCGTCACAACATGTAATTTTGTCAAAAATGTAGTTTTGCTATACGGAAAGAGATCATAGACCAAGGACAAATAGTGGCAAATAGTTATGAAACCCAGATCTTCCTGTTGTTATGTATATTTATATTTAGCCAATGCTGTCCCGTGGTTGGTCAAGAGCCTGCAGATAAATTAATAGCGAACATCCGCTGAGCGGCGACACGGAACGATTCGCTCCATTAAACACGTTAAACTATCAGCTAATACTTATCATTTAACACATCTATCTACTTAGTAGATAGATGTTTTTTTGGACTTGACCGCCTATCTAGTAGAATCTACTAACCGAGTCTTCTCTATAAACCGATTAAAAACTGAATAATTAAAATTATAAATGTTCACCAATAAAACTTAAATTACGTTTACTGTCCACAAAGCCTTTTTAATACCTAAACATTAATTATTCGATTTAGTTCAAACAAACAAGGCTAACTCTGTCTTCGTTCTTGAGTCTAAAATAGTGTTTAAAATCTGGGATACATCTATATTAAGGCATTAATATTCCATTTATAAGCCCGTTTGTTCCTTCTTAAAAGTTTGAACACAATACGACTATACAAACAGTAATAAATGAAACTAATTACAATTATACCATTTATACAGATAATGCTTCATATGGGTATATAAGATTCCAGTACATACGATTTCCACAAAGTACACGCTTTTTTACATACAATTCAATTAAAAGCATCATCCACTATAAGTTAAATACCTGGGCTAACCTACTTTGAGTTACTACCGAGTACTGGCCCGAGGAATGAGGTTAGCACTCCTTATTTGTATTCCACTGGATTTTATGGAAGAGTTAGAGTTTTAAACGATTCTTTTTTTTGCCACTAGATGGCGGTATTTGCACGAAACGAGAATAAAAAGTTGTTGATAACGAAAAAAACATCCAAGATCTATTTATATATTTATATGCTATATATTTAGTATCTATGTAAGTTCAATGCGGTAATAACTCAGCGTGAATGATTCATTTCCATAACTGTTACAAAGTTTTAACCAAACGTTTCAGTGTAAAACTTTGCCTACTTCTAGTATTAGTAACTGGTGTTTAACTACCCGAGTCAAATCTATATTATTTAAAATTCTCATGTCACAGTGTTTGTAACCAAATTCGATTTCTTTCGTTTTTTTTATTTTATTTTATTTTATTTTACTTTTTTACCCCTTGTAGCCCAAAAAAATATTTATAAATTTGGACGATTTTTTATGATTTACATAAATAAAATTTTCAGTAGCGCTACCTTAATTATATTCAACAGTATGGCAAAACAAACTTGCCGGGTGAGCTAAGTATTTTAAAAAATATTAATGAAAATATTAGTTTTTAATTACTATTATATAATTTAAAGTTTAGTAAATATTTTTATCGCAATACTTTACCAAACTAGTAGATTTACTGTAATTGCTACACTTTGTAGCTAGAAACACCCGACTCAGAATTAACTTCCTATAAATTCCCAAACAATTCAATAAAATCTTAACCAATTTCTTAAGAAAACCTTTCCGACTCCAAACTGTGGTCTAGAAATAAATCGTCTCGCGCTCAATCCATTTACCATTCAGCCTCTTTCCTCTGTTGATTCGGGGATAAGGGCTTGGCGTGCGCCTAATGTTGGATACCCTTATGTTATCGATAATATGTCAAAAGACCTTTTAAATTATAGAGGACTAGCTTTTATTGACAGTTGTACTGGCCTCATTAAGTGATTATTAAAAAAATATAGACTTTAGAAATTGAAAATACACTTTGACAATTTACTTGTTGTCATACGACACTGAAATTTTAAAAGCTTTTGCCACACATGCGTAGAGTATCTATTCAATGTATATATTCAATTCATCGCAATTGCGCCACACTGAGCTAAAATTTTTCCACGTTTGTCGACAAAATATTTTAATTTATCTTTAGCAGGAGTTAAGAATATAAGCATGTAAGAAGAACTTGGCGATTAATGACAGTGGCGGAGATTTCTTGCATTGGTAGTAGAATTCATTTATTGATGTTCCTGAGTATTACCAATTTGCATATTTTAGATTTGAATTCTACTAATATACATAGACTTTATTAACTATTAAGGTTCATTTTCCTCCGTTTAAATGATTTTATTCGTCACACGCGTGATAAAATTTTTATTTGAAATTGATTGCTAAAAAGTAGTTCCATTTCCTTAATGCCAAAATAGCATGCTTCCATAGCCAAGAAACAAACTAGCCTTGTTAAAACCAGCCTCCCGCTCCCATACTACACACTGTATGTTAAGTGTACTTTTGTTACCATTTAATGCATACTTTATAGTGATTAACGTCAAACCAGCACCATCATATTACCGGTAACGTGTCCGAACATTGAAAATCCATTAACTGACGTCAAAGAGGAGGCCTAATCAAATATTTTACACTCGCCTCCAAAACGTAGCCAACTATTTCACAGCTATTTTGTCAACAATGCCACTTCTGATTAAGATTTATTGATTCTGTTGAAAACCGTTTGGAATTTCGACAAATGTTAAAATTGAACTTTGACAATTCCGATATTGTATTTAAATGTTAAGCCGAACAGTTAATAACTGTCAGTTATATATAGGATAAAAGTAGTTATCTGTATTATATTAAATTTAATATTGTAGTAGTATATTAAATTTAATAGGCATAGTAAATTTACAAGGTCTGTGGCAAGGTGATCAGCCTTCTACGTATGACACACGCCTTCGATTTTTTGGGTCTAAAGCATGCCGATTTCCTCACAATATTTTCCTTCACCGTACGAGAGAGTGTTAAAAGTCCATTGGTGCACTAACCGGGGTTTAAACCTACTCAGAGATTGAGTGTCGCACGAAGAAAACACTAAGCCAACATTTATATGATATATTGGTTTGTTATCAGAAAACAAGTAAAACGATTTTGATTGAAACCCTAGGTTTAGATGATTACTCCCATTTAGTTCACTTTTGCATCGAGACAATATTTATTATATTAGTAACTTAGTTTGTGCTTCAGGAAGTACCTGAGATAAGACAAAGGTCGCTAACAAACTCATAAAAACACCCTAACCAAGCCCATATAGAAGTTATGCCTTCAATTCTCTTTAAAAAATAAAGACAATGTCATATAAGTGCTATAGACATAATCAACTCTTCACTATAAGTTCCCGATGAAGTGTCGCGTCGCGCCCCTCCGGGTACAGACTGATTTAACAACGCCCTAGGGACTGCGACACCCTGCGAACCTAGTGAAGGAATTAGAAAGATTTAAGCACATAAAACACACACATTTCGGTTATTCTAATTTACAATCCCTGTTTACATACTATTCGGTAAATTGATTATCCAACATTTTGTCTACATATTAAGGATCTTTAGGTCTTTTGTTTTAATTACTTGCTCACTTTTCAAGTTTTAGTTTCTTTTGGACGTTGTCCTAACAATAATGAACACGAAAATATATCCAAATTGGTTCAGAAGTTAGTATTCCCGTCGGCTGCAGAATAATAGATTTTCTGTCTGCTGACTGAAATATCAGTTACATTCTCAATATTTATTTATAATTCGTTGTTTTAATATTACTTGATTCTGGTATTCATTGCTTTCGATTGCGATATGTTATAATGTTTTAGTTTTATGTTTAGCGTTTAATTAGGTTATTACAAAAATACAAATAAAGATAATATTCGTGAGTCAATTCTTTAACATTCACATACTTTATAACTTTAAGCAACAACGTAATGTCATAAAGATTTAAAAAAAAATAACACTTACTCTTAACTTATTAGGATGCAAAATCATTGTGGTCTTTCAAATTTTTCATAATACATAAGGCAGACTTTTAGTTTTCAGTTTAGACTAACCTAAAGGCGGGGGACTTTTAAGCTGTATATATATTGTACTATTTGGTTACACTCAATTTTTAATTATAACCTTAGGTATGTTAGAAAAACATACAGAATATTTTATAACTAACAGGTCTCAGGTAATTACAAACGTACAAAGGCTCAGATTTTCCGGCGCATTCACAATGCAACTGAGAATTTAATTCTACCCTCTTTGCTAGTGCTATTGTGTAGGGCCTGGAGACACTGAAAGCAACTCTTGTTTACTATTGGCATGCTATGAATACCATTACGATATTTCATAGAACGACCCTTTTAATATGATTTTTTAATAGCCTTCTAGAAGCTAATTTATGTGTATAAATTAAATTTTGCAAAAGTTAATTGCTTTATGTATTATTGCAGCATTTAGCTGAAATAATATTGACGGAGCTATATTTGTACGTAGTTCTAAAAACTAAGAACAATTTCACAACTTCTACGGGACCCATAGACAGTAGTTTTGGATACATCAACGGCGGGATGAAACGCCTACCACAAAACACTGAGCAATAACAAACTTTATACAGATCTATCCTTCAGAACGTGATAGTTGCAAGTATGTTTGAAAGCTTCACTCTGTGTCATCTCTTTGTGAATGTTATGTTTTCCGCGTAATTTAATGGGATTTTGTCAGTCGCGTTGTCAGCGCTCGTTACGTTGCGTTGTGACCTGTTTCAAGTCCTTTGGAGTTCCAAAAAACGGGGTAATAGCGAAATGGGGCGGTTATCTAATTTACATTCTTTGTAGAGGGAATTTCTTTTATCCTCGTTTGTTTCTTAAAAGAAATTGCGAAAATTGGGATCCTTAGTGAAGTAGAACAGCACGTAATGGAAATGCCAAATATACTAGTTTTGTTACGTAAATACTAAAAGCCAGTATTAAAAATTCTTTCTATAACAAAACATGATTATATTACATGAAAGAAATATATCATAACTATATAAAATCCGCCATAACAGCGTATGTGGTGACTGGTGATTGTCATGAAAGTGTATAAAGCGAGAGAGGAATGTCAGAACCATAGAAAGTCCGTGATCCATGATTTCTTCGGGAAAAAGCCGTGAGTGTATAGAAGAAATATATTTACAAACAACATATTTTTATGAATTTTAGAATGTACTGAAACTACCGGCTTAAGTTCACTGTCGACATTTACTATATTATCCCTTACTATATTTACCTTATTTAACACAAAGACAAAGCCTTGTTATTGTCTAAGCGTATTAGCACGATGATTGATGCCTTTATTTCTATTATTGGGTAAGGTTTCTATTCGTAGTTTAGTATTTTTGGAGCAACAAAGGGCGTTACAGTGGATATGTGGTAAGTCGACTCGGAAATTAAATGTCAATTTGATGACACGCGAGCATGGTTTAGATGGTACAAGGCATAGGAGCGTAGAAAAAATTGGTTCGTTAAAACAACTTAATTAGGTATGTTAAATATTCTGCATCTGAAATAAACAGTACTGGTTGCCTGGAAGAGATCACTCGAAAGCGATTAGGCCGCCAGTTGTCTTTTCATTAAATTATGTCAATTGTATTATGTTTCTGCAACGAAGTGTTAATAAATAAATAAATAGTCCGATTTTCGGAGCGCATCACCAATAAGTAATTTGTAATATTATTATTTTTTCATCCTATCATGTACAATACACGAATAGAAAATTCCTGACCGCCTCAGGAGTCAAAAACAAGGGAGAATAAATGTAAACTTATTAGAAAACGATGTTGTTTTTGTCCGTTTTGATTACACAATTTTAAGAACGAAAATAAGACTCAAAGTTTTTATGAGTCGATTTTCTTTTGTCAGTCCTGTTGTAATGTTTTAACCGATTAATTTTTAGTTATAATAAGGTATCCGATATCTATATTATGAAGAAGTAAGTACATATTAAATTTTGAATAATTTGTTTAGAATTCGTTAAAAAATTAAAAAGGCTAATAATATTATAAACATACCCTCTACTCGCTTATTACTTAACCCGAACCACGCATTTACATCCCCACGTTATCTAATGGCTGCGCCTTTTCACAGGAAATAAATTATTTCCAGAACATACGTTTCTTGAAATAAAAAGTTATAGTTACATAACTATATTTATGCGATGTTATTACGTGTTTTAATGAAGATGTAAGTTAAAAAGTGCTCATCTCAGCGATCAATAACGACAATTCAAAAATGAATTCGTAAAGCGATGGTTGAGCTGATACGGCTCTTATAGAATAACTCTTTAATACATTGACCAATAACTGCTTAAACCTAGATAATTGAAACTGGCATAAAGTTCAAACTAATGCCATAAAAAAAAAACCTAGATAATCTATTCAATACCAACCAATACTTACGGCAGTATTCTACCTTTACGCCACGAAAAATCTTGTTCCAATCACACTTTTCACCTGCTTCTTGTACGAAAATATCCCAAATGTGAAGTATTTTTATCATAAATAAGTGATACAGAATGTAATCTACACTGGCGCGTTCCTAATATAAATTTACTCTTTTGGTGATACGATTTTGCTAAAGGAGGTCAGAGCCAAGATATGTTATGTATTGAAGAGGAGCTTTTGCAAGTCAATAATTCTGTCTATATCTTAACTGAAGTTTATAAAAAGCTTTTCAGTTTAAAAATGTTATATAAATTCTATATGGATTTATAACTATATAAGGAAAATTTAAGAGCAGATGCAGAATCTGCAACTGATTTTGTGTGACTCCACTGGAGAATATGATACTTCAGAAGCGACATGACGCTTCTATTGGTAAGAATAATCAACTTTTGCTAATAAATAGTCACATGGTTTTAACAGAGAGAATTAGTATGCAGTTGATCTATCTATTTAATAGTAATTTTTACAAGGACTTTTCAGGTATGTCAACTTTAAAAAAAAAATACAAAAAGTAAGTATAGTAGTAGTTTTATTTTACTACCTAGTAATTGCGTAAGAAAGTGACCAGTGGCGCGACATCATTTTAGGTTCCACCGATTATACCTCAGATTTGTGTTACATCTGTTTCGTGTTCATTTGTTTTTTCTAATAGGAATGTCAGATCAGCCTTCTGTGTTTAGGCACACACCGACGAGATTTTGGATTTAGATCCGAAAACATCGTGAGAAAACCGGCGAGCCCTAAGGCTTCCTTCGACGTACAAGCGAGTGTGAAATGCGAAAAGTTTATTGGTGCGCAGTTCGAACCTACGAACTCAGCGCTGAAGCCCTAGGCCAACACTGCTAATAAATATCAAATTTAAAAATATAAAACCATTTGAGTTTAAGACATCTTATGTTATAAACTCGAACACCCTTAAATAGTAAAATAAGGCTCGTTTGCCTACCTATTATTTATAAAAAAAAATTAGAATACATCCAGAGCAACTATCCAGTTTTTGAATATCATAAATCGAGTAGAGACTGCAAGTGATTTCGTTTGCAAATTCAAGGGCAAATTTACCAATACCAAGAACCTAAGCAATGTTCGGATAAATATTTGAATGGCTAAACCAAATTCCCAATATGGCGACGTCCAAAAATGGAATGTCAATTTGCTGACCATAATTGGGATACTTCGTATAAGGAACACGTTTTTTTGATCACGAATAAGCTTGTGGTACTAAGCCAATTACAACATCGTGTGGTTCACATATAAGAAACTTAATCATTATAAATTATCTATTTCTATGCTAACGTAATCTTTAACAGAGTCGATCTTCAAGAGTTAACGCATACTTAAAGCGTTTTATAAAAAGCGGCTCATTGGCACCGTTCTTCAGATTATATGAATCTGCATTAAGTTACAATAACATATACGAGTATTATGTTAATAGACAAAATTCAACAATTCTAAATATTCATATAGGTACACTTATGAACGTCAAAAAAGAAATATATATGAAATGCTTCTAATTTTACATTTACTGCCAGTTCTCAAATCAAGGGCGTAGAACGGAAGAGAAGAACTGGCAATAAACTATCCGTCACTCTTTTTATCGCCAAGTTTTTCAAGTGACATATTTAAGATTAATAATTATAATTAATAATTCTATTACATAGAATACGGTCGCAGTTTCAGGATTTAATCACATAAATGGTACTTTATTTAAATACTTTCACAAACAGTTTACCAAAAGCCTTTCCCGTAAAAGAATTTTTTAATAAAATGTCGCTGCGAATTCCTGAAGCGGTATAAGACGTGCGTGAAAAGACTACCTATAAACGGGACTGCTCCAGTTTTCTGGGACAACGCTTAGTGTTTTCCAGGAATAATGTATAATTTTATTTAACTTCATTAACAGATTGTGAGTATCTCGCCAATTACGAAATGGTATGAAAAGTACCCGAAAGGTATATAAAAGTTATGTTATGTATATATATATATATATAATAAAAAAAATAGTTTATTTTACTTCTAATAAAGAGACCAGCTTTAACTCTGGGCCTCAGTTGAAAAAATGTCATTTACGTCCTAATTATACGCAGGTTATGTTTATAAATAGGAAGTCTCCATAGGTAATCTCGCGAAATTAGTTACATTATGTTGTTTGTGTTTCAGCCCAACACCTCGTAATGAGGCATGGAACAGGGATGGTTCTGCATCTGTTTCATTATCTAATATTCTAAATTCTTGTGTCACAATGTTCGTTCCCATACTCCTCCGAAACAGATCGACCGATTCTTATGATTTTTTATGCATATTCAGTAAATATGATACAGCATACAAAAATACATACTACCCCTAATTTTCACCCCTCTATGATCAACCCCTATTTATTATTATTGTAGATAGTTATTTTTATTGAACTAAAAAAAATGTTTCCTAGAAATAATATACATGGCAAAACAAACGTTTACGGGTCAGCTAGTATTTCTATAAACAGGATTAACTTATATCCCTTCGAAACCTTCGTTAATAAATTGTATCAGACCTAGAAATTTTATTGGCAAAATAACATCGCTGTCTGTACAAATATTTTGGTAAAGATTACATTATTAATTCTATCCAATGTATAACGGCCCGAGGCGGTTTTATCCTTGAGTGAATAAAATAGATTTTATAAAGTGCAAAAGTTCAATCGGAATTCGTTTCGTTGAGTAATAACTTTGATGCAGTCTATAGAACTTGATTTTCAAGTCAAAGATTATATTTTTGTATTAGACGTTACACTGCATTTTATCTGAACATGCACTGTCTTAACAATTCCATTCTTTTTATATTTTATTTGGAATTTTCTCTCTGGGTCCGTAATTAACATTTACGGTGAACGATTACTAACTGGTCGTAGATTAAAAAAAACAAAAATGGCCGATCATTTCTATAAACAAATATGATTATTAAAAATGTAATGTATTCTGTCTTAATCACTTTGAATAACTGGTGTACTTTAGGCAATACAGTAGGTAAACGAAGCGAATTTCATGAAGTTTACTTCTCCCTCGGGTATCGTTAAGCGTATTGGGAACGAAAGTATTTTATACAACTTTTGAATGTGAATTCTGGAACAATCTTTTAATTTAAACTTCTAATGTACAAAGGTGAATGGAGATTTATGACGACAGACTGAAAAGTCGATATGTAGAGTATTGGTGGTTGAAAATAGTACATATTAGTAAATATATATTTTTTTATAGTACAGGGGGCAAAGGGTCAGGAGGCTACCTGATGTTGTGATACCACCGCCCATGGACACTCTCAATGCCAGAGGGCTCACGCGTGCGGCCTTTTAAGAATTGGTACGCTCTTTTCTTGAAGGACCCTATTTCTATTTTAGAATAATTTTGTCTATGTTACAACAGTATATACTATATCTACAAGTTATGAGAGAAAGTTAACGTTGTCTTCTTATTCATTAACATAATAATTAATAATAAAAGCCTTATATTTCAAATAGTTTACATTTAAATACATTTATATTTCTATCATCTCATTCTTACTAGATACCTTTGTGCCGTTTTAGGCAAGGGCCTCATAAAAATCCCGCCATTTCTGTCTGCACTATGTCATGTACCTGCTGTTTCCTTAATCTGATCTATCCACCTTCTAAATTGTCTTCTTTTTTTGCGATTATTGTACTGTCTACCAGTAAGATAATAATTACTTAGCTATTAATAGTTAACATGTAATATTAGTAATAGACATTAGCAATTTTTATTAGGCAAATACATTAAGTACATCACTTTCCGGTAATAAAGATTTTCCCTTACTTTTGGCTGGTTCTCGGATACCTGAACAAATTTACCGTCTAGACGAAATCCCTGCAAACCCTAAACCCAAATATAACCCGCAAAACTAACTGAGAAAGTGTTTACACCTGACACAGATTTTGCAGACCACTACGATATCCAACTTCCATTAATTTAGCGAAAATTGAACTCTATCATACAACGATAAAGTTGAAATTTGCTTACCACGTCAAGGGTTAAACGTAATTAAGTTGGGTCTCTAATTACTAGAGAGGAAACGAATTTTCCGTCACGTGAACTTTGGTCCATTACTGAAAGTGATATTTTTTCTGTGTGCGTGATACTTTATATACCTTTATGAACGGTAAATGATCAAAAAGAATATATTATTACATTGTACATATGAATAAGAGTTTTGTAATTACGCATTAAGTATGATAAGGTCGCTAATGTCGCCCCTATATCAGAAAAGTATTGGATTTTGATATACGGGAGTTCGACTCGACTCTGAATCTTACTCTGTCAAACAATTTAAACCAGCTCCATAATTTAAAAAAAGTATAAAATAATTTTTATTATATTTCTCAGTACAGGTGAATTGTCTGACAGCATCATCTGGGTCAAAGTCAGATCGGTCCACAGAAGGAGAATGTAGTAATCAAAAACACGTGTCGAATTGTTAGCCTCCTTTAGGTTAAGAGTGAAAAATGTTATAAAAGGTCAGCAACGCACTCGCAAGCCAACTGACATGGCGATTGTCAGGCAGTGTCATCCTTTTCGTCATTCTTCCTTCAATACTATAATCTAAATAAAGCAAGTAATGTTGCTTTGTTTATGTTATACTATCCTACTTTTACTGATTACTAATCATGCTATTGTTACTGTATCAGCTAATTTGCGTGGTAACAAATAAATTAATCACCATCATCGTTTTTTCCACGAGAGATCCACATATTGAATTTCCAGTTTGAAATGCAAATATACGCGAATTGTAAATGTTAAAGTGCTGCCAAAATTCGCACGGAAAAGTCAATCAAATTTCGATATTATCTGAGTTAAAATTCGCAATTATAATGCGGTTAGTTTATTGTACTATAGGTACCTTGCGATGTCAATAATAAACAATTGAAAGATGCACCACAGTTTGATATTGTAAATAAAATATAAAGTTTTGAAAAATTATGAACAGCTATAGTTTTATTTTTAGCGAATAAGCTCAAAAGATACCACATACGGTTAAACTATGTTATTAAACTTATTTAAGTAACTATTAATAGTCGGTGCAGAGATTAATTATTGGTATATATAAATGTTCCGGATAAAAATAATAATAATAAAGATTCTATATATCTGCTAAATTATATTTATTATTTATTTACAGATTCTATAGCTATAAAATTTATTGTTTGTTATATTTTGTAATTAAAGTTTTATTTAGTATTATTTTGGAATTCTCTGTTATATTTGTTTATGTAAACTTATTTAAATTACATAATTATTATATGCATTATGTTTGTGCACGCCGTCCGCACCCTATCATCCAGGCCACATATTGCTCCTAATTTGTGTAACTTGCTTCTTTTGTGCTGCTTATATAAATAAATATTTAAAAAAACATATATTTTTAGATAATATACCCGTTATATATATATATATATATTTTAGATTATAAAAAAATATAAATTCAATCATCATCATTAAAGATAATTAAAACTCAAGAATAATAACTAAATAAATAATATATACTTATTAGTTACTCATTTTTGTAATTACATAGATTGTCATATGTTATACATATATCATAATCAGTGGATATCATGCATGTGTACTCGCTGAAGCGAAGCTTATAAATCGTTTTTATTTCCGTTAGTAATACAAATAGAGCAGTTGGCACACTGTATACGTGACGGAAGGCGGCAGGCAAAACGGACCATGAAAGGACTATTTCCCTCAAGTCCAAGGTGGTAAAGAATTAGACAGGAAAAAACAAAAAACATTGGAAGGAACTGGAATTTTCTAAACACCAAATATCTAACGAAATCATTTATAAATAAGATGATTTTATATCGAATACGTAAATTATTATGATTTTGTTTTCTTATATAATATGAGGTTGTCGAGGAGGTTTGAGATGTCTTTCCTTGTTCGGTAAGGAATTTTATAACGGCACGATGTTAATTTTTTTCCATAGAAGCTAGTCTCTTCCCGATTTGTTTGTTTACTCGTTGATAACTCAAAAGATAATGACCCGATTAGGATGAAAATTGAACCTGGATGAGGAAACTCACCCCCACCTACCCTGCCATTCCGCGAACTTTTTGACTTATCGTATGAATACAGGTAAACTCAAACATTAAAAACTCACCTAGTAAGTACAGGAACGAGAGATTTAAAAATCTACGTCTAGATATATATACCAAACGAATCTGCTCAATTCATTCTACAACCGTCTACAAATAATTAGGGCGGATTGCAGTCGAGTGCACAATATTGACATTATTATAGTCAGACACGCGATTCTAAATTGATTTTACCAGTATTTTTCCATTTTATGAAATGTAGGTTATTGTTTTAATGTCTAAAATTCGTGCGGAGTGAACATAGTTTGCAAAACCACAATTGTGAAAACTATTGAACATATTTATTTTATTTTACAGGTGGGTTTTCGTCACTTGGTGAACGAAAGAACTAAAAATGTGATGTCAAAAACATACAAGCCGGGTGCATTTTATCATTTAGAATTTAATTGAATTCATCAATTCACGATTTTAATATCGGCCGCTTTCTATACTCGATCTATAATTTAAAATTATAAATCGTTATTATTTTATTATTTTATTTTAAATTAATCCAGATTTTAGCAAAATTTAGATTAATATCTAGGATCCTATCTATCTCGGATCTAATTTTAAATACATATTAATATAATATTCAAAATTAGATCCGTCGAATTCAAAGATATTTTACAAAAACGATCCATCGATCAGTTATTGAAAAGTATTTTATGATAAATGGATTGAAACATCAATCTCTAGAAGTAAAAATTGGATAGGGATTGAGTATAGAAAGCAGCCGTTAATCAGTATCCCGACAAATGCAATATGTACTAAAACTTTTGAGTGTGTGGAGTGAGGGCAGGTAGTAGTTTTGAGGATTTAATTGAGTGATGAGTGCCGTCAAATTCTATAATACACTATAGACTGTTCACCAGTGTTTACCAAAGTGGGGGTCTCGCCTCACAAGGGGGCAATTCTATTGTTAAGGGGGGCTATTCAAAAATTTACTTGCTGTTTCTAAATTCTATAAACTAATTCTTTCTAAAACAATTCAATTATTTATAAAAATATGTATGTAATAATAATTTTAGAAAAGCTAAGGTGGGGTATGACCCAATCACTGCTGTACACTATAGACTTACCCTTATAAAAACTAAATCGGTCGTATTCAACTGTTTTAACTAAAGCGCTCTTCTATATCTTTTTTATCACAGCGTAATTACGATATGACATAAAGAGACAAATTAATATATGCGTCTATCTATTAAAATAGTGTTAGATTTCATAAAAATGAAAATACATGGCTTGTGACGTAGTTAACTGCTTTGAATATATTCGCTATAAAAAGCAACTACGATTTACGGTTAAGTTTCATGTAAGGTTTTACACACCAAACTTCCGGTTGAAGTTGAACAGTTCCTCACTCGTTATCCTAAGAGTGTCTGTTAGTCTGTTACCTAACACTCTTGAAAGGCGATCTGAGTAACAATAAACTCCGTAATTAGTGCACTGTCTTCGTTATTTGTTCTTGGTAGTTAGTAATAATTGAACAATTCCCTTTTAGAAATGTTTGGGCTGGGTTATTTTAAAATGTTTAAAGCGTTGCGAATGAACTTAAAAACTTTTTTGTTGAGAGTGTGTTGTCTGTAAACTAAAAGACAACTTTTCTGAAGGTAATATAAGAAACTTTTGTACTACTTTTTTGAGACCATATGTTATGTATGTAACCGTCGTTAAATACATTATAAAATATACTCTTTTTTTTTCAAATAATGATTACTTAAAAAAATTACATTTTACGCATTAAGGTTGTACTTTTTATAGTTTGAATTTGTCTTTTAAATAAATGTTAAATCCATTGCGTGCATAATAAAACTGCTAGGCGGAGCACGTAGAGGCTTTTATGAGGCTGATTTTCTATATACATATAAGTCAATCGTGTAATCGCCTACAAAATATACACATCGTAAACCTTCTTATTTTTAAATCAGCAAGATAGAGTCCTTCTGTCTATGTGCGCATTTAGTACTCGCTCGTACGGTGAAGAAATCGGCATGTTTTAGACCCAAAAGTCGACCGCGTGTGTCAGGCACAGAAAGCCGATGATCTACTTACGAATCTCTAATAAATCTCAATATAAAAAGTTCAAATTTTTCTTTAAAATACACAAATTTACGTTTTGTGATATAAAACATAATATGCGTTCTTCATGAGTTCTTAATATACCTCTATTACATGAAGAAAACCAGCTAATACAATAATTTTTATCTGCAAATTGGCGTTGACCTGAGTAGTTTTACTCTAGCCCAGTGTTTCCCAAGGTTCGGCCCGCAACCCAAAGGGGGGAAATTTGATTATTAAGGGGGGGCAATCGAAATCAGCTGGATATAACACAACGTGGAGACTTGACTGAAGCTAACCAAATTGGAACCCAATATAAAATCTCTGTGCAGCAAGCATCAAGCGCAAGGATCTCACTAAATTAATATAGAAATATCTTTATTAAAATTATTTGGAATTTAAATTCCACTATTTCATTGTTTTTAAAATTTACTTATTGTTTCGTTAACAATTTGAGAGATTTCTTCCTAAAACTTATCATTTAAATTTCTTCACAATTCAAACTTTTAACATATAAATTATGTATACTAGTTAGGGCACGGCACAAAAATGGTTGGGGAACACTGCTATAGCCTAATCCAGTTCACCAACTTACAGGGCTAAGAATTAAATTCGGGTAACGGCAAAGATACAAGCCTACCTATAGGTTTTATAAATCCTTAATGTATTTAGATGAAATCTGGAGTATATTTATCATGTGAGTCAGCAGGACCTCACTCAACGTCTGTCGATCTAATGTATCATGTATGCCCATCTATCTCCATGAAATCTTATATTGGCAATAGACCGCAAGATGGCTGTAAGTATCGAAATACAACGGATTTTTCATCTCGACAAAAGTGATCAGCCAAGAATACCTGTAGGTGGCTGGTTCTTGGCGAAAATTTGTATTATTTTTTGTCGTTGATTAAAGATTGAAAATGGATTGGTAAAATTTAATATAAGGCTTCTGTCTGCTTCCATTTTCTTTGAGTTTCATAAATGACGGATAAATAATCTTCCGACTCCAATGAGGAAAATTATGATAGGCATTTAAATTGTAATAACCGTGATGGAGGCAATTTTATAATACAAGTACTCTACGCACTCTTGAGAATGGCATTGACCTGAAATGTTTTTAAAATTAAAATTAACCTATGTTTACTTTGTATCCTAATTTCGAAAAGTATTTAGTCTTTCGCGTTTATATAGTTATTTCCTACATTATACAATTAAAGCGACGGGGGTGCCTACATTTTACTAGAGAGCATTTTTTCATGAACTCTTAATTAATTAGTAGCAGTCAATTAATCTTGTGTTAATTAAGGCCCAAGTTTCCTTCATGAAAAACATATTAATTACCCCTTATATTCTCCTTAATATATATATAACTTAGTTAAAAGGTATATAGACTTTTTGGTTAAGTATTTTCTGTGTGAAGATAATTTACAAATGTAATTAATGAGTACGAAATTCACACTTGAAATTTTTTTTTTAGATAAATACATATAACTGAAATGCCACCGAAACTAAATTAACATATTTATACACTGATATAGAATAGAAAAACAATTTGCTTTAATATCATCAAAGCCTAACACAATATACGATAAAACTCAATAAATTGTCGAGTTGCTGCGGTTGACAGCACGGATTTGTGTACGCAAGTGTTAGGTAAAAATTTGATTGAATTGAATTAATTCACGCGCCAGGTCAAAACTGGCTTTAAAATAGATAATATTTTCATTCGTATATATTTTACTTAAGCAAACATTAAATTTCATCAGTCATTTATTTAGGTAGCCAACAGTTTATATCTCTCTGAGTGATACCACCGCCCATGGACTCACATTGTCAGAAGGCTCGCACGTGCGTTTCCGGACTTTTAAAAATTGGTACGCTCTTTTCTTGAAGGACCCTAGGTCAAATTGGTTCGGAAATACTTCAGGGGGCAGCTGGTTCCACATAGTGGTGGAGCGCGTCAAAAACTGCCTTAAGAAACGCTCACTTGTGGAACGACCGAAAGAACGAAGATTACTTATTATCTTATTTATTGATGTAATATTTTAGGAACTGAAGTTCTACATTCTAATGACAAAAACCACAATTAGTTAATGCTTTACTTACTGACGTGCCCCAATCGATTTTTAATGGATACTTACCTGAAAAAGAAAATAATTGTTATACATTTCATATGAATACTACTCTAATAATAGTTCCTATATTACTACTAAATGAGGGTTTAAAACACGCACAAACACGCTGTTTCATACTTGCAAGATTAATTCTGATATGGGGCCGTTCATGTATTACGTAAGCACTATAGGGGCAGGGGGGTCTTTTATTTTCATATTTGGTGATTACGTCAACAGTAATTATTTACTTATCACACACACATTATCAATGCTTAAAAACTTGCATTTTCGAGAATTCCTACAAAAAATCAATACGTTTAGGTACTATTATTTTTGAGCTCTGCTTACTTTTGTCAGCGTCAGCAAGAGGGGGGGGGGGGGGCTAAAGGCTTACTCCTAGAAAATTTATTGAAAAATGATCAGAGGCTTAGGCTTTAACCATTACAAACTCGCGTTTATTGTATTAAGATTATTCACAATATTATATCAGGAGTGACTCCTGGACTTAGTGCTCATTAGTGACATAATTCCTACTTTTAGAGGTTCGCCAACACCTTGCTTTACGCAAGCCTTTGTGGACAGGTTATATCTTTCAGGCCGTTAGTTAAACGGCGCCGTTTAGTTAAAAGGCTCGGCTGTTAATTGAACGGCTAATTAAGCTAGTTGGCTGCGACATATCCATCAAGGCTAATATGTGTATTAGTTTTGATGTCACTTCAAGATAAAGAGGGCCCGCTGAAAATCAGTGTTGCTGGTGACAGAAACTTAAAGCTGAGTTGCGCCATGTTAATTGTTTCTATATTCAGAATGCGACCGACGAACACCGAGACTAAAAATTTAAAAACGTTCCAAAGAAATTTAATTAATTTTCTGTAACTATAGTTTACTAAACTCACTCTTGCAATAATAAGGTAAGTATATTATGTGATAAAATTCATTCCCAAAAAATTATTGTGGTTCATCAAAATATACAGGGGATGAAAAATAAAGAATTAGAAATTGAACTATTCTTGAATAGTCAAAAAATAGACTTTTGTGCATAACAGAGCACTGGTTAAAAAAATATGAAGTTTTGTTTAATTTTTGTAACCACAGGGTTGGTAGTGTGTTTTGCAGAGAAAATGCAATTCATGGTGGCTCATTAATCCTAATAAGTAAAAAACTTAAATGCAAAGAAAGAAAGGATATTATCAGCCTCTCTGTAGAACTAACTATTGAAATCTCCTGTGTGGAACTGGAGCAATTCATTGTTGTATGTCTATATTGTCCTCCATCAGCTGTCTATAATAATGTTGAAAATGTATTAGAGGAGATATTGTGTAAATTAGTAAAGTGTAATAAAGGGCTAATTGTGTGTGGGGACTTTAATGTCAATTTACTTTGTCATTCTAATTCAAGTGTACGCATACTTAGTCTTTTTCGTTCATACAATTTAATAAATCAATTTCATTCACCCACAAGAATAACAGCTAGCACCGCAACTTGTATAGATAATATATATAGTGACATAGCCCCTTTGAATGTTTGTATTTTCAATAGATTTAAATCTGATCACACTGGTCAATGGTTTGAATTCCAATTAAGGAAACAAAAAACATGTAAAAAGAAGAAAATTGTGATAACTCCTATTACAAATGACCGTTTGGACAGATTTAGAGAAGCATTGGTCTATAGAATGCCATTTCTGTGTGGCAACTCATCCCCTAATAATTTATACAATACTTTTTTTGGATCATTTATTGATGAATTCAAGAAAGTATTTACTCAAAAGACTTTATTGGTCTCTGAGAAAACAAGTTTCTGTGACTGGGCAAATGAGGAGTTACACAGGAAAAGGTTAAAATTATATGAAATCTATGACGAAATGCAATATAACACTAGTGTGGAATTTAGGGAATATGTTAGGTTGTATTCAAATAATTTCAAAAAAAGATTGCAAAACTGCAAAGTCTCAATATTTAAGTTCAAAAATAAAAAATAGCATGGATAAAGTAAAAGCTACCTGGAAAATAATAAATGAAGAATCAGGTAAAACGTCTGACAAACGAACTGATTATATGTTAAAAGTTAAAGGGAAGTTAATAAAATCTGACCCAGAGGTAGCTTCTTCTTTTGAAGAGTTCTTTACAAATGTACCACTAAATACGACCAAGTCCCTAGATTCTTCACCTGCTGCTGCGATCTCATTGCTAGAAAAATGTGTACCTGAATGTAATATTAAATTTCAGTTTAAACATATAACTTGTAATGATATCGTTAAAACTTTTAAGCTTATTAATTTAAAAAAAAGTAAAGATATATGGGGTATGTCAACAGTCATTTTAAATTCCGTTATTAATGTAATAAGCTCTGAATTGTCTATAATTTTTAACAGATGTATCGATTGTGGAGTCTTTCCGGACGAAATGAAATTAAGTAAGATTACACCGTTGTTCAAGGCCGGTAGTGAGTCTGATCCGTCAAACTTCAGACCTGTTTCCGTGCTCCCTGCGTTGAGCAAAGTTTTTGAAAAGATAATGCTAGACCAGCTTTCTTTACATTTTAATAAAAATAAACTCTTACATAATAAACAGTATGGTTTCACTAAGGGTCGCTCCACAATCGATGCCGGTGTGAAGTTGATTTCGGACATATTTAACGCCTGGGAAGAATCATATGATGGAGTCGGCGTCTTTTGTGACCTGTCAAAGGCCTTTGACTGTGTTCATCCTGATATACTCGTTGGAAAGCTTCAACACTATGGCGTTGATGGCAAAGCTTCCAGCCTGATGAATTCATATTTAAAGGGAAGGATCCAAAGAGTTCATGTCAATGGAGTCACCTCTCCGGGTTCGCAGGTATCAATGGGCGTCCCCCAAGGATCGATTCTCGGGCCTTTCTTATTTCTGATTTACATAAATGACCTCCCATTCTTTGTCAACGAAGTTCATGAGATGGTATTGTTTGCTGATGACACTTCACTTCTATTTAAAGTGAATAGGAATAACGTATTATTGGACGATGTAAACAATTCTATCTCTCGTATAGTTAACTGGTTTAATGTAAATAACTTATTGCTTAATGAGAATAAAACAAAATGTATTAGATTTACAACTACTAGCGTAAAGCGAGATATTGGTAACCTGAAAATTAAGGACAGTGAACTAAACTTTGTTGACAAAACTGTTTTTCTAGGCATAACAATAGATAGTAAACTCCAATGGGGCCCACACATAGAGACTCTTTCGAATAGGCTGAGCTCTGCAGCATATGCAGTAAAGAAAATCCGACAGTTTACTGATGAGGACACGGCTAAAATTGTGTACCATAGCTACTTTCATAGCGTTATGTCGTACGGCATTTTACTGTGGGGTGCTGCTGCAGAGGTTCAATCCATATTTGTGCTGCAGAAGCGGGCTGTTCGGGGTATTTGTTGTGTTTCTCCGAGGGAGTCGGTACGGAATAAGTTTAAGGAATTAAATATTATGACACTATCTGGTCAATATATTCTTGAAGCCTTGTTGTATGTCCAAAAAAATATAAACGATTTTAAAACAAATGGTGACTTTCACCAGTATAATACGCGAAATAGAACTAATTTGAGTGTACGACCAACCAGGCTCCAAAAGATAAACCACTCCTTATATGGAAATTGTATTCGTTTTTACAACAAGCTCCCAAGCGAAATTAGAGAATTATCACTAAATAAATTCAAAGCCCTCGTTAAACGAAAATTAATCAACAAAGCTTTTTATAAATTTGAGGACTACTTAAATGATCCTAATCCTTGGGATTGAATTGCTCCAGTTCAAACAATTTGTATGACAATACTTGGCGATTAAAAAGAGTGGCGGAAAGTTTCTTGCCAGTTCTTCTTACCCGCTCTACGCCCTTGACTTGCGAACTGGTAGTAAATGTAAATTTACGATTAATTTAATAAGATATACTTGAATAAAGATATTTTGAGTTTGAGTTTGAGTTTAAATAAAACTTGTACCAATTATTATTATGTTATAATTGCTCTCGCTAAAACTTCCGTGCTCGCTTATGACACACAATAATGTAGTTTTCCCTTACGTACTGTTGAGTTTAGAGGTTTAAAGCTAAAACCAGTTTTAACAGCTTTTTCATTTTGTAGTTCCAGACGTATGATCAAAGGTGTAAAGCTAGACACAGGTTTTGGTCGACTGAATCAGACTTGTTTATTTTTTTGCGTTTTTCCTTTGCTGCGACATACAAATTTACCTTCAGAAGTTCAGCGTCGAGACTTAGGGGGAACTTTTGGGACTTTGTGCACAATTTCGACTTTGAATCCGTGATTATGAAATATTATTATTTTAGAATTACATTAAAAAGGTACTTTTATAACTTCTCAATATATGATTCCCGCATACTTGCTATATTTTTGAACGCTTAGACATATTATGCTATTGTTTCATTTCTAGAAGTAATTTTTTAGTTTTTAAACCCTAACACGAGATTAACTGTACATCTAGTTTAACGATAAAGCCTAAAGCAGTCCTCACTAGGACATAATAGTTATGAAAAGGTCATATGTGTTGTTTTAATCGATATCTACAACGAAAATGTTTAGAGATTAATCATGTTACATTTATTAAGTTAAGCTTGAAATGAAATTGGCTATCTGACCGGGATTTACCCGTCTTACAAGAGTCGAAGTGGGGCGATAAATTTTTGGCATCCCACCCATTCGTTGAGGCCGATCGCGCGGCGTAATGTGACTTGTAGATTTCACAGATAACTATGTGAAGTTGGTTTTCGCTATCTATTTTCAACATCGGTTTAGGTTTGTAGAAGAGTCTGTCAGCATTTAAACTATTTTTGGACCTCAGCCATTTTCAAAATACTAACCAACCAAATAATGACAAAGATTAAAACGGGTTTTATGGCAAATTCAAACTTAGGTTATTACTTAACATTATTTCATGTAAAATTAATCGAACGTCAAAATGTTCATTTTTGATATTCGTTTGCGTTTATGAATATCATCCTTATTTACTAAAACTTTTTTTTTCGTATTGGTTCAAGAAACAACGAATATATACATTAAAAACACAAACCAAAACTATAGTTACTTAATTCTATCGATTCTAAGAAAAGTACTAAAACACAACCAACATTATAAAAAATATATAAATCAGCCAAATTGCACTAAACTAAAATCATCTTCTTCAACTTCTATACTCAATTCTTTTCAATCCGAAAACCCCTTGTTATCTCAAAAATCACTTCAAATTCTTAGGTCCTTCTAACTATATGTTACGCTCTTCTAATAGATGTTTATTGGAAATTCCATCCCACACTTCATCCTTCTTAGGCAATTCATTCACGATATCCGCTATTAAGTTGTGGAATAGGCTGCCCGACTCCTTACGATTGGCTACTTCTCTGTCATCTTTTAAAACTGTTCTGTATAATCATTTCTTGACCTTAACCTTAACCTTATCCTATCCTGATCAATCGTGACTTGTATAATTCTTATGTTTCCTTTTGCATCACTATTGCTGTTCATGAATTTGTAAGATTAGCTTTTAAGTTTTTAGTCTGTTATTAATATTTTCTTTTGTATTACTTTAGATTAAGGTTCTATATATATATATATATTTATATAACATTTGGTTCTGCACTTCTCGCACGCATCATGTTTCTTTTTTTTTTAGTTTTTCTCTTTAACTAGGGTTGCCTGGAAGAGATCGCTTATTAGCCATAAGGCCGCCCGTTGCATCCCTTATAATTTTTATCAATTGTGTTTCTTTTATTTGCAACGAAGAGTAAATAAATAAAATACTCATCTGTCTCTTTCATCACAGCGTTACCAAAAAGAGAAAGAGTACTTTAATTAAGAGTGAAATTATATTTCTTTAGCTTTCGGGGTAAATTTATAACAAAGCAATACACATAAAAACAGTTGCCTTAATCCTTTACCTAAAGATACATTATCATACATTTCAAAATAATATAATAAAATAGACAAACAAATGAACCTAATAATACATTCGAGTCAGGCGAGGAGGCTCAACGGAATACGTAAATAAGAATCAACAGGTAACCTTTTCAAGACCTTCCGGATTTAGGATGTACGGAGATGACATGGGTATTTATTAATTACGACTGCAAAGATTGAAAGATTTTCTTTCAGTTTGAAAATAAAAACTACTGGACCAAAATCTTTGAAGCCATGTCATGATCATGAGTCATGATCCAATACCTTGGGTCTTCTCTTATACGTCGCCGTTTCACCGTGCAATGCGTTGTGTAATACTCGGCACGCAGAAATTCAGCGGGGGATTAACGCACAGGGGTTATTGCATCCAAAAGCTGCTTCTGCATGCATGCTGCCAGCTCTACAAATCAGGACGAGGCCCTTGCTGTCCATTACACATCATTCACGGCCAGAGAGGGCCGTCATTTCAACGGCTGATCGCGCGGCGGGATGCGAAGGCTACGCTGTTACAGTGTCCTGCCTCGGGCGATTGCTAGTGGTGCCGTGGGGTTTTAAGCAAAGTTGCAAGTCCCACATAACCCTCTACCAGAAGGCAGTCGTGCCGCGGGAGGGTATGCGTATCGCATTTCCACACGAAAATAAGTGTTATACGTTATGTCCTAGAAATAAGCAGATACGAAAAGATTTCACCTCGTCTGAGAGCACGTGTCTAATACTGTCGGTACGTGATGTACTATATTATTCAGAAATACCCAGTTGTTTTGCTATTCAAAGTAAGATTAAAGACGCTAAAATAATCTAAAAGATTGATCTGGCATCTACTTTTCTCCGGTGGTATTTCGAAAATACGCATACGGACTTGGTTAGAGCACTTTAAGATGTTGTCATTGGAGATTCGTAGATTTTATTGATATATCTTTTGAGCTTAAGATATTTGTGAATAAGGTTTATTTCCCTAAACTTTTTTACTAAATTTAAATTTCGTGTACTACCATTCGTGCATTTTCAGAAGAACGCGCTTTGGCCAAAATTCGCCGAGGTCCAGATTGACCATTTATTTAGTTATCAAGCTTACGACATCACACACACTCCTAAATTTACTAATTATTTTACAAAATCTTACATCTAAAATGTGTGACAATTAATGCAATGCAAGCATAAGTTTCTCAAAAAAAAATCAAATAGAAATTTAAAAAAAAAATACAACTAATTACTACGAAATTGTGTGAAGAGATAATGTTTTTTTCCTTTAGTTTTTATAATTTATTTATAGGCTTATAAGTGTCACATTAAATCTTGTATTTGTTGTTCTTTATGTACCAATATATCGAGTGCGCCAAGCGTGAATCGAGAAACTGTAAAAATCAGACTCCATTTCTTACGTATTTTATCACGTTAATAAACCCTTAAGTTTGTTATACATATAATAGCTTTCGGTAACGGATATCGGTTAACCATTAATTACGTATTCCCAAACAGTCATAATTAAAAAATGTAAATTCGCGTTATGAAATGAACGGCGCGAATCATCTGATAGTTGGCACGTCATAAATGTGAATGGCGATGGAAATGATTATCGTCGAATGAAGCCACTCCGCGCAATAAGTACTTGAGCGAATGCATGAGTCTCTAGTGTACGTTGCAAGTTATAAGCTGAAAGCTGGTTAAGTTTGGACCTTTTTATTAAAATTTAGAATCTTACTTCCTTCCGCGCTTCTGTAATGCTATAACCTGGAGGTTATTCTGAGGTATCTATCTATGTATAGTTAGTTTTATACGGTATAAATAAATATATAATCTAATATATAAAATTGTCGTGTCACGGTGTTTGTAATTAAACTCCTCCGAAATGGCTCGATCGATTTCGTGAAATTTTGTGTGCATATCTCATATCTGTTAGGTCAGCGAATCAGACAACATCTATTTTTCATCCCCCTAAATGTTTAGGGTGGTCCAGCCATATTTTTATATTTTTTTATTTTTTAGACAATTTTTTTTATTTTTATTTTATTATACAGCATACATACATCCTTAATTTTCACCCCTCTACGATCAACTCCTATTTTTTATTATGGTAGATAGTTATTTTTATTGAACTAAAAAAAGTTTCCTAGAAATAATATACATGGCAAAACAACGTTTGCCGGTTCAGCTAGTCATATACAACTCAATCATCTGTGAAAAATTAAGTTGATTAGTAAGAATTTGCAACGAAAAATTAGGTACTAAATTGATATACTATTTCAATCAGAAAAGTGTAGATGTATTATAAATTCCTGAAAATGAATTATTTAGGAAAAATAAAACATTATAAAAACAGTGGTATTGTAACTAACACATGGCAATGCTATATTGAAAACGCAGTATAAAATGACATAGGAACAATAATATTAAAACCGTAAGTTATCGTAACTATAATCAAATATTTTAATTTGTAAAACATACATTTCTTAAAAAATATTTGAATTCCTGAGGAATTGTTGATAATATTAAAACGCGACCTCCTATAACTTGTAGTATAGAGAAAGTGTTGTATTATGTCAGTATACCTTTGGGAAGAGTCCTTTTCATAACGCGGTTAAAAGGCTTTGCGCCTTATAATGAATGCTTTTCCAACTCTTTGCTAACAACCAATTTTTATAAAGACTCAAGTGATTCTGATATTTTTAAAATATTTTTAGCACAATCTGAAGCTGATTTTTTTTTCTCCTCCACTTGCAGAGTAAATGTAAATAATTGTGTATAGTATAGACTACGGACTATCCACGTGAATGTAAGTGCGTGCCCCTATTTCACCATGCCTCCTGCTGATAGAGGACAAATATTTGTTTTTAATTTATTTAATTATTATTTATTACTTAAGATGTCACGTGGAACATGTTGTAATGGTTGCAGCTCCTTACAAACGTTGTGCAAAACAATGGCGATTAAAAAGAGTGGCGGAGAGTTTATTGCTAGTTCTTCTCTTCCGTTCTACGCCCTTGATTTGAGAACTGGCAGTACATGTAAAATTAGAAGCATTTAATGTATATTTCTTTTTTGACGTTCATAAGTTTACATTGTGTTACCTATATGAATAAATGATTTTTGACTTTGACTATTTGCCGGCTAGTCTAAAACGGATATACACTGTTCTAGCGGAAATGTTTTGTCATGCTGAAAGATCCAGGTTATAGGCAAATGATCGTCCGAGTAGGGAATAATTGTGTGCTCTAAGATATTTTTGTATTGCCATCGATCCATTGTACCTTTAATCTTCCAAAGGGGTCCAACTCCACATCCGAAAAAACACCCAAACTTTAATATTACCGCCACCGTATAATTAAAAGTATTGTTTACGTCTAACATAGCGCTTTATATACATATATGTATAGCATGTACTTTTATCTTGAAAAATAAAATGTTTGCTATTAAAAAGATTATTAGCGGAGTGTTCACTGCCAGTTTTCTTGTGTAATACACGCCTTTGGCTTTAAAATTGGTAAAAAGAGCAACAAGTATTTAATAAAATTTTCTTCACGTTCATAAATGTTAAACAAATACCTAAATGAATACATTTTGATTTTCGAATTCACAGGCAATTATTTGTTGTAATTTAATCTTGACTTTTTCAAAATGTTTGACTTTACTTTTGACTTTGACTTCTACGCTAATTAATCTATTACATAAGATTTATTCTAATTATATTTTTCAAACTAATTAACAATATTTTTTTACCTATACCAACAGAACTTAATAAGGATAACATACGTAAACATCATATTGCATTATAGTAATCATACATTGGCCCAAGTTTCAACTCTTAATCTTACCCTGAGGCATAGAAAATCATCTCAATATTTTATACAACCTACAACAGTTGTTTTCATATCTTTATGCTAGTTTATAGAACTTGGAAAGTTTATGTGTAGACTTAAGATAAAAGCTCAGCTTGTTCCTAAAGTCGATATTTCTAAAGTTTCACGAAGGAAAGTTCAAGCCAGATAACAGTTATTAATATTTAAAAGCTTTCTTATGTAATACTTATATATAATAATCTCTAAAGCTTTAATACATTCATGACATTATATTTAATTAACACGTTACCACGAACATATAGGATGCAGACACAAACTTAACACCGAGGGTAGTCATGGGTTAAACACGTTAACGTTTAAAACATGCAAAAAATACCCTTCAACATTTCATTTAAAAATAATTAACGTCCGACGCTTGAGTTAAAAATATAATTAGATTTTTTCTTTAACTCGAGCTTATGTAAATGAAAAGTGTTGAGTAAGCGCTAGGATTACGTGAAATTCGAGAAAAACGCTTTTTCTTTTTGCTATTTCAAATTTCCTTTTAACTTTCACTTATAATAGCTTTAAGAAACAAGAGTTTTATTACAAGAAATCGTTGATTTTAGTTTATTTTAAACGGTTTCTGATATTTAAGTATTCATACATTCTCTATCTAAACCTACTAAGTATTATTCTTATACTATAGTTATAAAAACTCTTTTGTAACGTCATTATTATAGTTATCGAGTTTCATCACCATACGTCAAGGCAAAATACAAAATACCATCCGTATCACCTCGGCGTCTGTCGTTCCACAACTGAGCGTTTCTTAATGCAGTTTTCATGTGGAACCAGCTGCCCAATGAAGTAGTATTTCCGAACCAATTCGACTTAGACTCCTTCACGAAAAGAGCGTACCAATTCTTAAAAGGCCGGCAGCAAGCACTTGCGAGCCTTCTGGCAATGTGTGTGTCCATGGGCGGCGGTATCAATTAACATCAGATGAGCCTCCTGCCCGCGTTCCCCGTTATATAAAAAAATGTTTATATAGTGGCTGGATCGTGAAATTGATTAATTTATGAAATTATATGAACACAAAGATAGGCCGATTACTTTAATCTTATTATTTAAAATTTACACATTCCGATTAATTACTCCACAGCCTACGCATACGAAAAAGAAATACAGTCACATTAAGTGGTTCTAAGAGACACTGAACAAGACCAATTAGCCGTTGAGAAGTGTAGGGCGCCCTTTGAATTGCTTTGTGAGATATTTCTGGATCACACTCAGCTTCAAAGGGTTGTTGCTATTTATAGATTATTATTTTTAGTGAATTATGTCACATGTTTGAACTTTGTAAAGGTCATTTTAACAGATTTAAGATGTAAACACCTCCCACGCAAACGCAATGTTTAAGTAAAACTTAACACATAAGTTAAGAGCAGTGATGGCCTAATGGTTTCAGCTTGCGACGCTCATCCATGATGTTGTAGGTTCTATCCCCAGCTGTGCACCAATGGACTTTCTATGTGCGCATTTAACATTCGCTGAATCGGTTAAGTAAAACATCGTGAGGAAACGGGCTTGCCTTAGGCCCAAAAAGTCGACAGCGTGTTTCAAGCTACACCTACTTGCCTATTAGATTAAACAAATGACCATGAAACAGATACAGAAATCTGAGGTCCAGATACAAAAGGTAGTAGCGCCACTGATTTATTTTTATGGAGATGACACTAATGACATTAATACATCACGTGCCATAATCTGTGACGTATATATCTAGTATTTTGACAGTACCTACCATGTTTTTTATATTTTTGAAGCATTTATGACTGTAAAAAAGCATCCAAAATTGTTCAAAACATTCAGAGAAACTTGCCTGTACGTATATATACCGAGGGATCCAACATGGCTGTGGGTCCCTGTATGCTGCACCACGATGTTTTCAAAAATTGTTACGTCATGGCATCAAACTATTTAATCAACTTTCTAGAAGTTATAAATCACTTCTGGTGATTAAATTTTTAAAGGCAAGGTGCCTTTATAGTGTGGTAGTATTAAGACCATAAGTAAGAGATTAAATATAAATATTAAATAACTTAACTTATTATTATGACATTATGTTAATGTTCTTATTATATGACATTATAAAAATTAATATGACATTTTCATGCCTTTATATATGGCTGATTTTGCGAATTTTTATTATTTATCGATCTATTTGTACCACTATCTTGGCAAATAAACGATTTATTATTATTATTATAATCTGTATAGTTTTATACAGATTTTATGATCTAATATTTGAAATATACTAGTGCAAAATATTACGTCAATGTGTTTTATATGGCAAACGGGCTCATCTTAAGTGCTGCCGCCGCCCCGACATTCACGTGTTCAAGGCACTCAATCTTTGGCAATAAGAATTTGTCGAACACGACAGAACTTCATAACATTAAACCCAAGTTAGAATTTGCATAGGATTGCAAATTAGAGTAGGTGTATAGAGTTGAGGTTTCTCTAGTTAGTTCTACACATATCGGGTAACATGTTGACATACTTGTGGTTGACGGTTGATTATTTAGACATATTGTTACAGCTCTATTTGTATCGTCATATTAAGTGGTCGATCCAGGGTCTTATTTTGTTAAAGAACCTTGAGTATTGATGTTTCGTAACATACGACGACATACGAGTTCAGAAGCAAAAGCTAGCTTAATAGCAAAACTAGGTTAACAAGTAGCATTGATTTAATATGACGGCTTCGGTCCATACCAATTTGTTCGTTTCGGGTCTGTGAAAATACACGCCGTATTGAACTGAAAACACTTTTAATTGACTCTCATATTAAAAATAGAATAAAATTCCGATAACCTGGCTCAAAAGTAATCATCAATATTTTAACTAAATAAAATATTTCAATCGTAGAGATATCGCTTTGGTATAAATCAGATAATATAAAGTATTTACTGAATGTTTAACCAAATATTTAATGTATTATCTGTATCTACACTTATTCCGTAATCTGTAGAGCGTCTTATTATTGAAATCTAAATATTATATGAGAGGTTTTAGTATACCCAAGTCCAAAGTAATATACTAATAATACAAAGCTGAAGTTTTTGTATGATTATTTAAAAGCATTTCAGGAATTACTTCTTTACTCAATTACTCAAATCTAATAGTTCTATATTGGATAGTCCATTTATTGCTTTATTATAACAAACATACAACCCACAACCGAACTAAGGATAATATAATATAAGTAATATCAATGGCGTCCTATACCTGTATGCTATCATCGTGAGTAAAAAAATCTGTTAAAAATGTAGTCAAAGCTCAATTTTGTACAGCCAACAGCCTAATCACTCACTGTATTTTGTTATTGACTGAGCCCCCAAATGACGTGTTACAAAATGGTGGCAAGGCTTCGAAAAAGGTTGTTTTAAAAAGTTCCGAGCAATTTGCGCTTATAAACGCCCGCTCAGAGGACCCTTGAATATTTTAACGAAGTGTCTTTTGTCCTGGGACAATGTGAGAATTGCTTTGACGTACGACCGAGAAATTCTTAATATACGCCCTAAGCTTTTGATCTTCGATGGCTCTGTCTTGGGGAATGTTGCTCGGTTTTTGCAAGGTTATTAGGTTGTATCCAATATTTTACTTTGAGAGACATTTCAGGTATGTCATGATAATATTCACTTATAATACCACAAGAGCTTCAAAATTATCGGGTATTTCCCGATAGGTTCGTTGCAAACAAATGAAGGAGTCAAGTTTTTCAGGTTAAAAAGCGCGAAGCGCTCGTGATTTTTTAACCTGAAAAACTTGACGACTTTATTTGTTTGCAGGGAACCTTGAGGGAAATGCCAGATAATTTTGAAGCTCGTGTGGTATTCGGGGGATTATTTCTCCGACCCAAATGTCGGCCAATAGAATTGCACCATGAGACGAAATGTACAGTTAACAAATAAGAATTTCATAATGAATAAAACAACTACTTAATACTTTTCTTGAAGCAACTACCAGAGAACATTTTCAAAAAATTATCAGTATAATACCATGTAGGTTGTACCACGTGACGTCGAATGGTGCAATTCTATTGGTCGATATTTGGGTCGGAAAAATAATCATATTTAATTTTAGCTTATACGACTATAAGCGCGCAAAATAATGTATCCTGATGTCTTTTATCGATTTCGTCTTTTGACGATTATCCTAGCTCTTTGTATATTATATTGTTTAGCTTGTTATGTCATTACTTAGAAGATGTATAGAATCTTTTCTATTAAATGTATTTTTAATTTTAGAATTATTGAGGTGTAGGTATTATTGTAATAATTATTTAGGAAAATAATAAAAAAAACCTCTTTAATACGCATTATTAGGGAAATAGTGAAAATTATCACAAAGTCAGGACGACTCCTGTTATTGCGACAGAACTTTCTGAAGCTCTCTAATATCCTTTGATACTATATATTATAATCTCGCCACTTAGCTGGGAATTTACTTTGGCATATTACACCCTCCATTAAGATAAGTGAACGTGGGAAGGGTCTGGGATTCAGTTCCCGACAGAATCGACAAATATACAGCTATATAGAGTTACAATTATAAAAAAACCTATGAATAACGAAAGACCAAGTGTTGTTTGACTATAAGATATATAAAAATACAGCTTCAGTTGAACACGTAACGCTAAATGACACGCTACTATTAACCCCTATTGGCTACAGCAGTCACCTTCATGTTATGCTCAGTTAAAATAAGCTAGAATAATATTAATGAATTAATATTAGTATAAGATCCCGCTATACAACGACCTTCACCGAGATGCTTATTTAATGAAACTTATTTTATATTTAATTTAATATGTCAATAAATATAATCCATATGGGTTGCCTAGCAAATTTCAGTCCAGAGTATGTTTAATTAATATTAAAAAAAAAAATTTTTTTTTATAATTTGCATGTAGTAAATTTTTTGAACTTTTTTCAATCAATATTTTTAATCAGGGTAGTATTATATATGTATCACTATACCCTTCTTTTATACTAAAGATGTATATATACTTTAGTGTCACATAAAAAATATACACATAAATAATTAATTGATTAAAAACAACCTAACGTTTGCATATTCTATGGGCTTCATACGTTCGATTGGTATAGAATTTATCTAATAATCATACCGGTGAAAGGTTTAAAAAAATATTTTTTTTTTAAATTAATTAAACATACTCTGGACTGAAATTTGCTAGGCAACCCATATGGATTATATTTATTGACATATTAAATTATATATAAAATAAGTTTCATTAAATAAGCATCTCGGTGAAGGTCGTTGTATAGCGGGATCTTAGACCATATATATGAAATATCGTTTAATTTATTCAAAAATCGATAAAACATTCGCAAGCGTTTATCAACTGTACATGAATAACGTTATTTTAAACGTATTAAAAATACTTAATTCTCACAGATAATTTCTATTCTATGAAATAACGTCACTCTACATGATAGACATCACGTTCTAGTCCAGACTCTAATATCATCACCGAAATTAATAAAAATAAATCAAGAGATAAACAATATAAGGAACAAATTTTAATATTATTTAGTGTAGCGTGTATGTTAAGTGAATAAATGTAGTGTCGTAGTGATAGAATGTGACGACTGACGTAGCTTAGATGCAGTTGTGTTGTACCGTCAACAAAGAACTTAAATTCTTGTATTTAATCTCAACAATAATTAAAAACAGATAAATAGAAAACTAAACAAAACTAAAACAAATTTAAAAAGTTTGGTCCCCGTGGCAGTGTTCCTTTAATGCTGGCAGTATTTCCTCGCTATATTCCGATACTTATTCGTAAAAAAAAGGATGTTTTAAACAATTATTGCTAGTTGCAATTACAACAGATATGGTATTAAGGTTCACGCTTAACTAGGGCATCAATATAATAAACCAAAATCAGTCATTTGAATTTTTGATTAATTCAATATTGAGACACTTTTTGATTAACTTGAATTCCTACGCTCACGAACTTCCTTTAGCAATAAACATGACACACCTCCCGCAACATCCTTTTTAAACCATATATTTTAAATAGAATTACTTTTATCTTTAAAAAAAGAAGTTACCTGAGCCGGCCTAGTGGTCGGTAGATCGGTCTAGGTACCGCTGGATCGACTGGAGGAGTACCAGCTGCAGCTGAAAACCAGCAATTGGTGGAGCTGAAGATTCTCATTTACGACACCAAGACATTTTTTGGGTCGCAGAGCCAGCGAAGAGATTGAATGTCTCTTTATAAACTAATCTAAAATGATAAGGTGTACTAACCGATGTGCAAGTCATGATTTCCATTAAAACCATTTCAAAATCGCTTCCAATTTACTTTAAGTTATTGTTTGCTGACGGTACACAGAGTAGCGACAAGTTCCTAGATAAGACTATTCAAAAGGAAGTTTAGTTGCTTTCTAGGCTAAACTCGTCCGATAGCAACTATTCAATTTGCAGCGTAATCTTTGTCGCTTGTTTGTGGAAAAGCGAACGAGTTATTGGAATCAGGAAATGAGTTTCTATGCGAGCTTGCACTGAAAATTTTATAAGTTCAGACAGACTTAGACTATAGATGTATGTGTAGGTACGCTATTCTCTTCAAAGCCCAACATCCGTGCAACGCTTTATTACTGAACTAAAACTTATACACGTAAGTCGCACTTATAAAGTAACATTACATTGTTTATAAAAAAAAATTCAAAAAAGGGAAGGTGAAAAAGCTTGAAACTGCACAACAGACTGCTACCAACTTAGATAAGCTTCAATTGGAATGTCTGACATCCACCGTACTTCCTGGATCTTGTCCCAACAGACTACCATTTTATTTTCGAAATTTGGATAACTTCTTGCAAGGTAAAAAAAAGTCTTCAAAGATTTTATTGATATCCGTCCGAATGGTTTTTTGGTCGATCAATGAACTACCTATAAGATGGCAAAAGTGCATAGATAGCAATGGTACATACTTTGATTAATTAAATATATTCTATTTTAAAAAATCAGCTTTTTGTTCCTTCCATACAAAACGCCAATTTAATATGTAAGGAGTCCTTAGTAAGGACCTAATATTAATGAAACACAGTAATGTCTCATTTATAAACTCACTATAAACCTCAAATAGCTATTGAATGTTTAAATGTCACTTTGCAAATAAACGTGTATTTCATCTAATTAAAATTTAATAATGAAAAGAGTTCCTATATGACAACTGTCAAAAATATAATAGAACATATGTTAGTGATCTATGAGCTTTGCGTGGAGCACCTGTGGTCACGTCAACCCGAGTGAACCCTTGGCCTGGCGCCAGCGGCTTCTTTGATACATCCTTAATGAAGTCAGATAAGCCATCGCTGTCTAGACTCACTTTTAGTACAAAGCTGAATTTTAAGTAAAATGGGTGACTGTTTTCTAACACAAATATTCACACCTAAACATTTACAAAATTGGGCAAAATATTTGTTCCCCTTGTTTCCAATTGCAATTTTCACCGTAATAAAGACTTTATATATCTAACTCTAACTATTTTTCCTTACCTTTAACACAAAAACTTCCCCTAGGAGATACCCTTCCCCACACAGAAGTGATGGCAATCCAAGTTGTAAACTTAGATTAAATCTTATAATTCATATGAGTTACTACGAGTTTTAAAAATTTTCTTCAATAAATTTCAATTTTAAAATGTATAAACCGATAATCAATACGATTTCCCGAAGTGTATTGTCAGCGGAAGCATTGAATTATAGAACAGGTAGGAACAGCCTTTGCTTTCTAGTACTATTAAATTTGCATACGGTCAGGGATTTAGACGAGCCAAAACTGCTGCTACGTGATCGATTGAGTTATACTACAGGGTTGTCGTCTTTTTAACCCCATTTTTCTTATCATTAGGGAACTGCCGTTTTCTAAAATCAGAAATTAGTGAATCTGCCTAAAAACAAATGATTTTAATGCTATGTTTGTATGATATATCGCTTGTTTAATTTTTCTTTATCAGGAGTCTTTTTTTATATAATTGTCCCTTTCACTCTTTACGTATGTTTTGATTGCTTTGCCTTGTTTTATTATTTTTGGCTATGTAACTATATGTCTTATGTAGTTTTGCACTTCTTCCGCTCACCTTATCTAATTTTAAAAAAAAACACAGTGGTTGCAAAGAGATCGCTCGAAATCGATAAGGCCGCCTGTCCTCCTTTTTATTTAATTATTCTAATTGTACTGAAATGAAAGTGAAACTACTTGCAACGAAATATTAATAAAACAAACAAAAATAAATTATTAATAACTATTTTATTATTACTGGTCTCAACGACAATAACAATAGCGGCTATATAAAATCAAAGATCGGCTAAACAATAATAATTTATATTGTTTCCCTTAAACAAAAGTCATGTAAATAATATATTATGAACTAATTTTTACTGTTGTTTCGACATCCCTATTGTGCAATGTACTGACGCGGAAGATTTCCATGTTTCATATTGGTTTCGCAATACCGATTCAAACTTCTAGTTCTAAAACTCAATAAATCTACAGCTTTAAATTAAGCATAGGAATTGGGTCGATGAAGGAAATAACGAAATAAATTCTTACATTCTACAAAATGAATCCCGTGTCTGCTGTCTGTATGAACTCGATAAACTCCTAAACTATACTAGTATACAAAACAATAGATGTGTTTCTAATTCCTGAGAAAGCTTTAGGTAAAAAAACTACTTTTAGCAGGGAGATTAACTGTACTGTCCTGATTAGTGTTATTGTGATGTAAATAAAGTGTTATTATTATTGGTAACTGTTTTTATGGTTTCATATAAATTGACTAAAATTTTAAACGATTTATTTTATTTTATTAAGAGGTCGCAACAAATCTTGCCAAAACACGTAAACCAGGCGGGCGACGCTGCGAAAGATAGTAGGCAATGAAACTAAGCAAAATTAACTCTTGCCTATCGCATGAAAATATATTGCAGCTATACGCGTACAAAACAATTATACACATTAACTATTGCTTTACAATTGGTAAGGTATTCATTATTTTTTTTATTGTCATAAAAATTTCACTAAAACTTTATTTATGAACACTCTTATGTATATTTTCACGTCCGTTTCAAAGACTATGAAATGTATATTGATTACGCAAATAGTAAGCTTTCGATGCCTGACATACGTTGTCGATTGTTTGGTCTAACATGATTCCTGGTTATTATTACTGTACGAGTGTTAATAGTGCCATTAGTGCTGAACCATCGCATTTAGTTTCCATAAACCTACATCTTTTATCGTCTATACAATAAACAAGTAACGGATATGGCCCAAAAGTCAGAAACGGCGTTTTAACTTAAACATAGGTGTTAAAGTGAGTAGTTGTCACAGTGTATAAGCTAGTCGGGCTCCGCGCTGGAAGCGAGCCAAGCCCGATATTAATACAATAACTTGCAGATACACTGTTCCTGACTGGTAATATTATTTACGAGTTTATTTGTTATAGTTCTGAATTTATATTTTCAGTTTTCAAACAATTATCTTGAAAAAACCAATGACAACATCCTTACAAGTTCAGATGAGATGAAAAAAATAAATGATACGATGTTGCACTGTGTTACATATTATATTCCAGAATATCAGGTAGAATTATTATTACGATAAAGAATTAATCTACAATTGAAAACATATTTTTTTATGAGCCTTCTACATAACTTTCTTTCTTACGAGTACTTCATACACATCACACTCACTTATTCCCTCATGCAATTAATCGTTTGCACGCGTATACTGTAAATTTTAATTTTGTCGCGTATACTGTAAATTTTAATTTGATACAGAATTTGTTTTAAAAAGTTAAAAAAATTAATCAAATTAACTTATTAAAAAAATTAATTAATTAAATTAATAAAGTTAAATTAATTGTAATTAAATATGTAACGTATTGTCTTTGTTACGGAAAAGTTGGGAGCCCTGACACATATGTTTTACTTAAAAGAGTTCTCAAATCTTACACATATATCTACTTATAATGAATAAACACATTTTTATTTAATTAACTTAACATAAACATTAATTAACCGTCGTAACTATAACTTAATAAATGATGAAATAGTTTTGGAGTAATAGGACAGTTAAAAACATTTATTTATTTTATGGACATGAAGATGAGGGCTGATGGTGACTTATGATATCCGTGCCGAAAACAATTGTATCGAATAGTATTACGACAATCACCACTAACGGTCAACTCTCTTATAATAAAACACTATTTTGACCGGATTGAAGTTACTCACCGTGACCACGCACGCTGTAAAGCACGCGAAACGTCGGATAAATTTAAAATTATGTTAAATAGTTGTAAATTTATAATAATACATAACTTCAATCCGGTCAAAATAGTGTTTTATTAAATGAATAAAAGTTATGTTAATCAAAGACAATACTATGGTCAACTCTCTTCTCTTCTATGTCCTATAACCTAGATGGGGCAGAGCGCGTCCACAGTAAGTCTCCATCGCCTTCGGTCTTGAGCCTCGTATTTCACCTCGCTCTAAGTCTTGCCGGCTATCTTTGCCTCCTCTGCAACTGTACGGCACCAGGTTTGCCTGGGACGCCCATGCTTTCGCTTTCCTTACGGGTTCCAATCAACGGCAACACAAAAAATACTTTCTATAACAGCAACACGAAATTTGTCTTTAGGTTTTTGAATTCAATAAAGAAATTAGTCTTTTGTAATA
This sequence comes from Pieris macdunnoughi, assembly GCA_905332375.1. Lineage (NCBI taxonomy): Eukaryota > Metazoa > Arthropoda > Insecta > Lepidoptera > Pieridae > Pieris > Pieris macdunnoughi. The sequence goes on from CAJOBZ010000015.1 coordinate 4,668,815, forward strand.
TAGTATTCTCTACAAATACAATATCGTCCAAGTTTAATCAAAATCAATCAAGTTTTTGAGATATCGGTATCAACTCATATCTGCACATGTATAGCGATGAAACTTATTCTGAATTACATTGTAACGTATCGATTCTGATCTACATATTCGATCCAAGAGTGAATTAGAATTATGAACTCGCTAGCAGAACTAATTACTTAACTGAACTCCTCATATTTAATTGGCAATACGGTAAACACATTCGCTTAATTGATCTCAACTGAGCAGCGATACGTTTACACTATGTGAAATGAGTCATTAATTATGCAATGAATACTAGATGAATTAATATCGCTTGCACAAAGCTTATTAGAGATTTTAGTGTGAAATAATCAATATCAATGATAAAATATGTATGGCTATTGTCTACGTTCAACATTGTGTGCATAATCCAGGAAGCTCTCAGCTCATATATATTAAGACAGAAATAATAATTGAGTGGCGCTACAACCTTTAATGGGTCTTGGCCTCCGAGTGCATCCGTTTTATCGATAATATTTATTTTATATACAAGTAGGTTATGCCTTATATCTGACACATGCCGATGTTATTGAGACATGCAGGTTTTCTCACGATGTTTGCCTTCACCGTAGGAGCAAGTGCTTATTGCGGGCATAGAAAGACAATTCCTTAGGTGCACAGCCGTGATTCGAACGCACGGCCGAATGAGGGTCGACGATTATGCCACTAAGCCAACACTCCTCTTATATAAACTTAAAACGTTGGTACTTATATATTTGAGATTGTAGAGTTTATTTTGATAGTAAGCAAAGTTTTAAGTCGATATATAGCCGCGACAATTGTAAGGTACTCTAAACTTTGAACGTGTATAATCATTGCAACATATAATAAAAATAAATATAATCTAAATTAAAATACCATAGGAAAATAATGACAAAGACATTATTTTGTTATAGAAAGATACCCTAAGTAGCTAACGTGACAACATTCATGTAAATGATTTGACACGAAAACAAATGATTTCGACATTTAACATAAACAATGTAACCCGTAAATCGGTACAAATAAACAAGGGTCTCTTGGCAACACAAACAGAGCTGGTTCAGCGGGTGAAGTTTAATATTGATGTCAATTACAACAGTATGTCGCGAAGGTTTCTTAATTAAACGTTTGTGAATCGTGAAACAAGCAAAGCTGGCAACACTTTGTTTAACTGCTTTGTGCCAAAGTTCATTTAAAAGTACATATTTAATGTTTTATGCATCAAACATGCATGACACATGAACAATAAATTTAAATTATAAATTCAAAGCGAGTAGAAGAGTTTCTATAAAGATTCAACATATTGACAAAGGTAATTGTTAAATCAAGTTGTTATATAATTGTTATTTACCTACTCATTTTAATAGTGAGCATTCTGTACTGTGTCATATTTGAAGAGTTTTGGTAGAAACACATTGAAAATTTAAAAAGGATTTTCTTAATCAAAATTCTAACCAGGTGGTTGTTATTTAGAAGATATTAACATAACATTCGCCTACAATGTATAGTCGTGGGCTGAATTTGATATATAAACGACGTATAATTTGTAGCATATTATAACAACATAAATACTTAAAACTATCGCATTATCACCTCTTTTTGACTTAAGCGAAAATACAGAAACAAGTGTAAGGTTAATTCAGAATTACAGAGTGGCAAAGTCTTGATTATGAGTCGTACCCAAAGAACCAACTCTCTGGTACATCTATCAGCATCCAAGTACTGCAGCAGCATTATATAGTACGCGTTAAAACTTATATTGAATTCTGGCTTTCTCACCTATATGTATCATTGAAAAATTTTAATGATTCCATATAATAAATCTACAGAGGATTGTCTTTGCATTTTTAAGTGAATAAAGGAATAATTTCGCGCCATCAATCCGATTGTTATCTTGTAAAAGTTTTATTTAAATTATACCATAAACAAAACAACATTATACTTATACTGCTACTGAAACACTTAGTGAGACACTTATGAAAATGTCGTGGCTCATTTGTCACACATGGTGAGATGGGTGATCATGACTGAGCTTAAAAAGCAAGATTGTGTTGTATATACAATACATCATTTAAGTACACCTCTTTATTATTAATGCCATACATTTACTTCGAACGAGTTCCGTTTCAAGCATCAATAATAAAGATATTATAATGAAATATATCCTAGTGGGGGTAAGAAATACACATCTTTATTGCATCAGATATCTCTTTTTAGCAATGAAGATGTTACAAAACCGAAAAATAAATTGATTTAAAAAATATTAGTATAAACAAAATGATTGAGCTTTTAATAAAATTAGAAGTTGTATAAAAGTGATTATTATGATTAGATTTAAAAGGCGATACACCCGCAATCCAATCTAAAGATATTAAAGAGATCTACGGATATTTTATCGGCTATTTTTGTCGAGTCAATATTCACTATTATTTGGTAAGTTAAGTTTCTAGTATATTAATAAAATTAATAAATATCTTTGTCTTGTGGCTTCAGCCTGCGACTCTCATCCCTGAGGTTCGATGCCCGGCTGTGCACCAAAGGACTTTCTGTCTACGAGTATGTTCACTTCTAAAACTCGCTCGTACGGTGAAGGAAAACATCGTAAGGAAACCGGCATGTCTCAAATTCGAAAATCGAAGACATGTGTAAGACAGAAGGCTGATGATAACCTACCTATCTTAGAAATAAAAATGGTCAAAGAATTTTTGAATTTGGGCAAATTTGAAGAAAATGCCGACAAAAAGCGATGACCTGAGTTAAGCACCTACTCACCTACAAGAGAGGATGATTAAGAAAACAAATGAAGACTAGGAGACGAGAGATTAACGAAAATATGAACAATTATACAAATATGTAGAACAATTTGAGGCAAAGCTCCCATTCTAGAATTAGTGGCAGCAGCTTGACGGATGGGGCGAACTTTGCAAATTTCACTAACCAAATCAGACGTAGTATAAACGCTAATTCTCACGCCAAATTGAAGAATTAATCCTGCATTTGCATTTACCGAAGCAACTGGCAAAGTTTGTATGGTCATGCTCATTCTATGTAATATCGCTTCACCCAGTAATTATTAATTATATAAAAATATATCGTAAATTAAATTTTACATTTATACTTATTAAACTATTCATTAGTTAAAAGTAAAAAAAGACCAAACTTTTTAAATTTGTTTTAATTTTCTTTTAATATTTTTTGAATTATTTTATTATTACTATTTTAAATTGTAACTGAATATTTGATTGTGATTAGGTTTTAATTAACAAAACAAGGATCTTATCAAGAGATAATAAAATCAATGAATTTATTATTGTTAAGTCACTCAACATGATTTTAACTTTATACTGAAATTAACCTTATGTATCTATTTTAAAAGCTCGAGTCATATTCGAATTAAATAATTATCCCAAAATATAATCCACGCGATAACAACTTTTGTTTAGATTGTGATGTATAACAAATAAACTTAGTTAATTATCAGCCTTAAAAAACCCATACGCTTTCCTTTTTCTTTAAAGGCTTTTTACACGGAAATTCTAATTTACATTTTCGTACAAAGTTTAACATACTATTGACCTCACTATATAATACAAACCGAAAAACGGTATAGAACATTACTGGATATTATGTTAATAGTTTTGAAACTTTTCGAGCTTTTCTCTTGGCGAATATAAATAGGGAAATAAAAACAAATTTGTAAGTGGAAACAAAACAAGCAAGCTCTGTTTTGCAACTACAAAAAACACCTTAGAAAAGGTACCTTACCGTTATAGAAAACATAACATGAGCGTGAAGTACTAAAATGTGTTTTACTGGTTGTTTACTATAAACAGCTTTAAATTCGAAAAGAAACGTGTGTGTACTTCTGTACACGCATTAGAAGTTATACTTAATGGCGTAACAAGATAAAACATTTATCAAAAATTTAATTCTACGTTTTTAAAAAAAAATACGACACTAACAAAAGAAAAAACTAAAATGTTGACTAACTTTAGGGTGTCGGTTTTTTGGACGGTGTGCGCGCGCATCGTATTAATTTACCCTCATAATTTTTCCCTAAAGCGACAAAAGAAGTATATCTTAAAAAAACATTGTATCGCAATCGCAATCGCTATACCCCGAAAACTGCATAGACCAAGCTAGGGTAGCGATCTACGATCAGTAAAGAAAAAAACGCACTTAAAACATAAGCCCCGCATTTCATTTATTCATCAGTCCATCCCCTAGTCAGCTCAGCATCCCACAATCGGATTAAAATCTTTTTATGAAGGCAATAAACCGTTCCAACGCCACGGCATGAAATTCAATTGATTCCAAACATGAAAACTAGTTAGAGGCTCAGCAGTTGCGTATGGTGTAAATAGCAGGCGGTTGATATTTAACATGCCTTTTTTGGGTCAAATCTAGTAATTGATTTTTCACTCCACGGAATAATCCAAAAATTCAAACCTATAGTTCTGATGATAATATAAATTTAATACAATCGGTAATCATTGTAAATCCAAGATGGCCGCCGCTACAAAATGGTGGATTCTATTTTACCACTACTTCCTCAATATGAAAACTTTTCACGACATCGTCAATATGGGTATCAAATGAAATGTCTTGACTAAGTAGAACAGATAATATAATAATGATAATACAATAGGTCGCCAACAATGTTGCCATCATACAAAACGTTACAAAATGTCGGAATACATGTTACAATTTTAATTGTCAAGAAAAAAAACTTGTAATGAAGCCGATGAATTAATTAAAAATAATGAGAAATATGTAAAAAAAATAAATCTGAAAACTATAATTAAAAAAAATTTAATTAAACGTTTAAAGTAAATTTTATTTTTAATAAAACATAAAATGACGTAGGCAATGCAATAGAATCTTAAAAATAATTCGGTCATATACAACACTTTACTTTTTTATTTCCAAAGCTATGAATCATTGACGCCTGGTTTCTATAGAAAGTAGTAGCAAAGCCTTCCAAATTGTATAGAACATAGGTAATATTGCAATTCATAGCAAAAACAAGTACCTTCACAACTGTGAGAATTCTAATTTCAAAAGCAATTTTTTATCCATATACAGAAGATCTGTAGTCTAGTATTAACCTATTTTTACATAAACACTTTTCAAATATAATACTACCAACGGCAAAACTAAATATAAACGAAGAAAATCCTAAGAATAATTCACCCATAAATATTCAAACGCCATCCTCCCATATCATAGACTATTCAAATTACGTTTATTCTAAACTTTGTAGAATTTATCCACTGTTTTACTTGTATAATAATTTTACGAAATATGATAAAATTATTAACCAAAATAGGCTTTTATACGCAACAACAATATTATATTGTAGGTATTTAGGTCGAAATAATAATAGCATTATTTTTAATACAAAATAAGATTTTAGGAAACAATATGAATTGTCTAAACTTGATACTTTTTAACCCACTCTTTAGACTCCAAAGAGTATAAAGAACCGTAATTTTTTTGAATCAATATTGTCTAACGATCAATATCTATAGCTAACTTCAGGGTGTCGGTTTTTTGTGACGGTGTGCGCGCGCTTCGTAAAAATTTACTCTCATCATTTTTCCCTAACGCACCAAAAGAAGTATAAGTTCAAAAATATGCACAAAAACTGTGATCCTCCATGATGGTAATGGTATTTAAGTAGTAAAGATTAGTATTAACGTCATGCAAGCCAGAAGCTCTTGCTTGTATTAAATATTTCGCCATGCTCGTTTATCAAAATGCGTATATCAATCAAAGCCCTACAGCGATTTATTTAGAATTTAGCTAAAGCAGTGCTGATGCTTACTACAGTGCTAGCGCTACCTAATGTGCAACTTTCAAATAGATAGGTTTATTTTTGGAAAATATCTAATATATAAAATTCTCGTGTCACAATGTTTGTTCCCATACTCCTCCGAAACGGCTCGACATTCTTTATGAAATTTATTATGCGTATTCAGTAAGTCTGAGAATCGGCTACTATCTATCTTTCAAACCCTTAAGTGATAAGAGGTGTCCACCGCAAAATTTTTGTTTTTATTTTTTATGATACAGCATACAAAAATACATACAACCCCTAATTTTCACCCCTCTACGATCAACCTATTTTTTATTATAGTAGATAGTTATTTTTATTGAACTAAAAAAATGTTTCCTAGCAATAATATACATGGCAAAACAACGTTTTCCGGCTCAGCTAGTATTCTTCTATTTAAATATCTATCAGCATGAGCATTCAAAAACAGAACAATACAAATACATAAACATTAACCTATTTATATTAAATTACGAGGCTAAATAAATTCGCAAATAAATTTAAATAAAGTTGTGCGAAAGAAATAAATTAATTAAGTCGGCTTATCCTCAACAAAAAGGACAATTTAAGGCTTAAGATAAATACTTTATCTTGGATCGCAATTTCTTTGTTTTTTCTTTTGCTTTATCAAATGTAATAAAAAAGTACAAACAGTTTTTTGACCATAGACCAATATTTAGCCTTTTAACAGACTAAGAAATTATTAAGAAATAATATAAAGTATAATACACCGCTAGCATTATAATTAAAGTTAAATTAATAAAAAAAGATGGGATTATTTCTTATCAACAATCAGTTTCTTATCATCGATCAAACCACTTAACCGAAATGTATTTGTTCTAAGACAGAGAAACCTAGAAAGTAAAGCAACATTATGGCGCGTCTAAACGGGCCATGTTTTGCTGCAATTGATGGCTGCAACACTGTGGCCGGCAACATTGCAAACAATAGCAGCCACACTATGCAATATTGCAGTAATGTCCCGGCCATATAGCCAAACATGTTTTGTATAGCCACATATGGCCGATGTTGCCCCGATGGGTGGCCGGACGATCGCTAGGCTATCGAATTCAACTGCAATATTGCACAGCCAGTTCTCTTGTTGTTTCAGTCACTCTCTTTGTTATGGCATAGTGTATCCTTTTCTACGCGACATGACGTTTGCTTTGAGTGAAGTGTGCCTGTTGCTTTATTCTGTGTTTTGCGATCAGCTGTATTTGACGTTAGATTACTACGTAAAAATGACTACTTTTGACATTCTAGTTCTTGAATAATTTATTATCAAGACTTATTTCTAGACTCAAATTGTCTACAGTTTCACGCCTATTTAAGTAAGGTCGAATCCACAATCTCTTCTTTTTCTGTTTCTTTTTTAAAACAATATAAGCTGCTGCGACAAGTGTGATTTCGTCAGCCATTGTTGCCGGTTTGTATAGCCTGTTTAGGAGTCTGCATCATGGGCCATTCTATTGCAACACATTGCCCAGCTATAGATTGTTCGGCCATCAGCTGCATTAAAATATTTTTGTAATGGCCGGGCAATTAGTGGCCAACAGTGCAGCCATCAATTGCAGCAAAACTTTATTTGATTTAATATTTAAAGTCACGGACTCTGCTTTGTTATTGTCAAATTTACAACTCCCAGCTCCCTTCTGAATATTTATTTTTAATTTTGCATAATACCTTCATAATGAAGGTAAATCGCAATGATCTGCTCAAAATAAACTGATTCAATTTAAAATCAGCAAAGGCAGAAGAAGTCGTAATTGAGCAGAGAGCGGATAAGTTCGTTACATCAAGATGGACGGATCTCTTTAAACCTAGAGGTAATTTGTAAGAGAGGGTGCCAACTGATACACACTGCTAACTAGAATAACAAGCATATATTATAGAATTGATTTTCACTTTTTTAGAAATTTATAGGTTTTTATTTAGCAGATATGTTAATGCCGATAACCGAGCTGATTATCACTACATGTCAACAACAACAAACTACGCCAATGGACCGTATGGCCCTTGGTTCATTGTGTAACCAAAAACAACAATATCAAACGATACGATTTGTTACAATAAGTTTATTCAAGAATTTGTGAAAGTATCTTAAAAAAATATATTTTTAGCAAAGCAGGAAATATAGAATATTTCCCATATTCTTAACCTACATAGTATTAATTATTATTATTATTATTAAAAATTGATAGAAATTTAAAAAGTTTGGTCCCTGTGGTAGTGCACTTTTAATGCTGGTTGTATTGCGATACGGCCCAAGAGTCTTATATTTTTGCAGCCTATTATTTTCCGCCTGCTCTGCGGCTGCGCCATCTTTTGTGCTTGTCCGAGGGCGGTGAGACAGGGCTAATTTAAAATCATTATTAATACATAATCACGGCGTTTACACTTATGCAATAAAAAAACATTATTGAAAAATCTGAATTTTCCTTTAAAGGAAGATAGACTAGGAATTCTTTTAAGCAGTAAATCAGATCTCTCCAGGCGATTTGGTCGCTCACTAATGAATACAAACCGCTGTGCACGGCACACGAAATAGATGTAAGTACGGATTAGGATTTAACTTCCAAAAAGTTAAACTAGACATTCGGGTAATTTATTGGATAGTTTCACTTGGCCTGCCTTTTTGATTACTGTTTGAAACTTTACAAATAAGATATATGTTCTAAGCATACTTAACTATGCTTATAATAATCTACTAAGCTTTTAATCCTATTATAAATTAAAAAAACGGAAACGACAACGTGAAATATTGCTAATTATATTTTTCTTACACAAACGAATTTGGTAATTACACTTAATAATTTACTACATTTTTTCTTTATTACTTCTACACGATCTAGTTAGTACTAGTTTCTAGAGAATTATATTTTTTTTTAAATCATACAATCCCAGTTAAAGCGCAAAGATTAGAGCAAATGTGAGCTATTAGATAGAAATGGCATAATCGACGAGTTTGGATCAAATCCATTTGTATAAGATATGAACTAAGGGTAATTTATCCTAAGTTTACGCTAGCTCTTCCCAAAAAAAGGAAGTTTGACAATATCGTAAAACGTCCCTTCGGGTGTAAATTGGTGAAAAAACTGACATCGTTGGTACACAAACGATTGTTATACAAATTAATTACGTTTTCAAACTTCTAGTATAGGTATTTAAAAATACACATCAAACTTCTCCTAACTTCATCGTAGTTATTGAAAACAGAAGCTTGGAGAATACCATTTCTTTATTACTGACGAAGAAACCTCTAACATTTAAATGGCGAACTGATTATGCGTACCATCTCATTGTCTGACCTGAACCTAAACGTCAGCAGTTCGTAATTAAAACATTCATTTGTTCGCTTAAGGAAGTAATTAGGAACTTATTTCAATTTACCTATGAAGTTGATTAAAATCTTCATTAGTCACAGAAATAGATCGATAATGACTGTTTACTGCATCTTTGATAGCTTGAAGGTTACTGAATTTATTGTTTAAATTTTTTCTCTTTCTTCAGTGGGTAGCTCATATCTGAGCGTCGTGCGTCAGTAAGGAAACATTTGGAGCGGACACTCTGTTGCTACCCGTTTCTGTCCAGCGCCTCTCTTATAACATTATGCCTTAATGTTTAAAGAACTTTATTTCTCATTACAAAAAAATGTACTTTTATTTACATGATAAACTTAATATAATATACTGTTACGAGCTAGGGGATCGGATAGAAACGCCGTAGATTTCTTCAAGGGTTTATTTCTAATTAAATCTACGAGGAATTTGTTAACACTAAAAACTGGAAATTACGCACAAAAATTCACTAAATAAACACACAAAATACTGTCACTAATTACTCTAATAACACGCACTTCACACAGTACTTGTATTCACTTTTCTTCACTATATTCGCACTTTGTCACTCCGGTGTTTATCGCTTGGTATCGCATTCAAAACTGAACTAACTGGTCGCGTTTCGGCTCGCTTATATATCCCTGGGAGCGATGTTCGAGAACTCTCTAGGCGGCGGCGCAACTGAGTAGCGATCGCACAATTCTAGAACGTGCGTACTAGCTATCTCTTTCGCACATTGCTCCGTCCTTGTCGTACGGCGTTCTAGAGTGCTCGGTCTAGCTTCGAGAAGGTTCCGATCTTCCCTCTCTCTCGCGTATCGTTCCGTCCTTCTCCCACACCTAGAAAATTCGTTCTAGAACATTCCTTCGTCAAAGGGGTATAACCAGGCCTGAAAACGCCTGAAAACGGGTTTCCTGAAAAGTGTACCATTCGACTACGCGTGTTCTGAAACGGCCTGAAAAAATGTTTCAGGCTCCTGAAAACTAGGGTAACATTATGTAAATTGCGATTTTCTAATATGTGATTGACCCTCCCCTGAAACGGTCAGAAATCACATTTCAGCCTGCTGAAAAGTTCTCTAAGTAGTGGAAAAATCTAAAAACATTGCAGTCGACCCGTCTTCGTAACACTACCCCCTCCTTAGACATGCTCGTCCCGAGCATCATTACTTCCTTTATAGGGAGCCAATCGATTTATGTGAACGACTTTCGGTTTGCTTCTTAAACCACTCATTTTCTTTATCCGGTAAGTAACGTCATTAATCTTCGTGATTATTGTGTATGGACCATCCCAGTCAGCTTGAAGCTTTGGTGATTTGCCTTTGCGTTTTGTTGGATTATGGAGCCATACTTGCGAGCCTTCTTTAAATTCTATGTGATTCGTCTTTCTGTCATACCTAATCTTCGTAGTCTCACTTATTTTGCTTTGTGATGCTCGTACGTGTTCATGGATTTCATGCAGTTTATTACGCAAATCCGCAGCATATTCTGTAACACTCTCCGGGGTGTCAGGTGGTCGTCCCGTTACAATGTCTGCTGGTAATCTAAGTTGTCTCCCAAACATGGCTAAAGCAGGTGTAACATTCGTGGTTTCATGAACCGCAGACCGGTATGACATTAAAAATAATGGAATATACTTGTCCCAGTCTTTTTGATGGCTGTCCACCAGTTTTGCCAAGTGCCTTTCCAAGGTTTGATTAAAGCGTTCCACCATTCCATCTGACTGTGGGTGATATGGAGTAGTCCGCGTCTTATGAATTCCCATTAGTCGGCATACTTCTTGAAACAATAAAGACTCAAAATTTCTTCCCTGATCACTGTGAATCTCCAAGGGTACTCGAATCTAGAGAATACGTCATTTACAAGTATCTCAGCTACTGTAACTGCCTCTTGATTGGGAATAGCGAACACTTCGGGCCACTTCGTAAAGTAATCCATAACAACCATGATGTACTTATTTCCTTTTTCTGTTAATGGAAATGGTCCAGCTATGTCAACGGCTATCCTCTCCCATGGAGCTCCGACATTGTATTGCTTCATACCAGCTCTGGTTCTCGTCTGTGGGCCTTTAACAGCTGCACAAGCTTTACATTTCCGAATCCAGTCTTCTACATCTTCGCGGCAATGTATCCAATAAAATCTCTCTTTAATTTTTAGAAGAGTCCTTTTTACTCCTAAGTGTCCGCCTGATGAGCCATCATGAAACATTTCCAAGATATCGCGAACCTTGGATCTTGGCACCACTAACTGTAGATGAGATGCATCCCCTCGAGTGTTTTCCCATTTGCGACATAACACTCCATTATGAAGAACTAAGCTATCCCATTGAGCCCAGTAACTCTTGGTCGTGGTGCTAGTAGATGCAACATCATTCCACCGCGGCTTGCTAGCTGAAGATTTAATCCAGTCCAGAATTGGTTTAATGTCAGAATCTTGTTGTTGCTCTTCCTGAATTAATTTCCCGCACCAATCTGGACTAATGGTGTCTGTCCTTAGTATCCTTACATGGGCTACCTCTCTACCTTCGTGTCTTGTACAATGTTTGCAATCCTCCTCACATGGCCTTCGAGACAATGCATCTGCGTTCCCGTGGGCTCTGCCCTTGCGATGTTCAGTAGCAAAGTCATACTCTTGCAGTTGTTCGATCCATCGAGCCACTTGTCCTTCTGGATTCTTGAACTGGAGTAGCCATTTTAATGCAGCATGATCTGTCCTAAGACGGAACTTGCGACCTAGCAAGTATTTACTGAAGTGCTGCAGCGTCTTCACAACAGCCAGTAGTTCCCTCCGAGTGACACAGTAGTTCCGTTCTGGTTTCGACAATGACTTGCTGAAGTAGGCTATTACTTGCTCGTGCTCACCTTTTACTTGTGATAGTACACCTCCAATGCCAATTCCACTGGCATCTGTATCTACCACATATTCACCATCTTGATCCGGGTAGCCTAGTATTGGAGTCTCACACAGTCGGTTCTTGAGCTCATTAAACGCATCTTCACACTCTCCATCCCATGTGAATTTCCTCTTCTGTTCGGTGAGTCTGTGAAGTGGTTTTGCAATATCCGCGAAATTTCTCACAAATCTTCGGTAGTAAGAACATAAGCCTAAGAAAGCGCGGACTTCAGTTTTATCTTTAGGTACTGGCCAATCCTTCACCGCAACTATCTTCTCAGGGTCTGTTCGAACTCCATCCTCTGATATAATGTGCCCCAAGTAGCTCACTGCTCTCTTGAAAAATAAACATTTCTTTGCACTTAGTTTCAGGTTGGCTTTATGCAGTCTGGAGAGCACCCGTTGCAGATTTCGTATGTGATCATCAAAATCCTTCCCAATGATGACTACATCATCCAAGTACACTAAGCAGGCTTCTCCTATCAGTCCTGACAGCACTTTTTCCATTAGTCTTTCAAAGGTGGCAGGTGCATTGCAAAGTCCAAACGGCATAACTTTAAACTGCCATAGTCCTTTACCAGTTGAGAACGCTGTTTTCTCTTTATGACTTGAGTCTATTTCCACTTGCCAGTACCCACTTTTCAAGTCTAAAGTTGTAAACCATTTTGCCCCACTTAAGGTATCCAAGGTGTCATCTATTCTAGGTAACGGATAACTGTCCTTCTTCGTGATATCGTTAAGACGACGGTAGTCGACGCAGAACCTTAAACTGTTATCCTTTTTCTTGACTAAAACTACTGGAGAGCACCAAGGGCTGGAAGATGCTTCAATAACATTATGGTTTGACATTTCTGCAATCATCTTGTCTATATTCTTTTCATATGCGACAGGTACTCGTCGCGGTCTTAAACGTATAGGTGCTTCGGTTCCAGTCTCAATTCGATGTTTAACTACACCTGTCCTTCCTAGATCTCCATCGTGTGTAGCAAACATGTCAGAAAATGTTTTTAATAGTCCCTTTGCTTTCGACATTTCTTCCCTCGTCAAGGTTTCCTTACAGTCCTCCAGTATTGCTTGAACTATATCTCGTTGTTTACTAACTGTACCATCTTCAATGATAGCTCTATACACGTCGTACCCGTTCTTCAATGTGTTATCTTTTAGGGAAACTACTTCATCTCTACAATTGAATGTGCCGTTCTTCAGGTCAATCTTACAGTTGTAATGCTTCATGAAGTCTAAACCGATAATACAGTCATCCACGATGTCAGCAATAACCACCTTATGTCTGTATGTTCTCCCACCAATCTTGAAGGTAGCGATACCTTCTCCTCGAACGGTTATGTGCTGACCAGTAGCTGTAAGGAGCTGTACATTTCCACCAGAAAGGCTCTTGTAAAATGACTTCAGAAGTTGGTATCTGATTACTGTCCGGGAAGCTCCAGTATCAAGGGTTAACTCACACCTAGTGCCGTTAACTTCTCCGTCGATGACAATGGTATTCCCATCCTGAGTTTGAGAGATCATAACTTTTGGGGCCTTCCTTACAGAACCGGCCAGCACCCGCCCCGTGGTCCTGGCTTCTATTCGTTTCCCTGCCGCTGTTCAGCGGCAGTCACATCCACGTCATCGGGCTCCCCACGTCTTGTCTTCATTTCGCCTCGGGGATCTCTCTTAGGGCACGAAAACCTCATATGCCCTACTTCCCCGCAGAGGTAACAGGTGGGTCCACGTTGGGAACTACGTTTTTCCGAGACAGCCCTAATGCGGTTAGGTCGAGAATCCTTGCAAAATGCTTCCACTTCCAACGCATGAGCAAGAGCATTCTTGAGGTCCTTATGGTGACCTAGGTTCACAGCCATTCGAATTTCACGGTCTCGAATACCGTCGACGAAGGCTTGAACCAACATCTTGTCTGCAACGTCTGGTGAGGATGCATAGGCTTTCCTAACCAGCTTCTCTATTTCACATCCCCATTTTTGCAAACTTTCATTTGTCTGCTGTATTCTATCCTTTAATTGAGCCCTATAGACGTGCTCTAAATGTGCGTCTCCGTACCGTGATTCCAAGGCATCCAGCAGTTGCTTCAACGTCACTTTACCTGTCTTGGTATCTAATATGGTGAGGGCTTCATCTCGCAGTCCCATAATAAGGGCGGTGACAGCCTGATCGTCATTCCACCCGTTTGACTCTGCCACAGTCTCAAACTGTATTTTGTACGCGCCCCAGGAAGATGTACCGTCAAAGGGAGGTACTTTCAGATTTCCAGATGGTGCTACAGTCGTTACGACACCTTTGGTCTTCAGGCACTGCATCTCTTGTTCTAATCCGAGAATACGTTTGTCCTGTTTCGAAAATTTGCAGTCCATATCAGATTCCAAGTTCTCGATCTTTTTCTCTACCTGTATTTTCAGGTCACCAAGTTTTTCTCCGATACGGCGGGCCTGTTCCTCCATCATCTGATGAGCCTGCTCCTCTTGACGCCGTGCCTGTTCCTCCATCATACGACGTGTCTGAGCCTGTTCTTCCATCATTAGGCGTGCCTGTTCTTCTTGACGGCGTGCCTGTTCTTCTTGCCGGCGTGCCTGTTCCTCCATCATTTGTCGTGCCTGTTCCTCTTGACGTCGTGCCTGTTCTTCCATCATTTGGCGCAGAGCAAGAAGCATGTTGGCATCGTTGCTTTCACCCATCCCGCGGTTCGCATCGAAACATTGTCGTCGGGCAGCGTCGCGTGCTGATTGCGCCCTTGTCTGGACTCCCTCCGCAGCTGGAGACTCAGCTACAAACTCCTCTTGATTCTCCCTTGGAGTAATTGGCATTTTTCTATCCCACTTCTGACACCAAAATGTTACGAGCTAGGGGATCGGATAGAAACGCCGTAGATTTCTTCAAGGGTTTATTTCTAATTAAATCTACGAGGAATTTGTTAACACTAAAAACTGGAAATTACGCACAAAAATTCACTAAATAAACACACAAAATACTGTCACTAATTACTCTAATAACACGCACTTCACACAGTACTTGTATTCACTTTTCTTCACTATATTCGCACTTTGTCACTCCGGTGTTTATCGCTTGGTATCGCATTCAAAACTGAACTAACTGGTCGCGTTTCGGCTCGCTTATATATCCCTGGGAGCGATGTTCGAGAACTCTCTAGGCGGCGGCGCAACTGAGTAGCGATCGCACAATTCTAGAACGTGCGTACTAGCTATCTCTTTCGCACATTGCTCCGTCCTTGTCGTACGGCGTTCTAGAGTGCTCGGTCTAGCTTCGAGAAGGTTCCGATCTTCCCTCTCTCTCGCGTATCGTTCCGTCCTTCTCCCACACCTAGAAAATTCGTTCTAGAACATTCCTTCGTCAAAGGGGTATAACCAGGCCTGAAAACGCCTGAAAACGGGTTTCCTGAAAAGTGTACCATTCGACTACGCGTGTTCTGAAACGGCCTGAAAAAAATGTTTCAGGCTCCTGAAAACTAGGGTAACATTATGTAAATTGCGATTTTCTAATATGTGATTGACCCTCCCCTGAAACGGTCAGAAATCACATTTCAGCCTGCTGAAAAGTTCTCTAAGTAGTGGAAAAATCTAAAAACATTGCAGTCGACCCGTCTTCGTAACAATACGAACGAGATACGCCTCGCCATCAGGTATCCCAATTTTAGCCTATTAGTCTCATTCTAATATGAATCTTTAATGCCCTTTTGAATTGATTAAACACGCTAATATTACGAATTTTAGAGGGTAATTATAATTTGTGCGCGGCTTCGGCAATATAAGCAAACTCTTCTTGTTACCCTTCTATGTTATTAACCACTATCAGTTTCTCCAAGTCCTCATAGCTTCATTGTATGGCCGAAATTAGATATATTTCGCCGTCGGTAGACAGGCAGCACCGTATGTTGAGTTGGGTCAGAATAACTTCTGGTTATTTTATCCTTTTATACCTCAATGGCTGTTTTATTTAATTGCAACGTGAGACGAGAGTGCTTACGACAAGTAAACAAGAAGTATTTAAGATTTATAATACATTTATTCAATGATTTATAGAATCGTAAATAAACACCCAAGCATTTTGCTTTCGACTTAAAGTAGCTTTAAAGAGATGTCTACGGTAATTTCGCGGGGCAACACTTTTATGAGGGCAATTTTAATTTGCAAAGGAAATTCATTTAATGGCATAACGAAGGTTTTATGGGCTGCGGTTAAATCTTTACGAGAGGGGGTTTGTCTCTGTAAGCTGTATTATAGTAATGATTATACTTGCTATTGAGTATCGCTTCGGACACGTAGAGGAAACCTTATTTAAAAGCTAAATGTTGATTTATTTATACATAACTGATGTTTCGAGTGCTTCAGTAGTCGTGATCAGCGAGCTTTTTTTATGTTAGCGGACTTGCTGAAGGCAATAGATTAATTATTTGTGTAAGCGATCAATTTTATCTCACCACGATTTTTTTTAATAGAACAGGTGACAAACGGGCAGAAGGCTCATCTGGTGTTTAGTGACACCGCCGCCCATGTATACTCACACTGCCAGAACGCTCGCTCGCACTGACCTTTTAATAATTGGTACTCTATGTGCTGTGTCCCCTAAGTCGAATTGGTTCTGAAATACTTCGAAAAAACGCTGAACGCTCAGTTGTGGAACGGCGGTCATCAAGGTGTTTTTGCCGCGCACCACCTCTATGTGGAACCAGCTTTCCACTGAAGTATTTCAGAACCAATTCGACTTAGGGTCCTTCAAGAGAAGAGCGTACCAATTTTTAAAAGGCAACCCACTCGCGAGCCCTCTGGCATTGGGGTGTCCATGGGCTGGGTTGTCACTTAACATCAAGTGCCTCCTGCCCGTTTGCCCCCTGTTCTTTAAAAAAAGTCTCGTTTGTATAATCTTATATACTGTTATACAAATACGTGGACAACATAATACGCTGTAAATGAGTAAATATGATATAATAAAAATTCTATTCTAAGGTACCGCTAACATTATAAACCTATTTATACTAAACGGGTCAGTAGTTGAAGCGTGAAGGCGGTTATCGTAGCTTTGTTTTTTATTTTTATTGAATTAATTTTATAGGCAGGCTTTAAGGGTAAGTTATGTCTTTTTTGACATACGCGAGTAAAGCTCGGCTCTATCGTTACTCTTTTAACCTTCCGAATCCCAGTACCAACATTGGGTTCCGTGAGCCTCTTCACAGGATGTGTTCCACCTTGGATTCTGTCACTAACATCGACCCTTTTTCGCAGTACTACTGCTTCATTTAATATATAAGTTAAAACTCTTAATGTCTTAAGCCTTGTATCTTCCTTGTTTTTTTTTATAGCTGCTAGTTTAGTGTTAAATTTTGTGCTGTCATGTTTTGTCTTTTTTTTACTTTGTATTGTATTTTTTATCAGTGAAACTTTTTTTGTGGATATGTCCCAATGTGTCTGTTTATTTTATGTTTTACATTTATTTTATTTTTACTGTTTAGATATGTATTTGTTTAGTTTCCTTTATAAATAAATAAATATGGTATACAATTCGTAAAAAATAATTCTTAAGGAATTTTAAAAGCCGTGTATTGCAAAGATTGGTCTGTAAATATATATTGCGACAATGGCATCCTATGTTATCGTTATTAGTGAAGTTTAGTGATAATAATAGTCTGCAATCTACCATATACAATGTCAGATGTTAAATAATTGTTTATATAATATTATTTATTATATTTAACGCATGTGTATTTAAGATAATCTCTTTTTTTAAGAGAATGTATGGCAAGACAATATTCTCAAGGAGTTCATTATGTTAAGTTTAATTAGTGTATTAAAAATAAAAGTTAATTTGGGCAAGACAATTTGTTAGGCTAAGGGACAGAAGGGCGTATGCTTTAGACTTTATTACTTTAAATTAAGAGCATGATTTAATTACAAATGAAGTTACTGTGTTTATTTTAAATAAAGTAAAATGTAATATATAATATAGTTAATCGGTGTGGATAACAGTTTTCTCTGGAGCATCGTAATTGTAAACGAAAGCCGATGTAAATTAATTTTGCTAAGAAAAAATAGGTTAGCAAACATTATTTATATAAATAAAATAATTTTAATAAAAATATTGTGTATAAAAAAGTTTTATTTTCGAACAAGTTCCTTTTCCTTACACACAATAAATTAATAAAAATGAAACTTCCCAATCCCAACCAAGGCCTCCTCCAGACCCTTCCATGTTGCCCTTTCTTTTTTTTTTTTACTTTTTTTTCGTTTTTGGGTACCAACTCATTAAAGTTTATATTATAGTCTTTAATGTAAGACAAATCGGCAGGTAGGCTTGATTTATTGCTGGTAAACCCCTAAAAGCTTAAACTTTAAAAAAAAATATATACCTAAACATTCCTTATGAATCATTCTAGATTTTGGTGAAAACCGCAATATATTCCATGCGTTGTTATCGCGACTAGGCAGACAGATAGAAGCGGCGAGAACTTGTTTATATACCTAATATAAAAGTTAGAAACATGCGGCGTTGTACACCTTTTTTTGGTAAAAAATGTAAAACTCGCGTCAGGACACGTGACCTGATCGAAAATTCGTAAGACGGATGGAGAGTAGACAGCTGGCGCGGCGTATTTAATGTAATACAAATTGTCATGTTTGTGTACGATAGCGCAATAAATAAATATTGTATTCTACCTGATATTCTAAATGATAGTACTTTTATACTGATAATTAAAGCAATACGTGCAAAATTATTCCCTAACCATTCCAAAATATCAAAAATGCACAACGTTAATATTCAAGTTTTCACTTCTGCCGGCACTCCCGAGTGCAACCCGTCGTTGTCGTTTTTTCTTTCGAAAAATGGTAGGAACGGCTTTCTATTGGTAAAAGAATTTTCAAAATCGTTTCAATAGATCCATAGATCACCCCTACAACCAACTTTACCTCTTTATAATATTAGTGTAGATAATATTAATAACACAGTGGCGTTACAAACCCAATTTTCGTGTCTATTTATTGGCAAGTAATTGATCATTTTGCACCAATTCCGTGTCTAAAGCATTCCAGCTCACAATATTATAGCGGACGTGTTAATTGCGCATTTTGAAAATTCCATTGATGTACAAAATACACTTTAGCGTTGACAATCGCCTAACCACTAGGCTTACACAGCCTTAAATGTGATTCATTTTTAATGCCATTTTTTTAGAATTTATTTATTGTCTTCTCTATATATATAAAATTCACAATGTTGCTTCCCATACTTCTCCGAAACGGCTCGACCGATTCTTATGAAGTTTTTTATGCATATTCAGTAAGTCTGAGACTCGGCTACTATCTATCTTTCAAATCCCTAAGTGATAAGGGGTGTCCCCAAAAATTTTGTTTTTCTTTTTTTATAATACACAAAAATACATACAACCCTTATTTTTCACCCAACTACGATCTACCCCTATTTTTTATTTGTTAATTAAAATCTTATGACTTGAACTCTGAGGTTTATATAGAGAAAAATTTAACAGAAAAAACTAAAAAGTTTTCATTCCAGAAAACGGAACAGTCTCTGGGGTAGCTTAGTAAAATGTTCCATGTTGGTATGTACTAAAAAGGTAGGCTAAGTAAAATCAGATTTAAGAGAAACGAAATTCGCGGGGGCAGTTAGTAGTTTATAAACGTTTAACTAAGATCTATTCACACAGCCCAAAGACAATCCTAGATTCCACAAATTCAATTAATTCTAACTATAGATTACACAAACAGTCCGAGTTAAGTGGGGACATTGATCGATATTCCAGCGTTATGCAGAGGATCCTCAGACTATATACTTCAGACAGGTCCTAAGGGTATTTAAACAAAGACCATTGGGCGAACAATTGTGATGACGAACAAATGATCTCGTAGCATTTACAGATATTTTTTTTAAAGTTTTCCTATTGTTTATTGAGGTCTTCCCGGAAACGTTTGAGTCTGTGATATAACGAACTATATTAAAAAATCGTAAAATCTAAAAAATATTCAAAATAAGTTCCAACTCAAAACTATAATATCGCCAGGATTCGAACCGGTCTGTTTCAATTCCGGATACCACGTATGCCACGGAGGTCAAAGAATTTAATGTACAAAAATATATATACTTTAGATGCTTAACAATCGCATACAATAAAACTTTTAGTTTCCTTCAAAAAAACACCAAACAACAGAACATATGTATTTGAAATAGGTTTCCTAGCAACTACAAGTTTGATCAGCGTATGTTATATGTACCTACTAAATAAAATCATCAACTTTTTGAAATTAAACCAAATCTATATACTATATATCGCATTTGATATTTCAAACACACAAATATACTATTTTTTACATTAACGTACATAATAATTATAATTAAAAACTGATAATAGAAAATTCAAACAAATTTGGTCCCTGTGGCGGTGTACCTTTAATGCTAGCGGCATTTTCTCACTGTATTGCGATACTATATATTAATACAAAACTTTACATCTTCAAGCACCTTTAAAAGGCCTCCTCCAACCGGCTCCATCACTCTCTATGAATATGTCATCACTTCCACTATGTTTTAATATAGTGTGAATTTAATACAAAGTACAAAATAAAGAGGAATAATTTGTATACGTGAGCTGCGAACTCGGAACAAAAGAAGTGAATAGACTTACGTCACTCCATCTACTGTATCCGTTACGACACGCCATATGCGCAACTCCACAGTAACACGGCACGATCTTTTTAAATCCGGAGCGTATTTCTAAAACTATTTTATATATACTTATAAGTAAATCCAGGGATTTGTGGCTACACAAATTAAAAATACACTTGGCGGGATTCTTTGCGTTGCTTTTTGTATGGGACACATTCATAAACTATATTCTCTACCAGTATATTAATTACCTGTTACAATATATTTATGTAGATCAAAAACTATTATTTTGTTCTAAATTCAAAATTAAGTCCACAAGTAGTGCTATAGAGAAGTATTTATACATTTATAAACAAATAATGACATCCAAATATGATGATTTTCACATAATTTATAATTGAGTAGTAAACATTAAGGCTCTAACTGGTATTTATCAATATGATTTTTGTAATACCTACTCCTATAACAATCAATTACGCAGACATATTAAAAATTAGTATTTTTTTATGTAAAGTTGTTGCGTATAATATGACAAGTTTTTTATTATTCACACGGTATGTAGACAATGTGTCCCACTTGTTATTTAATAACAACTTTTGCCGAGCCACCTTCGTTATTTGTGCATAATACTACAAAATAATAACTATAATATGTTTTTGTTAATAACTAGTCCTATGTACATCAGGCATAATAAAGTAATCTAACGGTAAAATAATTTTTCAAATCGGTCCAATAGTTTTGGAGCGTATTCAATGTAAAAAAGAGGTTAAAATTTTAGTATTGATAAGTTATACACTGTACTAATATAAAAACATACAAAATTTAAATTATTTACATTGGGAATGGAAACAAATCCGCACAAGTAGTAAGATATTTGATTTACGTCGCGCCGTTAGTTATATGTTGTTTTAATGCGTAGCGTTCTCAATACAGCAATATTTTTAGTATAATGTTTATGTACAACAACATAACTATTTTTAAAAGATTATTTCTCAGCGATATTTAGATAATGTCTAATTCGATTTGCCTACGGAGAATGCAGTATTAGATGAAAATACTTTTTTTATAGGAAACGGCTAGGATTTTTTTAAGTGATACCACCTACGAATATCGTCAGAAGACGTGTGTCGGCTTTTTAAGAATATTCATGCACACAAGGTCTAAGGGTAAACAGCAACGAAACTTAGCGCGAGCTATGGACTCCCATATGACAAAATCAAATACATTTTTGACGTAGGGGAGTCGGACTCGGCAAGTCTCGTTGCTGAATCTTACCCTAAGAAATCTTAACAATTTATTTATTATAGAAAGAATTTAAATCCGTCGGCCGGCACGGTTGAAAATGTTAGCTGATTGTTTTGAGTATACACATTTCTTATATCGCTTTTCGGAATTTTTAGCCATTGTCTTGGTTTTATAAATGTAGCATCCTTTTTTGGAATTTAAAACTGAAACCAAACTGAAGGCTTAATACTTATTTCTTAGACGATGACAAAAGCAAGCTTCATTAAAATGTATGCATTATAAAATATACTTTAATTCGAAGCAATAGATACAAAGTCAAAGTAAGAAATACATATTAAATGCTTCTAATTTTACATTTACAGCCAGTTCTCAAATCAAGGGCGTAGAACGGAAGAGAAGAACTGGCAATAAACTCTCCGCCACTCTTTTTAATCGCCAAGTTTTATTTTTACACAATGTTTGTAAGGAGCTACAACCATTACACCATGTTCCAAATGTGTTCCACCATTACAAGACGCGTTTTTTTTGTATAAAAAACAAAAAACGCTCAACGACTCAAGAGACGACGAGCCGACAAGAGAGAAAAAAATATAAGCGGTAGTATTATTGTATAGGTTTTACAAGACATAGTGTTTCATAGCACTATTTCCAATATTATCATAGAAATGATTGAACCCAACATACAAATATGGAATAAGCGTATTGAAGCGTACTCGATAGTTCCTTGGTGTTTTGGTTGCCAGGTTACTTAGGCGTGAATCTCAATACAAAGTGCTATTATTACATGAACACCCGTTGAACTAATAAACTAGTTAGTAGTTTGCAAGTAAATGAGTAATTGTTCTATAGTTCGGGCACTATAATGAGCCCGACGCAACCTTGCTATTAATATTCTTAACGTGAGGCAGCATGTAGGCGGAAAGCCAAGCTTAGCAAAACTTTCATATATCCTAGTATATTAATAACAAAACAGAAGCATTAAACGACAAATAGATAGGAAAATATAATTACAATACTATTATTATTATGCGGGCTGCGTTTTTTTTTTTACGTAAAATATGTTAACCGTAATCTTTAGTCAATGTTTTATTATAAAGCAAACACATCAACAGTCGATTTGACCCGTGTTTTAATTTAAAAAAATGATAAAGATACCTTCAATAAAACGTTTATATATGTGTTATAATTTGAAAGTGCCAATTATTAAGTTTTAATTTAATATATATTTATTTTAAAAAATATAACTAAATTAAATATGCACTAAAAAGTATTAAATAGAAATATTTGTATTATTTATTAGCCTTGTATAACTTATATGAAGGTATGAAGAACATATTGGGCTGCGTCAGTCAAAATCATAATTCTTTAGACAATCCTTATCCTTCAGAATAATCAAGCCATTTTTTTTTCATAGAAACATATAATATCTGCTTACAAAGTGAACAAAGATGTATTTTGTTTAATTTACTTCAAAGAATATTTATTCCTTTTTTTTTTTGTGATTAAAACGCTTCTTCTATTTCCTGTAGTCATTACACCGTATTCTTTAATCTATGATTACACCCCCATGTCTAGTCTGTATCGTTTTTCAGACGCACAAAGGCGTCGTACAATACAGGTTTAACGTTTCAGTCGGCGTAATGAAAGAGCCTTTATTCACAATTCTGCGACTCTTATAACACTGGTATGAAGTCCCGTTGACACCCGACGGGTGATACGAAATACATGTAATTTTATATGTATTTTTTTTGAAGTTATACTTCTTTAGGCGCGTTATGAAAAATTGATGAGAGTGAAATTTTACGATGCGCGTGCACCGTGACACAAAATTAACAGAATGAAGTTGCCCACGGAAGATGCTACGGCATTGGACATAATTTAAAAACAACATTCGAATAATAATAGAATTTATGTTATACTTAATGTAAGAGAATAATAATAAATACTGATTTATTTAATTTTTCAAATGTAAACTGAACTTTATTGACTATAATGACTCCTTTTCCAGTCTTTGATTATTTAATTGTAATTAATTATTTGCATGCAATCAAAAACTATTTTTAATAATGCCAAAGAAGTATAACTTCTTACGCGCGTACATAAGTACACGCACCCTTTTTTTGGATACTAAGTTACCCCTAATAAAACACGAATGACTTGCAGGTTCAAGGTTGAGAATAAACACTTTATTAGTATAGTACACAGACTAGATGTAGTACACAGATTAGTATGAAGTAGACTATTTTGATATTGTAAAAACATATTTTAACAATCCCTCCATAGTATCCTATCAGACTCGCGATCAGGTAGATCTATGGCCGAGAAACTAGACAGCACGGGAGTGTTAAATCTCCCCTTTCCTAAAAAGGGACCTTATTTAATTTAACTTAGGTCTGGTGAGTGGCGTCTATCGTCGTCGCCGTATCCGGAAATATCATCTTGATATTTATGGGCGAGTCAGACGTTACCAGTTATCTTACTGACATATTAGACAATTCTATGGCAGAATTTTTCCATCAGCATCTGTGTTCGAGCAACTTGTCGGATAGCCCATCCCGAGACACACTCATGCCAGTGTCGAACTCCAGATGTCCCACCTGTCTCTTTCGAAAGTGACAGTCAATAGGACAGTCATAGATGTCAGCCAGGATTCGAATGCACTACTTCAGGTTCGTGATTTCACAGTGTTACGGTGTATATCCTTGGTTTAATCATATATTACGTCGTGCATGAAAAATTTAATCAATTTTAAATCTCAAGTGGAACTTGGAACTTTAGACACACTTTGCATAAATATATGCTTACTGAGGCACATTTATCAAACCACACTTGAAGCCCGAACTAAACCCAGATTCGCTAACATTAGCTTTACCTACTTTAACACCACTTTAACACCATAATATCAAAGACTATACGGGGGCAAACAGGCTGGAGGCTCACCTGATATTAAGTGATACCGCCGCCCATGAACAGTTACGCTTACTCACAGTTTAGAAGTCTCGCAAGTTCGCGTTGCCGGCCTTTAAGGAATTATTACGCTTATCTTGAAGGACCCTAAATCGAATTGGTTGGGATATATTTCAGTGGGCAGCTGGTTAACGGCAAAAACTGCCGTAAAAAGTGCTCAGTTGTGGAACGACGGACGAATTTCGTATTCTGTCTCGATATATATTAAACAATGAGATAACTTAAAAGGTCGCTTAAAATCTGCTTTGATCGCTAACAGGCACTTTACGATTGCTTCCAGGCAACTATTTGATTGAATCAACGGGTAATATTCATATAAACAAAACTTAAATAAAGATTTATAATTTAATTTAAAAAAGCTATTTCATTATTCATAAGCTGATTCCATACTTAAATACAATGTTGCAAGTTACAAGAGAAGTACCCTTGTGAAAACAAATAGCTGCCGCTACCTGAAGTTTTAACACCAACTTCAAGAATTCCGAAATTCATAAATGAAAAAAAAACCTCTTAATAAACCACTAAAATCACAATGAACTCTAGTGAAATAACAAGTTGGATATGGCCAAATATTATAACACTTCCATTATTACGCATTAAGCTGTATAATGCTAAACAATGGCGGGAAACACACTGGAACTGTATTGTGTTGCAAGCCTTTGATAAAGCTCTTATTATTGAAAAATTTAATCCACTACAGCGACCTACTTTAACTTTTAATTTTTTTTTTTTTTTTTTATTGTTGGGAAATCAATTTACTGACCCCCGCGCCGGGGCAACGATTTAAAAGTGGCGCAGGGAGTGTGGGAGTCAGTCCGTATGGTGCAATGGACACCTACCCACTAAAACCCAACAGCCCCATCTGTTCGCTATGGACGGTAGGCGCGGTAACAGTTTCCCTTAATCCGCGCCTCCGTCACGAGCGTCTGCTGTGTGAGCACATATTCTGCGTT
Source organism: Pieris macdunnoughi (assembly GCA_905332375.1). Lineage (NCBI taxonomy): Eukaryota > Metazoa > Arthropoda > Insecta > Lepidoptera > Pieridae > Pieris > Pieris macdunnoughi. The sequence continues at coordinate 4,694,730 of CAJOBZ010000015.1, forward strand.
GCCCAATCCTGTCCTAAGGTCCCAGTGGAGTACGTGCGTAATCGCGACGTCTCCTTCCAGGCCTTTTTTTGCGTTGAGGGTCGGCGTCTGGGTTACACTCCCGAACCCTCTCCGCATTCTCTTTAAGTGTAATGACGGCTTCACAGAACGCTTTGAAAGTGTTCCATGGGCCGTCACTGTCAGCCTCCATCATAGCTTTAACTATGACTGGAAGCGACAGGTCCAATCCGAAGGTGGCGGTTAATAGGCTACGTTCAGAGCTCCACGCCGGACAAACCTCTAAAGTGTGTTGCGCTGTGTCGTCTGCGAAACCACACTCGTGACAAATGGGGGATGCCTCCCTCCTGGCAACCCTGTGAAGGTATCCACCGAAACATCCATGGCCTGTGAGGACCTGAACGAGTCGGTACGAGAGTGCCCCCCATCTTCTATTTACCCACAAGTTGAGCACTGGACGTATAGATGTAATTGTCCAGACTCCTGCCCTGTGATCTTGTAACCCATCCATCCATTTCTGAAGGACGGTCACTTGGGCTTCCCGTCTCCAGCTGTTTATGTGCTCAGGAAGGGGGTCGAAACCCCTACTTCTACTATCTGCCCTATGCCAATAGATCTTGGCTAGGGCAGCCGCTTCGAGGTGCCAGGGGGCAGTTCCTGCAATAACACACGCTGCCTCGCAAGAGACGGTGCGGTACGCCCTTGCCACCCTTATGGCCATCGCCCGTTGCGACTGTCTTAGAATCGCCCTGTTTTGAGCGAATAGACAATCGGCCCAAATGGGGCATCCGTAGAGGACCTTCGCCCGGACCACACCTGCAAATAACCGGCGACACCCCGCACTCGGCCCACCAAGATTTGGCATTAACCGGCAGAGTGCCATAGCCGTGGTAGCGAGCTTCGGGGCAAGTGCCGAGAAGTGATCCTTAAAAGTCCATCGAGAATCGAGGACAAGCCCGAGATACTTTAAAGTGGGGCTTACTCTTATGGGCACACCACATACGACCAATTGTGTACCGTCAGGAGGAGCTCGTCTTGGACCGTGGAAACAGACCGCCCCAGATTTCTCGAGGGCGACTTGGAGGCCAATGCGCCTTATTTGCGCCACAACCTGTGCCACCCCCGCCGTTGCGAGGATGCAAGCTTCTCTGTATGTACGACCTTTTGCAGTGATAAGTGTGTCGTCGGCATAACATATTAGGCTGACGCCTTGCAGATGTGAGCCACGAAGGACGCAGTTATATCCGATATTCCATAGGAGTGGGCCTAGAACAGACCCTTGTGGAACACCACACTCAACCCTGTGTTCCTTCCAACCTCCCCGACCCGGGTAGATGACGGTACGGGCCGAAAGGTATGATCTTATCATGCGCCGGAGGTATACTGGCACGTCATGGAAGATTAAGCCGTCTATAATGGTATTCCAGGGAATCGTGTTAAAAGCGTTTGCTATGTCTAGTGACACCGCCAGCACCACCCCTCCTTGCGCGAGTGTCTCCTCGCAAACGTCTCTTAGCCTTGCAACGGCGTCGATGGTAGACCGGGCGCGCCGGAAACCGGGTGGGTATCGGCCAAATCCGGCCCGTCCGTTGTAAGGTGTTTTACTATGCGGGATGCTAGCACTCGCTCGAATAACTTGCCTGCTTCATTTAATAAAACAATTGGCCTATAGGCCGACGGGGACTCAGGTGATTTACCCTCTTTCTTTAATAATACAAGTTTTCCCGTCTTCCAGCTACTCGGAAAGTGGCCGTTCTTTAAAATATGGGTTAGCAACTCCCGAAACCTCTCTTCCAGCCCGTTATTGAGGACATGGACCCAGACCTTCCCGTGAACACCATCTGGTCCGGGGGCTGTCTTTTGCTCTGAAGCTTAAGTATTGCAACAGAGAGTTCCTCAGGCGTCACTTCTGGGACTTCCTCATCATAGTGGAGGTCGTCGCGAGATGTTGGATGCGAACTGTTAGCCGGGAATAGTGCGGAGACTACCGTATCCAGGAACACCGGTTCTAGAGTGGTAGTGAGTGGCGGAAGCCAGGGGCGCAGCTTGGTCATCACTAGCCTATATGGCCGCCCCCATGGGTCTAGCTCTAAAGTTTGTAAAAGATCTTCCCAAGCTTTCTCTTTGGCCTCTCCAATTGCAATGCGCAAAGTTAATTTTGCTGCTTGGTATTCGCCGTAGCACCTTCTTTCTTCTTCCGGATCGTGTGGAGCAAGGCGTCTTCGACGTAATCGGGTGTAGTGACGTCGGGCAACTACACAAGCCGTCCGTAGCTGGGTGAGTTCAGGCGACCACCAGTACACTTGTCGGCGGGGCGGAATAGGGCGGATCCTTGGCATTGCAGCGTCGCTAATACGTCGCAAAGCCTCTCCGAACCATTGCACCTCTCTATCTGCTAAGATAGTATTTGGCTTAGGGCACCACGCCTCTGTCAAAGATGCCAAAGACAGGGAGTCAAAGTCCAGTTTTTTACGGGACCATTTTGGCCCTATTTCCGGTGGAGGCTGATTTGATCTACCAGTTGCTGGTGGTAGCTGTTGATGGGGACTCACCAGGCACCGAATGTACCTATGGTCCGAAAGCGTTTCAACCTCTGTAAGTACACGCCAGTTGGAGACGCGATTTGCTAGTTCCGGGGATGCAAAAGTTACATCGACGATAGAACTGCCCTGCATTCGCACGCATGTGCGTTCCGATCCTCGATTCAATATCACCAAGTTGTGAGTGGCGATCCAATCAACCACCGCATCGCCACGGGCTTCGGTTACCGGAGAGTTCCACATAGACGACTTCGCGTTGAGATCCCCTGCAACAATAACATTTAATGGTCGAGCCCATTCCACCAGGGAGCCCATTTCTGCCAGAAAGGCCTCGAACTCTGTAATACTCCGGTTCGGCGAAAAATAAGCTCCAATTACAACGACTTTTTCTAGTTTAACAGCGACACAGCCGTTTCCTTTTAGCGAGGCTTGAGGCAAGCCTTCAGGCAACGAAACGGCAATCGCAACTAAACCGTTGCGGTCGCCAAACCAGTTTTCCCTCTGGGGGATCATATACGGCTCCGATACTATTGTGATATTGATTAACCACTGCGCCATGCTCTGGAGTAACAGATCCTGAGCTTTGGCGCAGTGGTTGATGTTCGCCTGTAGGATTTGGAGGGCCATCTATGAACCAGGTGTTATCTCCATTTGCTCTGTGTCCCCGATCGGTGGGGCACCAGTGGCCGTTTTGTTCGCGGTCCACGTCCTTCTGGGCATCTTTTTGCTGGGGGCCGAACACGCGTTACCCCCAGTAGATGGTTTGCTCTTTGGCCAGCCGCAGCACACAGAACGCATTGCGGCTTTTCAGAGCAACTCCCTGCTCGGTGGTCAGATTGACCACACCGAAAACAAAGGTGACTGTGGTCCATATCCGCAGTACACCGTGCTGCTACATGACCGCCCTGGAAGCAGCGGAAACATCTCAGTTCTCGGGCCCTCAAGAGAACAACTCGGGCGGAAGCCCATCCCACTAATAACCTTCCTTCGGTCAGCTTTTTGGCCGCCGTCACTGGGCACCTGACCCATGCCGCAAAAAGGCCAGTCCTGTTCTGACGGACGCTACCGACCTTCACATTGTCCGGCGAGCAGCTGACCTTAGAGCAAATGGCTTGTTTGACCTCTTCCGGGGTGACTGTTTCATCCAGCCCCGAGATCATCAACTCAGTTGATTTAACAGGTCTGGAAACCCGGACTCTTCCGTCACCATAGACCTCCTTTAATCTAGACGCCAGAATATCCGCCTTCTCCTCACCACCTGTCCCGGGGACCTGAATGATGGTGGCCCCCGTGACAGCTCGTCTGAACCGGACCGCTTCTATACCAAGCTCAGCCAGATTTAGTTTTGTCTTCGCCTCTTTTAGGACTGCTACGTATGTAAGGCCTTTCTCTTCGGCATCCGGCGGAAGCGTTAAAACAACTGCTGCGGAACTGGGCGTACGGAGCTTCAGTTGTGCAGCTGTTGCCATTGCCTGTCTCTTAGGTTGTGCTGGAAGTTGTTGAGCACCTTCATTCTTCTTCCGGCGCAATCCTTTCTTTACCACCTTATTCCACGCTTCATTAGTAGAGGGGAGCTCTGGCAGTGGGCACGGTGGTGACAGAGGGCAGCATTAGGGACAGTTGTCCCTGTAGGCACATTCTCTTGCCTTCTCTTAGGTTTCTTCTTCTTTTTCTTCTTTTTCACGCCGTCCTCGGGTTGAGTTGCCACTGTATTCGAAGTGGGCGCTGCTGTCGTCTTTCTAACCTTGGAGGACCCCGACGTTGTTGCCACAGCCTCCGGCTTATACTTGTCAGCGGAGAGAGGTGGTCGTATGCGAGGCTCCGGGTTGAGTCTTGGTTCTATGCTTTCTATTCTAGCATTGATCCTATCCACAAGGCGGCTCATGAGCCTTGCCTCAAGGTCCTCTAAGTCCGGTGTTGGTACCGGATCTGTAGGGCGTTGCTTTATTAGCTCTCGCAACTCTCCCATCTCTTTTGGAGCGCCTCCAGAAAGTTTCGAAGCCGCTCGTTTTCACTTCGAAGAGCTCGCGTCTCATCCGAAACAGACATTTGAGCGAGTACCTCTGTGTCCTCTTTAATAGATTTAGCGACAGATTTGAGGGCGTGGACAAATGTACCCTTAAGATTTTTTGACTTAGTCGCGACTTTCTCTACCATTTGCAGATTAGCTTCGATGCGCCTCTGCGCTAGATCTGCCGTCAAAATTTCCCCTTCTGCATTCATTGCCGCTGGTGTTGGTGCGGGTTTACTCGGCTCAGTCAATGAAGCGAGGATCTCCTCCTCAGCCTGGGCTTCCTTTTCCGTTTTCTTGGCCTTTAAATAAGCAGACCTAGCAGGCGCCAAGCCCATGTACCCTCTGGTTTTTGGTGGGCGGCCTCTTCCTCTTCTTGTTGTAGCAACTTTTAGTGGGGTCCGAACAGACGACTCGCTGATTGTACTGTCGCCATCGTCTTCGCCACTCCTGGTTCGTTTGCGAGAACTCCAGAATCTAGGATATGTAGGGTCTGTACAATCCAGTGATCTGGCGCTGATCATAGATGTCGCGGAGGAATCCGATAACCTTCCAGCATCAGACGTAGGCGCGTCAACTGGATGGTCGCCAAAAATGTCCCTGGAAACGCTCGGCACCGGCGTAATACATAGAGTGCGCTCAGGCACCACGGTCACTTCTTGTAATTCTCTCAGATCCGGGTTTATTGGTTGGTCCGTGGATATCATTCTACTATCGCATGTGTTATTTCTAATGATTTTCTCCTCGCTCGCCTCGGCAAAAGCGCCGGAATCATGAAGATTGTCCCCCAGAGTACGGTGGGACTTTTGCACCGGCTCTTGCGAGCAGGTGGCGGGATTTGACCCGCCTGGGGTAGTTTTACAAGTATTTGTCTTCATTTTCGCTTTAATTTTTATCCAGGTAAGACAGCTCACCCTGGGACGCCCTCGGGACCGAACTCCCCCGGCCACTCACCCCATCGCCGGGCGCCAGAAACTTGAGGTTAGGGGCTCGCCGTCAATTCGACGAGCCTCGCCAGCCTTAAAGGCCAGCCATACCACGCGCATGAAGCGCCGCTGGGGCTAGATAGAATGGCCCCCCTCTATATCCGATTCGCTTCACCAAGGTGCTGGCTTGCACCCCAGTTACTAAGCCCTCCCCGGCCACGTCAAGGCTCGGACCCCGCAGGATGGACATCTGCGGTGGGGAGGGCCACTACAGCGACCTACTTTAACTTTTAATTTTCCTGTTTCAAGCTGTCAAATTTTTTAAAACTTCGTTATGTAAATAGATATATATTCTGACGTTTTCATACGTTAATTTTTATATTAATTAAATTTTCAGTAACAAGTTTGAACGGTTGACATCTGATAGAACACGCAGGGGCAAGTCAAATAATGTACCTTGTCAAAACCTTGAATAAAACAAACACACATATAATATAGATATTGACTTACTTGCAATAATAAAGTCTTCCATCTCTGCCCGTGTGCACAGTCCAACCTTCCTTCAGATCCGTTTGAAGCCTCTCTAGCGCCGCCTCGTCTTCCAAAGCCTTTGGACTTCCTCCCAATTTTGGGCTTCCATACTTAGGGCTAGCACCTAAATTAGGGCTGTCTCCCAAATAACCAAACTTTGGACTACTGGTGCCAATACTTGGACTGTTTGAACCCAATCTGAGGCTACCTTTACCATCACTTAGTACTGGGCTGTTCAGTCGGGAAAAGTTTGGGTTCTGTCTGGATTTGGGACTGGCCGTGCCGCTGGGACCAGGCGAGGGGGTCGCCTGCTGCAGCAGCATTGCTTTCACATCATTGAACCATGTTTATTGTGATCTGAAAAACAAAGTGATAGGTGACAGCTGGTTGAAAAGTTACACTTAAAACTATTAGAATCTAGTATTTCACTACGCAAAATATGTCTCATTTATATTCATATCATGTACAAATTCTTCCCAAAATTATCCTATAAAGGCCGCGCTATAAAAGTCCTTGTTTTAGAGACAAAAATGGCAACACAGATTAAAACTGGCCGCATACGTCGAAACAGCGGTGAAATTGCTATAAAAAGAAAACTCTTCCCTCGCAAACGTTAATCGCCACGAGCATGGAAATATGAATAAAAATGGCCAACAATTTTCGGATGACGTTTGTTTGGACAGTTTACACCAATGGGAAAGAGTAATCTTATATAATAATTTCAATTATTTTGCTCATAACGAACAAAGTTTTAAGTGTTACAAAAGCGTTTTAAGTGTTAATTTTTTATTCTTCAATCCTTTATCTATTAAATTTTCGGATAATTATAATAATTAACATTTATACTCTAATTTTTTCGGAGTTCTTTTAACGGGCAAAACAAAAATATTGCGTTTGAACAGGTTATTTTTCTATGATTCAAAAAAAGGTTTATTTAGTTATAGATATGGGCTTGAAATAGCGCTGCTGAAAAACAGGACGTACAACAAAGAACAGACAATCTTCGGCGTCCTATATTAGTTGTCGAATCTGGAACGTGAAGTCGATGAAGTACTCTTTACCAAGATCATTTTTCACAACTAAGGAATGTTTGTTTAGGCCTGTCGTGTCACAACAGAAGGCGGATGTTTTTGAATGATATAAAATATTCATTCAACATCAAAACATACATACCTAATATGAGTCTATACCAGAGTACTTCATATTGTTTTAATACTTTTTAAATTACATTTTCTTCTTTTATTAAATACGCTTGCGAATATATCCGTATAAAACCGAATCAATTTATTATTAACATTTAAATTTTCACAACAATCTTACATTCAGCTGGAAAACAGGAAAAATCATGAATAATTTAGATATCGACAACAATTCTACGGGAACAATGCGGCCTGAAAAAATATGAGGTTTTTATCTCCCCATATAACAAAGTGCTCGTGACACTCTTTAATGGGTAGCGATGTTTCTAAAATAAGCTCGTAAAAAAATTCCATAGAAAACGCGAAAAATCGATTAACAACAATATATTATACTAGCAATCGTTGTTTTGCCATGTATATTATTTCTAGGAAACATTTTTTTAGTTCAATAAAAATAACTATCATACAAAAAATAGGGACTGCTCGTAGAGGGGTGAAAATGAAGGGTTGTATGTATTTTTATATGCTGTTTCATAAAAAAATATAAGTAAAAATGTACCCATAACATTTAGGGGTTTGAAAGATAGTAGCCGATTCTCAGACTTACTGAATATGCATAAAAATTTCAAAAGAATCGATTGAGCCGTTTCGGAGGAGTATGGGAACGAACATTGTGAGACGAGAATTTTATATAAGAGATTGCATTTATTATAATTAGGTAATTTTATAGACTTATTAAATTTCTTTCGTTATTCAGAATTCTGTTATACGTCGTAATTGCGCATCTACAACACTCGCTCGTATTGTGACGGAAAACATAGTGGGGAAACCAGCCAGTCTATTAATCTAACACACGTATTGAATTGTAGCCCCACATAATTATTATTATTTCTTCTTTTAATAATATATGAAAAGTAGTATTTTTTAGTAAGAAGGTAATGTAAGGAAAGTGAATTTTGTTTTACCTATATATCAATTTGCAGTTTCTAGTTTAGTATATACGAACTAATAGAATGAGGATTATTATATTTACAAAAACATTGTTTTGGTTAAAATCAATATCTAATTCTATTCTCCTAAACAATGGTTTCGCCAACCCATAAATCATAGCAAATCCACATCCATTTGTAAATTAAACAGAGATGGTAATACTCAGATATAGTATTTCGAAAAAGGACAGAAATAGTTATGACAGGTGGGTCGTTGACCTCATTTGTGATGTTATTTCGGCGGTAAGACGACGTGCAATCATCGAATGTATGAATTTGTACAACAATGGGGCATTTGGGAAAATTCTTTAGGTCGTTAGAGGAAAACCGCTTTAATATTATTTCTTCAGAACGAGTCATTTTTAAGTGGGTATTTTGAAAGGTGGGTAGTTGTAATGTTATTTAAGCTATGTTTTGATTAATGTGCTATTATTTATGATATTTGCTAAAATCTCATTCTTCTGAGTGACTATGGATTTCGTTCCGTAAAAATTACCACTACTTTTACTTTTCAATAAACTAACATTTATAACCATCACTTAGCATTGATATTATGGACGAGATCCCATATGGGATTCTTTTCGTCTATGTAGTATTTTCCTGTTGTTTATAAAAAAATGCTTTGTAATTAGAATGTTTACATAAATTTGACTAAGAATTAGTCTATACCTAAAAATATGTGTAGATCGAAACCTGTCACACGCAAACTACTTTGTGGCAATTAAATACAGAAACATAATAAACAAAGACGTCTTAAAAGAGAAATGAAATAAGCAACTCCAAAATCCTTTAATAAATGTCAGGTTAAATCCACAACAGCTCTCGACGACCAAACATAAATTTGAATAATAAGCAGACAGACTGCTGAAATTCAATTTGTTTTAAAACAATCCAAATATTTTAATTAAATTTCTAACATTAGCTATATAATTTTACAAACTGACGAAGATTTCATAACGTTTTAAATTATATGTAACAATACATTTTATAAAGCCGGTGAATGTTGAGTGTTCCAATTATAAATTCAAATAATTGTAATACATAGATAATGCAATCCAGTAGTTAGTAAAAATGCAACTTATATATCATGTTAAAACGTCATAATAAATAAAATATCATTTCACTTGACTGTCACCGACTTTTCTTTTTGAAAAACTAACTGCTAAAAAGTGCCGTATCCATCCATCCAAGAATTAAGTTCCGAAAAAATCTAATATTACATTCGGTGCAACTATTACTTTACTATACAATTGTAATTAGATTATAGATAACTCATCAAGCATGAAAAAGTAGCTTATAGTGTAACTTTAATGGCATACCAAGACATACGTCAAAACACTTCACAGCCACTATAGTCCTTTCAAAGATTTTAGAAATGTCCATCCAAGAATTAAATTACGGAGGCATCCTTACATAAGCTTTAACTCGATTCCCTATATCTATAATTCTACTATACACATTATATATACAGCTATACTATACTATAGATATAGTATCTTCTATGTAATCAGATTACTCATCAAGGCGACGTGTTTGTCAAACTTGGGCCATCATTGTCGGGTCTCGGGATGTTGGGATCACCAGCGGTCTTGTAAATAAATAGTTTCTGTAGGGTTGTAACGTGTGCTATTGAATAACACAACCTTATGGGGTCTAACTTTGTACTTGTAGAAGATTTGGGCTGTGTGTGGCAGGTTATACATAAAGTATTATATACATAAAGTACATAATACTTTATATAATATATCTTACATTGAATGCACCTTCAGTAAAGACAAATAATACTCAAATTAAACGAAATATATAAAAGAGTTAAAAAAATCAGTGACTCTACAACCTTTTAGATCTGAGGTTCAGATTTCTGTACCTGTATCGTGATCATACAACACAGACATTTCATTTGCTTTTTCTCATGTAAGTAAGCTTTTTGAAACTGACACGCCAGCGACGGTTTGAGTCTAAGACATGCCGATTTCTTGACGATGATTTCCATTATCGTACGAGCGAGTGTTAAATGTGCACTCAGACAGAAAGCTTATTGGTGCACAGTCGGGGTTGGAACCTACGACCTCCGGACTCTCGGATGAGAGTCGCAGGGTGGAGCCATAATAATTTATTTACTTAAAATTTTAGTATTTTAGGTTCTGGTTCATATTTATTCTGTCCTAGCTGACCTCGCGAACTTCGTTGCACCTTAAAATGTTGTTATACTTATCCTTTTTAGTAACATACCAACATATGGAATATTGTACTATGCTACCCCATAGACACTATGGGCTTTCAGGTTCTTCCGAGCAATTTTTCAAAATTTTGTCTCCATAAAAACCTACCTCAAGAGTCTACCCGTCCACAAGTTTTGCGCTTAGCTACATATTTTGCGATTCATTTTATTTATATAGATAAAGGGCATCTATACTAGAAAATAGCCTTGAGCGTCGGAAGTGCAAATAAACATTAAAAGAATTTATTCCTCAGGGAGTGTGAGGTGATTTCTAGTTCAATTTCTACGTCGTCTCAAACACAACATCTATAAAGAGAAAAGGTCAAAATAAAGATTGAGTAATATCACACAACACTGTATGTAACTCGCAAAGCGTTTATATCTAAATATTAATCTTGCGTTCTATAGCTTTAAAACTGAAATTAGTATTGTCAGCACTTGTTTAATTAATTTACGGCGAACTATTTCGAAACTCAATTATGACTGAGCTTTGTCTAACGCGCTATAATGTACCCATCTACTTAGTAAATTTGATTATCTCTCAAATCCCTTTACTGCCTACAAAATTTACTTTACCGTGAGCTTTAGCACCCAATTTGCCTTTACAGCTATCATTTTACTTTTGTAGGATTTACAATATAGCGTAGTATATCGGGCTATATACAATACTTTCCCTCACATTGGACTGGCTATTTAATAGTATTAAAATTAAAGTGTTATTTAGTGAGGCGGAAAGTTTCTTGCTAGTTCTTCTTGCCCGCTCTACGCCCTTGACTTGGGAACTGGTAGTAAATGTAAATTTAGAATAAATTTAACTTCTTTTCTGCCGTTCATAAGTATACCTGTTTACTTATGTGAATAAAGTTATTTTGACTTGACTTGAATATGCATTTATATAAGTTAAAACGCATTATGGAGTAAAATAACTGATACAAATTTATCAAAAATCCATAATTTAAATATTGATTGTTATATGTCAGTCACATGTCACAAAACAGTCAGTAAATAATGTCTTCACCTGTCTAATCCTGACACTGTCTTTTGGAATTAAATTTCGGAGACGTGTTTTTGATCGAAATATAATATATGTGTATTTGAATGCACTGCAATGCAGAAAGAAACAACAGAACGCCACAGGGTGCGACGCCAACTTTCCTGGAGGATTCTGGCTGGTTCTTTAAAGATATAAACAGAATCAAAAATAACAATTTGTCATAAGTTCTATAGTCACTAATATGTAATCTGAGCTGGTTTAATTTTTTTTGTCCAATAACCATTTCCTAATGTCACGAAATGTTTAAAATAATTTAATGAACGTGTACGAAAGACAAGTACAGAGAAAGATCTCAGTTCAAAGAAATATCTTGTCAATAACAAGTACACTGTTATTTGCAACGCAACATATATTTATATACACCGTATGTAGTGTTTGAGCTGTGGGATTACTCTTTACGAGTAAAGGTGTTTCAAGAACACTGCATTTTCCTTTACCCTACGCCTAGTCTATCAAAAATTCTCCCCGTAACAAAGCACTATGGGCATTTATTTACAGAAATTTATTAAAGCGTCTTAGTTGAGAATTATACATTTATTTAATCTTTTTACAACAAAACAATAAATTTATGATAAGCTTAGCCTACAACAGTTATATCATTGCTATAATATTACCACATCTAGAAAGTGGAGTCTAGAAAGTGAAAGCTACCAGACCACTGCAGCCTGTGGTCTGAATGAAAAGTGCAGTAAAAGGACTATTTAGTATTTATGTATTCCAAGTTTATCTTGATGGCACAGATTATGTAATATAACTAAAATATTTATGTACAAGTATTTTTCAGAAATCTGTATCAATCTTTGTTTAATTGTTTCATTCTTTCCATCTAACTATGGTAAAAATACGTACTTACTGACAAAAATAAACGTTTCTTTATTCTTCTAAGATTTATAATAATGGAAGACTCTCATCTCCGAGGACGTAGGTTCGAACTGGGCCGTACACTAATGGACTTTTTGTATATGTGTCTATCTTAACAATCCCTGGTACGACAAAGGAAAACATCAGTGAAGCAGGACACCGGCATGCCATAGACAAAAAGCTGTATGTTAGGCGAAGACTGCTGATCACCTACTTGCCTATTAAAAAAAACAAATCATCACTAAACCGATTAAGAAGTCTTAAGCCTAGACCTAAAAGGTTGTAGCGCCACTGTTTCTTTCCTTCTTGGTGTTAATAGAAGACATTATCGTATTTAAGAATTATTTCACTTACCGAGATATCATTTAAAAAAGGGTTAAAAAAAATCACGTCACACGGTAACGATTTTACAAAAACAAAATCGTTTAATACCACAATATATTGTCTCAATCAAAACATAATAAAATCAGCTAGTCGCTTTTCTATTGATACAGAACTTATTATTCTACCGTCCCAAAGAAAAGCCGCCCAAATTGAGTAATAAAACACATTTTACTACAGAGAGACATATTTTACTTAAGTGTCGTGTCTACGTCTACGCTTCAGGACAATAAAACGGTTTACGAGGGGCGCGCGACATTACCCACATACACACCGCGTACATTTCTCATATAACGACAGCACAGATTCTTTACAATATAAATAACGCCGTATTTAAACATAGGATGTGATAAAAAAGGAAAGAACTTAGGGAGTAACGCAATGCCATCAAGAAAACTACGCTAGTACTCTGCTCCCAATAGCGAAAGCTATTGCGTTTCAGACTTCAATGTTGAGTGTTTGTAGCGCGCAATCCTAAAGTCGCAACATCAGCGCAACGGATTGATAAAACTATATCAAAATTTACCTGTAGTAGACTGTTATTACTTGTATTTTAATGTCATTAGTATAAACAAAAATCGGAATTGGATACAAAAAGATCTCATGCAAAACGCTAACAAATACAACACCAATTTTAATTACTGACAAGACAATTCAAGCAAGCTCTGACCTGTAGGGCGATTTTATTAATTTAATGAAGCAACAATTCATGTGCAATGGCGCTGCACTGTAAGCTTAAATTTATGCGCTTTTGGTACTATCCTTATTTTGTTGTAAGTGTATTTACAATTTTAAAAGGATATTAAATCAAACGTTTTACATAAAATAAATTTTTCATAAACAATAAAAAATAGTAGGAGATGCTACACCTGCCCTTTTTTACCTGCTAGAAACGTTTCCGTAGCCATTATGAGACTTCCAAACCGTATAACTGTCGCTATATTTTTGTTATTCCGGTATTCGAACCAAATCTCTAAGAACCAAACTAGAAAAAATCTATTTAAATAATTAAATTAAAAAATAATTTCTTTCGTATTTAATTAATCAGGGATATCAGAACCGCGTCCTGTAATAAACATATATTGATGTAACATATCGGTTTCAAAGCAAGGAAGGCACGTGAATTAGATTTGAGGTCATTTCGTACAATGAACCCTATTAAAGGATCACTTGACCCCACAACCTTGTCGGGTTTCTTAATTCTATGAGCATTAGACGATTAATGTCTGAATTCCCGTGAATAACTGATTAAGTAATATTTTCGTACGTATCTGAGATAATTCGATGACTCCTGTTACATTCTTGCAGTTAAGAAATGGATAAAATTTGTATTTTATTGGTGCTAAAATTCATGAGCTGATATGAACGAATGAGTGACAACATATATAATATACATGGCAAAACGACGTTTGAAGGGTCAGCTAGTGTAATACATATATATAAAATTCTCGTGTTACAATGTTCGTTCCCATACTCCTCTGAAACGGCTCGACCGATTCTTATGAATTTTTTGTGCATCATTAGTAAGTCGAAGAATCGGCTACTATCTATCTTTCGAAACCCCTAAGTGATAAGGAGTGTCCACTCCTTAAAAATATTTTTTTTTATTATGATACAGCATACAAAAATGCATACAACCCATAATTTTCATCTACCCTCTACGATCAACCCCTATTTTTTATTTGTTAGTTAAGAACTTTTAACTTGAACTATGAGGTTTATATATAGAGAAAAATCACAGAAAAACCTAAAAGTTTTCATTCGGGAAAACCGAACAGTCTCTGGGGTAGCATAGCAAAATGTTCCATGTTGGTATGTACTAAACAGGTAGGCATTAAGGAGAAACGAAGTTCGCGGGGGCAGCTAGTTTAGTATAAAATTATATTGTACTTTTCTCATGCCAGTCTCAATGTCACCATTTTTGCGGTCGAGAATAGTCTTTTTCAATATATTTCCAAAAACAAAAAGCTCACCTAACTTTCGGATCCCACTTGTTAGCAAAAAGTATTAGTTACGAACTAAAAAAAGGGAACGAGAAGTTTTTAATTACATTTGTACAAGTTTTCTAGTTGCCACTACCCACTCCCCTAGCAGTAATTACAGTTTATTTAAACTGGAAAATCCTCTGCCTTGGGGACGCTGGACATACTGTTGCAGTCCGTTTTAAATAGGATATGTTTGAGCAAAGTAGCGACTACTGGTCGTTAAATAGCAAAATAAAGTAGAAACTTGCATGCCGAAGTATAAATCTCTTCCTTTGGGGTTTATTTGAAGTCGAGTGTTGTAATACATAAACATTTTGTAGGTATTATAACTAAGTAGCGATCAGGATTTCTAAAACTAAAATTAAATCTATGTTACTCATAAATTATTTAGCTTTTAAACATAGTTTTAAAAGTTTATTCAAATTAAATAAAAGAACACTTTGTTTACGTCTCAAATAATATATTAAATCAGAAATAAAATAAAATATAAAGATGTAAATGGGCGGTTTTTCTGTTTTTCTGCTAGTGTTGTTTGATGATTTGCTGTTTTAAAAGAGTACCGAGAGTTTTTTACGCCGGCTTTTTCTCTCGGCCTACACCCTCTGTCTTCTTTGCCGATGAGTAGGGATGCCTAAAAGTTCAAATTTAATGACGTGGAATAAGTGATACATGTATCTTATGTTCCATAATAAACATTTTTTTATTTTTTTTTTAACAGCAGTTTCTTCTAGACCAATAATAATACTAGACAAAACAAAATAAACACAACATACTAAGATTATAAAGAGGAAAGATTTGTATGTATTGTATGTTTGTAATGAATTGGCTCAAAAAGTACTGGACTGATTTTAAAAATTCTTTCACTATTTGAATGCTACATTATCACTGATTAATATAGGCTGTTTTAATTGCAAGAAAAAAATAAGGATTCCTACTAAAACTACAATAATGTTACCCAAGGTATAAAAAAATGCCTATAAAATATCTTTCATCGCATGCGCTGCGAAAACTATTGATAGAACAAAAAAATGTTCCACAATATCAAAGAACATATCAATATCTAAAGAAAATGTTAACAAAATAAATGTCCACCCGTGCGAAGCCGGGACGGGCCGCTAGTGTAATAAGCATGAATAAATATATCATCTTCAGCTAGTGCCGGAAATTATGAGCCTCCTGAATATGGAGCGAGGGTCGCTGACAGTCCCATATATTACCACAACTATCTCAAGTAGGGCTATGTTTACGATCAACATTAGGGAGTTCTTACTGGGAAATGGATTTGGTGCAATCCTTTTTTCGGAAAGCTTGAGGGAGTTTTCAAATCGTAAGTAAATATATAATGCGTTATCCTCAACATAAATGTTAGCTGTTTTACTCATAATAGTGAACAGGTTGAAGTATAAATACATTTAAGCGTCTTTAATTATTTTAATTATAATTATTCGCAAAATACATACAAACACACCACCCTCAAAGTTCTAAGCCAATACGATAATGTAAAAAATAAAATACATAATATTAAATACAACATCGCTAATGTAAACTCACACACACGCACTGAAATCTGTGCAACAGACTGGTTCTGGCCCTGGGTATCGCAAACAACCTTGGCCTTCGCCGACGCACATATCAACTTAGGTACAAAGAAACCGAGTTCTTGAAAAACATTTGGGCTGCTCACTACCCCCGCAAGACTTTAAGTAGATAGTAGTCCAACTATAAGTCCCGTCTTGCTTCTAATTTATTCTACCCTGGTTGGGTAGAATCCCTAAGACAAAAATTGTTAAACGTATAATGTGTAATAACTAAATCGTGAATCGCATGCTCTAAGAGTTTCCTACTACGGAGTAGTTTCATAATTTTAAATTGAATTGATTGAAATTATAAACGCGGTGAATTTTTTATAGCATAAAAGGACTATTTTTGTACTTTACTATACTTTTTAGTTTTAACTATTATTATTGTCGTATCTTTACCAACCAGAGATGTTTTTGCGTTCGATTCATAGTCTTCTTACCAAGGTAAAAAAAATTGTTCTACGCCGCGCTGTAAAATGAACCTGGGACTGCCGTTTCAGGACAGTGGCGTACTTACCAACGGAACGTAATTACAAGAACAACTTTGGTATGCGTTCATCAATTTACTTGTAAAAATACTGTAAATATAAAAACGTTTAGAATCAGGGGTTTCGTAAAACCAATTTGCAGGTTGACATTTCCTGAGTTCACCGAAGTAGATTTATGCAAATAGCGATCGATTAGAACTCGGCGTGTAACTTTTAATTCTCTTTGACCTATATTCATGTTTCCTAACGTTTAGCCCTTTCTTAATATTGGATATAAATTAGTGTTACATTTTAATTTATTTAAACTTCGGCGAAGGCCGTCACGACTCCGAAACAATAGAAAATTACTTGTTTCCGTCCAGAGGGTCTAAGATAAATGATCAGTAGAATAGATGCAAATGTCTGCCCCGTTCTATATTGGGAATAAAGGATTATACTCTTTCCGACAGCTTCTATAACACGCGCGTTCAAGAAGGACCAGTCTTACTGCAAAAATCAATTAGGGCGTTACTCCAACTCGTAAAAACAATTAAGCAGTAAAATCTACACAAAGAAATTCGTTCAAACTTTCTAATGCAATTATTCGCACCAAAAAGGACCTCGCCAAGAACAAATTTTTAATGTCTAACGACCGCCGGAAGTAAAACGAAAGTTGCCACAATCAAAATTGAGTTGTTCTTTAGAACGAACAAAAAATTATTTAAAGTTATCCTAACTTCTATATATGCAGAGATTCATTTATAATTGTATTATCTATGAATATGTTAATGGACAGGAAATTATCAATTTAAAAGATATAAATTATACCTTGCCCTTTCATTCCCATTCAGGTACTTTCGTACCTGAATTGTCAGAACGTGAACAAATTATCTTAGATTGATTCTCACCCCCTTATCCATTTTTATGACTTCTTTGATATTCTTGAACGGAAGTGTGTAATAAACCACGACCACAAACAATTATGTAAATGATTTTCCGGCCCAGGCACTAAATAGTTTAAATTCCCATAAACAAAAGTAGAAAAGAGATTTTACGTGATATAGAATTAGTTTCATCGTCGGTTTTTGAGGCAGAATACGAAATTACACCCGTATCACTTCGACGTGTTTAGTGTTTTTTAAGGCACATCATGCCGCGCACAACCACTTCTTGGAACCAGTATTTCCGAACCAATTCAACTAAAGGTTAACAAACAGCGGACAAAAGCGTACGTATTAAAAGGCCGGCAACACACCTTTTTGAAATGTGACCATGGGCGGCATCGGATGAGCCACCTGCCCGTTTTCCCCCTGTTCTATAAAAAAAACTATTGTTGCATACCCTTAAATGTGTAGGCTGTGATTGTAAAATAACTAATCTACGTCTAGGAGGGAAACCTTCGGAACAAGTTAAGCCCGGATTATGAGGGCCAATTCTTGAAGGGATATAGATTAGAAACTGAGCAATCGGTCACTCTCCGTAAATACTTTATAGAGCCTTTACGTCTGTTTTGATAAAGGAAGGCGAACTACCCGTATAATTAAGGTAGGTGGTTGACAACAAAAGACGCTTGGTAACAAAAGTCTCCAGTCGCGGATTGGTTTTATCAAATTTAATTTAAAAAGGTTATGTGTAGTGCAAGCTACGGCGTAGCAAGATAAGACTTGTACCATTTGTTACACGGGATAAGATACGTCTCTCCTCACCACTGCTGTAAGGTATTCGCATCGTTACGTAGAGATCCTTTTAGTTCTATTGAAAAGTTAGAACTGGACATACAGAAAAAAACATGTGTGTGTACTTATGTACACGCGTTAGAAGTTAAATACTTCTTTGGCTTAACAAGATAAAAATCTTTTCAAAAATTTTATCTTTCGCCTTACTCTACGTTTGTAGAAAAAAGGACACTAACAATACAAAAAAGGTATTAAATACATTGTTTATTATAATGCATTATCTAGTTAAATAAAGTTTATTTAAATATCACAAAAAAATATTTTTACATAGTTAAAGACATGGATATTTTTTATTTTAAAATGTTGAATGCTAACTTTAGGGTGTCGGTTTTTTGTGACGGTGTGCGCGCGCATCGTAAAAATTTACACTCATCATTTTTCCCTAACGCGCCAAAAGAAGTATAACTTCAAAATTTAATTCGTTAAACAAACAAGAATTCCGAACTTTTTCAAACATTCGACAAATTAATTTTTCTATTCAACATTAAAACACACTTTTATAACCTTTCTTGAAATGTTAAAAATAAATTCAAGACATTTGTGAAGAGACAGTAGTGAGGCGTTAAATTATAAACAGACTGGGCCAAGGGTAAAGCATGTACTTATATTCTATGAAACGTGCGAGAAAGTTTCGCTTGGTATCACAAATTGGATATATTCAGAAAAATTATAGCATATTTCATAGCAAACACACAATAAACTTGCTTTTATATAAATCTAAACTAGAACGGAAAATTGTTATGTTAATATTCGTTTTCAGAACAACCGAGATAATTTCATGTATTATTTATATTTTAGTTACCATTTTTGGGTTAAGTTTGATTACAGCATACGAACAGACAATTTACAAGCACGTGTAATTCTAGTGTCAGAACTAAACTGCATTGCAGTGCCATAAATGTATTGCATACACAGAAGTATTGCAATAAAAAAACTCAAGTCAAAGCCTAATGCTTTTACTCCCGCAACTCAGCAAACTTCAATATCAGGAGCAGACAAAAGGAAATATCGACTCCATTTCAAGAACTGCAATCACCACAATCATTTCGCGATATTTATGGTCGCAATACAATCGTTTATGAATAGACACGCGTGCGGCGCGTTCTCTATAGTCGATAGTTTATTCCACCCAAGGCGAGAATAAAACCTTAGCATTTCTCGACGTATCTACGCGTCCTAACGCGCGTTTCAAAAAGGAACGTGACCTGATTACTGACGGAAGCTTTACAGTCTATGGTTCTTAAATGTCACAGGTAGAAAATGCGATTATAATCTGTATTTTAATTTATGGTATTATTTCCACCATATAAAACCATCGTGTATTGTCCAAGGTATACCTTAGAAATTAATACGATTGTTTCAGGGCAATTAAAATATTTTATGAAAACTTTCGGATCGACCAGTGTTCAAGCGTCCAATTATTATCGCCCAGATTCTTGCCGCTTTGAGGAAGCTTATAAATTACTTGAGAACTTGAATTTCTTGTTTAGACGGTTGACATCTTAAGCAAATTG
The DNA here is from genome assembly GCA_905332375.1 of Pieris macdunnoughi. Classification (NCBI taxonomy): domain Eukaryota; kingdom Metazoa; phylum Arthropoda; class Insecta; order Lepidoptera; family Pieridae; genus Pieris; species Pieris macdunnoughi. Next base: position 4,714,662 of record CAJOBZ010000015.1, read on the forward strand.
TTTTGTTGCGGTTTTGTGTAAGCGGAGATATTTTTGCGGTTAAGATTTTTAATATAATAACAAAATATTTAATAATATATTATAGAACACCACACAAATTACCAGTACAGAGAGTCGATAAACGGCTCGTAAACGCGTTTCTATATTCAAATGGAATAAATTACCAAAGGTTCGGATGATACTAGAATAGACTTACCAAATTTACCATCTATGTACTAACAACTTAAACATTGTATGAAAATGACACTTTCAGTTTCCTCTATGATAGTAAGCAACGCGAAAGACAAAAATTATATGTGTAACCGGCTAAAATATATTATGGTAGGGGAGCCCAAGAGGGGATTTCGGGATTTACTAAAGCGCGGCAGATTACTATATAGGGGGATACCTTGTACCCGGTTAAGTACCTCCACAAAATATGAGGCCCATATATAAGGCCGCGCGTGAAGGAGACAGGATCAGATTAGTAAAAAAAATTGACCATCAGAAATTCCCGAGCGCGTCAGATTAAGGTAGGGTGAGTTAATTACATCCTAAAAGTGTATATTCCACTAATCTGACAATTTGAGAGTGACGGAAAAAAGGGGAGGGCAACAAAGTTGTAAAAAAAAACGTCATCTCGACATTCTCGAGCGTAGCTAATTTTTCTTTTATTTTGAAGGAAATAATTCCAGAATAATGAAAAATATATAATCTGACGATTTCCGCAAGCCGAAATAACAAAAATTCGTCGATAAAGTTAAATGCGTGCAGCTGCGTGATGCCTACATTTCCTTAAACCGATCGGAATCTACTAAACGGCGTTCAAAATATTTCCCTCAAAATTACATTTCCTGTGAATTTGAACCGATTCGGACCGATAGATTTTGAGAAATTTTGAAAAATCTTAAAAAAATAAGAAATATTTTTTTTTAAGTGGTTTCTTTATCGATCAACTTCAAAAACTAATCCGCCTTTGAGCTTGAAAAACCACGTCGATCGCCACCAAGCTGGTCAAAAGCGGTTGATTCGTTCGAGAGATATCGTACATGAAAGAAACCCGAAAAAGTGTTTTTCGGGATTACTCCGAAATTTGTGGTTCGATCAATTAAAATTGCAAAATTACTTATGAGAATGATAAAACTGCGTCGAATGCCGCCAACCGCGTGAAAATTGCTTGATCCATTCAAAAGTTATTGCGGTTTGAAAATTCCAAAAATAGTGTTCTATGAAACTTCTATCAGACTTTCGAGCTGGGAGAGCTCAAATGCATAGAAATGTTATTTCTTTGAACTCAGCGAGCTCAAAATATCAATTTTAAGCGCCCAGGAATGGAATTAGCGGGAAGTTGCAGGGATGGCCCTTTAGGTGAACCGTTTTTCTATTTTTTTTTGTCAGATCAGGCGAATCCCTCTAGATAATCGTCAGATTATGAGACAGTACGTTTAGAACATAAAGATGAACCACATATATCTTAATCTGACGCGCTTGAGTATTTCAAAATTGCGATTTTTTTTTGCAAATTAAGAAAATGGCTGTGGGTTTGCGTCCCATCGAAATCGTCAGATTAGTGAATGAGAGATTTTTTTTGGTGCACTTAACACTCCCTTAGAAAATCTGACGCGCTCGATAAATTTTTTTTTTTTAATTTTCAACCCTTAAATACAACCACCCGCATCATGCAAACGATCAGATTAACATACGTACATTATTAAAAATACGTAGGGCATAGATGCTATCAATATCTGACGCGCTCGAGGATGTCCATGCAACAGTTTTTTTTACATATTTAACTATCTATAGCCGCTTCCCCCACCGATGAAAAGGAATTTATCATATAACATTTTTTTCTTCTTTTTATCTAAGCTTTGTATCCCAATAGGTCTCTACGACGCTCGAGTAAATCCCCATTTAGCATCGTGGGCTCCCCTACTATTACAAAACCAATATTTTTTAACAGTGCATATCTTAATATTTTTAAGAAAACTGTTGTATCTGTCTAAGACAATATAGGCGCATCATAGTGATTTTGTGAGAATTTTATACTGTTATCGAGTAAGTATATATGAGTAATTATACTGACTACTGAGCCATCTCAAGTGAATTTTCAGAGTATTCCAGAACTAGAGATAGAAATAGATAAGCTATACACGTAATATGCATCGGGCAATCCGTGTCACGCATCTGAAACGTGACGTGATTGACTGCAATAGCGTCATAGATTATAGAGTTAGCGCAACTGCACTGAGGAAAAATTACGTACTTATTTTGTATAAAGCTTACATGCTTACTTACATAAGCAAACTAAGTAATACGTTACATATTTGTCCAAGTCTCTTATTGTTAATATTTTAAAAATCTGTTTAAGATATGTTCCCAGTACGTACAGTTTCATGGCTTAAAACGAGAGTTTGAGTACAGCCTTGCGATTCTGTAACTCACACAGCGGTTTTCGCAGCGGCGGTCGCGCTCAAATCAGTCGTGAAGCAGTCATTTTATGATTTGGCATTCTGATAAACAATAAACTATAAGCTCCCACCTTTTCAGTGTGTGAGTTACAGAATCGCAGGGCTGCTTTGCGATGATTTGGCATTCATTCGTAAGGCTGGAACAACAATTCGTTCACGTTCCTGGGTCACAATTCTGATCTCCAAATTAAAAGATCAGTCAGCGTAATTCAACAGCACTATGTACCTTTGGTCATGTTTCCTTTTTCTTTGACAAACACAACCAAATCGTTCAATCATAGTAATCGTAATAAAAATCTAAATTTTTTAATAGAACAGGAAGCAAACGGGCTCTTCTGATGTTAAGTAATAGAAATTATTTGGAACCAAACTAAAACACTTTTGATATATTCCTTACGACGTCAATTAGTTAATATATTAATTATTTTATAATTCATATGATCTCATCATATAATAATTTGTTGATATACTTTTGATTACCATGTATATATATACATTAGTTTAATAGATATGTGCGCTCGAAAATATTAAGGTGTATTACATGCTTTGTTATTTTGGGATTGTTTGAACGGCCTATCATAGTTTGCGAGCCCACTTCTACCTTAAATTAACATTATGACAGACGATTCCATATACATGTAAAGGTAAAAAAACTAAATGCTTTATAGTTTCTCATGTTGGTGGGATGGAGTTGTCTAGGACCTCCAAACAATAAGGGTTCGAAGTTGGACGCAAGGAGCACGAAATAGATTGCGATGCCGAAATATACTTAAGGAGGCTAAGGGCTAGTTTCTCATAACCCTTAACAAATTAACGATAAACGGAATATTACAACTAGCTACACAAACTCCTATATACATATTGACGAATATAGGTACAGTGCCACATTTTTTTGTTGGCCGTAAGAGAACTTAATAACTTATTGAAATGTCTTAATAAATCAATGTATACTAGTATCTGGATACAGTTCTAGGCATAAATCAATGTGCCAGAAACTTAGGAATAACTGACATGATAGGTTTTATTATCTGTACTATCTTTTAAGATACCTTGCATTCAGAACCGTTCGATAATTAAAACTTTGCTATTATAATTAATAATGCAAGGAATAAAAATAAATATGTAATGTTAGTTGGATTTTTATTAGATGTTGGTATATATAACATTATTTATTGTACGCACCAAGAAACTGACAATGTCAGTCTGAAATTTCAAAATGACGACGGTAGTACCAATTTCAGCCGCCGCCAGCCAAGAAATGTATATAGCACTGTAACACATATGACTTGGGTATACCATACACAAAATCATATTAAATCAAAAATTTAACTACAGTCAAAATCTGTTATAACGTCATCGAAGGGACTACTGATATTTGGTCGTAAAAACCGATAGTCGTAACAGCCGATGACGTTGTTATAAAGTACCTAATACAATAGAATTCAGCCGGGACCTGATTTTGGTCAATATAACCGGTATGTTTTTCTAAACCATGTCGTCGTAAACGGTTTTGACTGTATTAATTATACTCTATAACCAACAAAATTCCCGCGATTGTGTAATTACAGTATAAAATAGCCTGCACTTTAGCCCAACCCTTAACTAGATTACAAAATAATGCTAAACAATCTAATATCGTGAAATGCCACAATAATTATTTCCTACAACAATAATAAATGGAGGGCGAAGTGCGGCCAGATTGTATCGCAATCGATTTCATTATTTCAATATTTACATGTTAAGTGAGTTTTCTAAATAGCAACACCGATTTCTATAACCCTTTTGTAATTGAGCTTCATTAAACAGTGCATCCATAATGCATACATAAGGCGTATGTGTTCCACATAAAACTTGTCTAGGTAGGATATGGGAAGAACTGCTTCCGTTATTTAAATCTACACCTATATGAAAAGAGGATTTGTATTTTTTAATGAATTAACTTAAGAAGTAATGGTCCGAGTACAAAATATATTTTACACTAGCTGCCCCAGCGAGCTTAGTTTCGCTTCAATGATTTTTTTACTAAGCCTACCTTTATAGCTGCTACATACCAATATATGGACATTTTGATGTGCATAGAGACTGTTCGCTTTTCCAGACTAAATTTTTTGCCTGCATTAAAATTTCCTTTAAAAAAAACTCGAGCCCGGCCGTCTTTAAGTTTCGCGCTGAGCTACATATTCTGCGATCAGTTTTTTTATTTCTATAGATAACACAAGCTATATATTATAAAATATTGAAAAATATAAATGGACACTATTAATAGACATTTTAATTTAATGCCTCATAATCAAATAATTAACTACAATTAAATAACACCTGTTTAATTATAGATAGTGTAATTATATGATGATAATTAATAGTTTGATACACGTGGATTTAGTTCAGGGATGACTCTCAAGAGGTTGTTTGATCTATTAGACACATTTGTGTCATTAAAATCATCTTAAAATTCCTAATTTGAATCATACAACGTTATATTCTACGAAGTCAGTCAATCATTGATAAGCGAACAATAATATAAATTAAAATATCTTTCAGTCTGATTAAACTAATTTAAGAAACGTCTTTGTACGGAGTCTACTTTCCAAGCGATTCTCTGTCACTAATCTAAAACTTTGCTGAACTCTGAATTAAATATTATATAAAATAGATGTACAGTATCTCTTAGGGCTCCCACACAAAACTGCGATGCGAATTTTTGCGATACGATTTAGTGCGTCAAACCGTTTGGTAGGGCGACCATTCCTTCGAAGTCAGCCGTACTGAACGTGTTTTTAAGAAGCGTAAGATGGATCGCAAAAAGATTATTGCACTGCTGTTATTGTTAAATAGATATAAAAGAAAAAGAAGATTCTGGGTTCATCCATTCATTACGATTATGAACTCTGATGGGGACTGTTTTATTGTATGCGTTGAGAACTGAAGAAGATACATTTTTTGATTATTTTAGAATGAGCATATCTTCATTTGAAGAGCTTTTGAGTATATTATCACCATGCCTTCAAAAACGATCGTACAAAGGAAGAATTCCTGTTATGCCTTTGGAAATGCTGGGACTGACTATCAGGTCAGGACCAAAGGACGGGACGCTCCTCAATTAAAGACATTAAAAACTCTATATCATATTCCGCCATTTTTCTCTAAAGCTGTCTCAGAGCGGACTAAAATGGTGTCACCAAGGATGACGTAAAATCGCAGGAATGTGCGATGCGAAGCAGATCGGAAATTCTTGCGTTGCGTTCGTGCGAATTCGCAGATATTTGCGATGCGATGCGAATTCGCAGTTTTGTGTGGGAGCCTTTAGGTTTATTTATTTATATACATAATATAAGAAAAAACGGAAGAAAAGAAACAAGTCTTACAAATTAGAACTAATGTGTGTCCTCGATAATAGGTACCTCGGACGGCGTGCACAAACATAATGCTTATAATTATTAAGTTTGTAAAGATAAATATTACGAAAGAATAAAAATAAAACACCTTAAATTAAAAAATATACCAAACAACCATCAAGGGAAATAAATTATATTAGAAACATAAATTTAATATACCTAATCAAAATAACTTGAGAAAACAATTTAAGAAGAAGCTAGGAGCCAATACGACGACTATAGTTTTTACATTCACTTACACAACCAAGGTCCAGCTCATTTTCATAAATTACAATAAAGATGTACTTTATATAACTCGAGTTTTTTAGAAAGTCCAAACTTAAGGAAATAAAAAGTACAAACAATGCCGTAACGAATTACATAAATAGGAAGTTGCATTTGCATTGCAACGGTCATTGAGCAGCGTTACAAAAACAACGACAAAATCAACAATCTAGATTTTAAGAAACCTAGGCAAGGTTGTCTACTCACTTTGGTGGTTTCTGGTTTAGAATTCCAAACCCGAAAATATAGATAGAGAGCTACGCGCAACACCTACACTCACTGCGATGACGTCATAGCCTGAAACGCGCTAACAAAGTTATTGCAACCGATAAGGATATCTACAACTTCTCGATCTAAGGATCATATGCCTTCGAGTTGGCCAGTCAGTGGTTCTCCGGTCGAGACTGGTCAAGGATTCTCCATTTAGGTCGAAGCAAACGCCATCCTTCCTCCACACTTTTTACCTGCAATAATTTTCTTATCTTCCAACTACATACAATCGAAAAGCAAATAAGAGATATTTTAATAAATAACAATGCATATTTCCGTGCTGTTTGTCACAGTCAAACATAAAAATATGAAAGACTGCAATTCCGGGACATACGTTCAAATAAAACTTGGAAAACACTACCACTACAAACACCGTCTGTTTTCAATTCGCTTTCTTTGCTCAGGAAATATTTGAGTTTTCTTTACTCGTACGTTATTTGTGACGTTAAGGCACCTCAAACAGGATGTCGCTTCCTTGAGTGGAGAACAATGTATGACAATGAGAATGTGTACATTTTCTTAACGCTAATTAGTTTATTTTCTTAAAGAATGAGCCGGTCTTTATTACTATTAAAAGGCTGTATTTCGGTTTCTAAAAACAAACTTCTATTTAAGTTCTTTAAATTAATCGATTGAACATGGTATCGATATATATCTATATTCTTCGACACGTAACATATATAGATGTATTTGATAATATTTACTTTGTTTGTTTAAACACTATACATTTTTTATATAGTATAGTGTATATTCTTTCAGTTCTCGGTGTCCCTTGTCCCAGACAAATACTTTTAATAAATGTCTTTAAGTTACCTGGAACAGTTCGCTAATTATACTTTTGTTGATGTTTCCTGTATTTTAATGCCCGCTCTAACTGGTAGTAAATGTAAATTTAGACCTTCCAATTTCTATTTTATATTGATATACATAGTTCATAAGTGTACGAATATGAATGAAAAAATCTTAATTTGACCATCTAGAAAAAGAATCATTCAATTATGTGAAACATTATTTTAAAAACAACATTATGAATGTCTGATAAGTGCTGTACAAACTAGGAAAAATAATAAAAGTTACAAAATAACATGTGGCAATTCTTGAACATTGTAACACTGCTCACTCGGAAATCGATTTCGTATGGAACTAAAACGTATTGCCATGCTACAAGAATGCAATTTATTAAAGCCTAATTTTACACGGTTAGAGAATATCGCCAATTTCTTGAAGTGGATGAATTAAATTCCAGCCATAAAAAAACAAAAAATATGGAAGTTTTATAGAAAATGTTGCGTATTAAATATTGCTAATATATTATAACTTCTTTCTATTTAGGAAATCGGTAAAAATACAAAGGAGACAAAATCATTGAATTCATGCATAGTTCTTTTGATTATTTACATTTTTTTTAAATGTCAACTCGTTTAACAAAAGCAACGCATTTTATATGTTATTATAACTTACAATTAAAACATGCGTTTCTAAACAATACTTTCATGTCAAATTTGTTTCGCTACAAAACGTCATCGTGCCCCATAGACACAACTCGTCGTAAGTGTTACCAGACGCATAAAATAAAAAAGGAAAGGGCACGGCAAACTGACATGGCGGCGTGTTTTACTTCCTTATTCAATTGTACCCAGGTTTAAAAAATATCTAGATTAAGATATTTATTTATTTATTTATTAAGGAAACTAAACAGATAAATCTATCTCTATACAGAAAAAAATAAAATAAATGTAAACATAGAATAAATAGACACATTGGACATATCCACAAAAAAAGTCTCACTAAAAAAATAAATACAATACAAAGTAATAGTGACCCAGTCTGTCAAATTACGCCTAGTACTCAAAGAAAGTAATAGTAGTAGATACTATTAAATCATGTAAAAAGTATTTACAAAATAATATTAAAAATAAGCTGTCATTTCACACATATTTTGCTGCAAAAATTGATAACTATATAAATACAAAGCTAAATTTAGCTATTCGATCGTGTCTCATGTTCCTGTTCGAAAAAAAAAACCATTAATTTAAACTAGTTTCACGCGATCGACAAAAATATTTAAAACATACAACGCTTGCCACAACTCCACTCTCCATTAATCTTTCAGTAACTCTCATTTGTATTAAATAAAAATAAACATTGGGAGCATCTGTCAATCTGTAGTATCGATTGAGAAAAATATTTTTTCATTGGTTCTTTTAAGATGAAATGCTGAATCGTAATTTAACGGCAGTTTAACGATGTATATTTAATTAATAGATATGAAAACGCTTAGACGGGAAAGATTTTTATAACGCAATGTTTGTATTTCGTTCGCCTTTAAACCGAGACACACTATAAATCCGAAACAATGTTCGTAAAAAAAATTTTCGCATCTGACATTAATTCTACACAAACTTGCACGCTGACTGGTACGAAAAATCTGTTTATGTATTTGTATAGCTTAGCCTATTTGAACCCAATAGAAAAGTCTTATTTCTCGCTCAAGTATATAAACGATAGTTGGCCGATGTCACGATTTCGTTAAGATAATATCAACGAGAAATCAGGTCACAGGCTAAACATAAATAAAGCTAGAAATAATGAAAGTGGCAACAAAAACATTTGCCATTTTAATCACAGATAAAACAAAAGCGCGGTGTAGATACCATAGTTGTAGTATATAGCAGTCTACCGTAATTACGTAGCCCGCAAATCTCTGTAATGACTTTATATGAATTTAAATTTCAAAATGTCTGTTGCATTCCCTCGACAGTCTGTGATACGTTAATATTATGAATTCCGCGAATAAGTTAGATGTGTCTTTGAGTTTTAAGCTACAATTCTCCCGTTAAGTCATGCAAAAAATTTCTACCCACACAAAGTCGCCATTCTGAATGTGTACTTAAGTATCATTTTTCTTAATATATTATTGTGTAAATTATATAGTTACATCTATAAATATATATCTTAAAGGTAAGTTGACAGTCAATCTTACGATTAAATATATTAGCACCATTATGAAGAAATAATACTTAGTACTATTCAGGATGATTTAATGGTACATAAACGAAACTGTACGAACATGAACAAGAAGTCCCTCAAGGAAATATATACAACGGTGAAATATAATAATGTCTGCAACAAAACTGCAAGGAGACCATTTATAACGAGTTATTATCCATTCAAAATTTAACGCCGGAAAGCATGAAGTACTGTTCCGCAAATGCGTAAAATTGCAGCAATTATTAATTAAATTTGTTTATGGGTGTGTTTTTACTCCTGTTTAAACATAATATCATCCAAATAAAATTCTTTTACCAACCTCAGTTTTAGGTCAATAAAAGTATATATGATTTCATATATATAGGTATATAAAAAACAAACCAGTGGCGCAATCAACCTTTTTAGGTCTGGGCCTCAGACTTCTGTATCTGTTTCATAATCACTTGTCAATCTAATAGGCAGGTAGGTGATCAACCTCCTGTGCCGCCGTCAACTTTTTGGGTCTAAGACAAGCCGGTTTCACCGTTCAATCGAACGTTAAATGCGCACATAGAAATGCCATTATTGCACAACCGGGGATCGAACCTACGACCTCAAGGATGAAAGACGTACGGTGACGCCACTAGGCCAACACTGCTCATGCAATTTCATATTTTTATGTTATAATTCTACTGTACGTGTGTATATCACTGAACTCCTCTAAAACGGCTGGACCGATTTGAATATTTTTTTTTATATGCGTTTGAGTGGCGCCCTGGATGGTTTAGATTGACAAATCAGCCCGGCAAATGGTGCTGCAGTCGGTATCTAGGTTACTTATCTATACAGCAACTAAACAGCTGGTTTTTCAGGTATGAGTCTCGGATAGCTTAACTGGTAAGGTTCTTGGCGCGTACCCAAGCGATCTAGGTTGGATTCCCAGTCCGAGCTGTCCGAATTATTTTTCGTTTGATTATATTATTAGTATCTCAGTTCATACTTTCTTTAATATCCTAATCGTTTGAAATATCATGCAGGACAACATCTGTCGGATCCGCTAAAATATTTATATATTACTTTATTGGCGTACGTGAGCACGAAAGTTCTATGTGGTTGATTTCTAGATGTTATCTTTTCAGTCAATGAAAAGGCAATTATGAGACCCAAATTATACCCAAACTAATATCTTTATAGGTTCATTACGAAACCAATCAATAAATACTGTACATATTACAATATACAAAATATGGATCGTTAGGCGAAGCAGCGTTGTGAGAAATTGATATGATCCGATGGGACCGAAGGCTATTTATAACAATCGATCTTGCCCGCAAACATCTATCGGAAAATACCTAGATTGGAATTTTTTTCATCGAGGCGTCACTTGGTTTACTTTGGTAGGTTTTCATTGATTGCCTTTGCTGTAAACGTGACAGACGTTCTTTTTCAATCAAAGTTTTGATTCGTTGTGTTAAAACAAACACCGCTAAACCTCTATGCATAACTAGCTGGGGCCCGCGACTTCGTCTACGCAGGATTAAAATAATATTTGTCCAAATGATGTAGCGTGAAAGACATATAAATTACATTAAATACCATAAGCGATAAAAGTATCTATTTTCATTTAGGAATCAATTTATAGTACCAAATGTGCATTTGAAATAAATTATAAATTTTTATTGTAGTTATGGTTCACTATTTTGGCTATGATGGCTTACACATAAGATATAGATATATAATATATACTGTGGCGGGTTTTTGTGTAGGACTATTTAAGATAAACATTACCATCATTCATTACATATGTGTATTGTGTAACTCTAGCGGTTTTAAGCGACAGATGGCAGATTTTTTCCTACTTACTTGATATTTTGGACGATTCACACAATATCTTTATCTGTGTTACTGATGTATAAGATTATTGTAAAGTTTCATTAAAATCCATTCAGTAGTTTTTACGTGAAAGAGTAACAAACATCCATCCATACTTAAAAACTTTCGCGTTTATAATATTAGTAGGATAACCAGTGGCGCTACAACCCTAAATGGGTCTTGGTATTAAATTACTTCAATTTCTTTAATCACTTCCATTTCGTATGATATACATTACATTTATAGGTCTAAATAAGAAAATTATTGGTTATTAAATACTCAGGAGATTCTTCATCAGGTTATTTCTTTAACACATAGAATAGGTTTTCGAAATTAATTTCGATTATCACCATACTGTTTTTAACTTTGTACTGTTTGTAATGTACCTACTGTTTGTAACTTTAAATCCCATTTAATTTTAGAGGTAATTAAAACAACAAACTGCAAAACAAAGCAAAAGCATTTGGCAATCTGGCTGGGAAAGCTACACAATCTTAAAATTATTGCACATTTGGCTACAGTATTGTCGCAGTTAAGTTAACAGGACACAATCACAGGAAAAAATATCAGTAATTAATATTGCCAATTGTGTTTGTAAGACTGTTCAATCTTTATGTATACAAACAAGAGAAGGCTTGTTGTGCTGACTTAAGCCGGGAATCGAAACCAGGACCGACTGAGCTACTAAGTCACGGAGGTATCCCACAAAATCATCCAACCTGAAACACATACCAAATTATCTTGTAAGGACAGACCGGTTTCAGCGTCTCTCGTTTATAATAGATATATTCTCAAAATTCTTGTCAATAGACTATACTAATAATTACTTGCACTACGGGACCACGCTAACAAACTGTTCTTACAACTTATATCTGCTAGGTACATAAAAATCATAGACAAGTTATGAACCCTATATCAGCAACACATCTGAAACAATTTCCGTATCGTATACTCGGTTCTCTAGGGAACTATGAGCTTTAGTATGGCGTACGAAGTTTCAGTTTTGATAACTGTCTCTATGGTTAAATTTAACCTAAGGCGGCAGATAAAATATGGGATGTTGGATTATATTTTTGGATTTAACAGTGTTTAAAATTAGAGATCCCGCCATACTATTTCACAATAGGGTCAAACACTTTCATAAAAGAAGCGTTCCAAATATTTTTACTAGTTTTCGTTCGTATAATTTTAGCCCTCGCTCTCGCTTCTATTATAGCAACAAATTATGTTAACCCTGTTAATAATTTTAATGATGGGTGAACATATTTATCAGTGATTTCTTACGTAAGGCATGATTTGGAAATAAGAAAATCTTCAGCCTATCAAATCATAAACGATTAACTTCACAGTATATTTTATTTTCGTTTTTGAGAAGTGTTGGCCTAGTGGCGTCAGCGTGCGACTCTCATCCCTGAAGTCGTAGGTTCGATCCCTGGCTGTGCACCAATGGACTTTCTTTCTATGTGCGTATTTAACATTCGCTCGAACGGTGAAGGAAAACATCGCGAGTAAACCGGCTTGCCTTTGAACCAAAAAGTCGTCGGCGTGCGTCAGACACCGAAGGCTGATCACCTACTTGCCTATTAGATTACCAAATGATCATGAAACAGGAATCTAAGGCCCAGACCTAAAAATATTGTAACGCCATTGTTTATTTATTTTTATTTTATTTTTATGTTTAGTTTTGTTACACTCTGAGTGAGTGTAACGAAACTAAACCACATAATATCTCTAAACTCTAACGAAAATAATTACAAATAATAAAACAACAGAACCTAATTTATATCACTACTTTATTGATGCTGCCTTTTATGTTAATTTCTTTTTTATATAATGGGAAGGGAACTAAATATTTGTGAAGAAATTTAACAAGGGTAACTTAGGCAAAAGATACATACGTAAGATACTCTAAATGTCAATTACCACCATCATGTGACATAACGGTGTCATCCTTTATCGCCAATAATACTTAGTAAATTATATAAAGCGTGCGAATTCATTAAGTTATGCCATTCTCACGACTTTTCAAGAATACAATAGATGTAATTATAGTGGCGCTGCGATATTCTGGACTCTGTTACTTTTTACATAAAGTTTAACATAGTAAAAACATTTGCATATCACCTGACCCATAACGGTTGTGGTTATTGCATAATAAAATTATTATAGACGACGTCATAAACTTATCATGGCTGTAAAAATAAAATAGTTAAATCTTATATATATAGAAAAGACGGCTTTAAAATACAGGATTTGGTGAGTATTTTATTTACAAAATCTTGCCAACGCTCGGCACATAAATGCAAAAGACAAACAAAATACAACATTTAATGTGACAAGCTATTATAGGCAAACATAAACATGAAGAGAAAAAAAATACATCGATTCATAAATTGTAAAAAGTAAAAGAAAATTGATCAGAATGCTCTATCTGGATATCGGTGAGTTTTGGCCAAAACGTGTTATTCTGAAAGGAGGGCCAAATGGGATGCCTGCCCACACGAAATTTAAATTTAGTTAAAACGTTGGGGCAATCCACCCGATTCATAAATATCTTAAACGCAAACGACATATCAATATGTTTCTACGACTGTCCAATGACAACATCTTAAAGTGCTCCAGCCTAGTTTCGTATGTTGACAACTCTTTTTTTCGACATAAATGCTCATTCTAGAACACGAAATCATAAAGAATATTCTAATCTGGCAGTCATAAACTCAGAGTTAACTTGACAGGTATCAGTTGCATTCAGTTGCCATTTTATTGAATTATAAGCTAAAAATCCGGAAATGTTTTTTTCAACGGAAAACATTTAGTTTTCCGTTACAGTTGCAAGAAATTGAATTAATTAGTTGCATAGCCCAGCATTATGTATTAAAAAGTTGTTGAGGACTTTTTATACTTTAAATTATATAAGTACTGCTGTTACAAAAAAAACTATTTAAGTCGGCCTAGGCCATAGAGTGACAACAATAGACAAACGCAATTTATTTATCAATACACAGATTAAAGAAGGATGGAAGTGAAATGAAGTAGGCTGCGTCAATGTATAAATGTAAAGGACCTCCTCGTCAGGTAACTTGTAGAGGCCAAATAGTCTTACATCCATTGGAATTAGGTAAATATTTTTTTTAACAACTGTTAACTTTAAGAAATTCCTGCGAGACAAATAAATTTGAAATCCAACCAAGATGTTACGAAGAATACCACATCTGATGACGAATATTTCCTAAAGCAATTACTGTTTCTGCAAAGCTCTGTTATCGTTACGATCTTAACCGGGACGAATTTAAATGGCATAAGCTCACACCGTTATGTTTAAGGAATAAACGATTAATATACGATATACGCGACATGCCGTGTAAAAGATCAGCCTTAAAGAAAATTGCTTAATGGCTACAATTGATACAATATTCTCGCTAAGTCTTCGCCTACGTCAATACGATAATGACAGTTTTTGACAGCGTTGCATTTTTATGCAATAATTTTATGTCTGTTGGTAGTAATTGATATGAATGATATGTTTGTCACGCACCGTTTTTTATAGTATTTAGGACAGGGTTGTGTCTTTATTTTATATGTCTAAGGTATTCGGTCTCGTCTAGTAAAAATAGTTGGCATCAATGGACACGTGATGTTACGCATCGGTGTGTTAGGAAGCCCGATAAACGGCTAATTGCAGCAGTATTATGGACGTTGAGCAGAGGAATAGTAAATTTTGTGAATTCACTGAATTCAATCACAGAACCATACCAAAACTTTGACAATTTCTATTTTTTTTTTTAGTTGCAATAAAAATTCGCAAGTTTATTATATATACACATATATATATATATATATATATATATATATATATATATATATATATATATATTTAAGTACAATTATAAGGCTTTGTTATTTTACAAAACTTTGCCAATGCTAGTATGAATTCAAGCACAACAAGTCGTATGATATAATGATATAATCGAATGTCTTCCTATAAGTTGGATAGCAATGTTAAAATAGTGTTTATTCATTTTAAAATCAAAACATAGACCTATAAAGAGTAGAAATTATATCCTTTAGACTTAAATGTCAGAAGAGAAATTAATCGGTCATGTCGCGAATAACAATACACTGTTAAAGACCTCAGTAGTATAAAACTTAACACGTACCAGCAACTGATCGACTATTAAGGTCCGTGGCTTACTTTTAAGGAATGCATTACGCTTTAGGAATCACGAATGCGAAAGTCCAGTTAGCGGCGACAGTCGCGTTTAAATCGCTGGGTGAAATCTAAGGCTTCACACATTACAAGCAATAAATAAAATATGCGAGATTACGTACCTATTGCGAGGCGCACGCCTTCATAATCGCGTTACAACAAATCCATTCACAACACGGGTTTCAAAACAAAAAACACAACACAGGCACAAAATTAAATAACAAAGGAAAATAATTCAGTCCTTAATATTTGGATGCGAAGGGTAACGCTTTTAAGAAGATTTCTTGTTCAAAACTTGCTCAATATTTGAACAGATGGTAGATGGATAAATTATTTTCGTCAACAAAACGAGCGTTAAAAGGTGTAAACCTACACCCATGAGAGAAAAAGCGGCACTAACTAAAATTTAAAACCCTTCTCTGACAGACTACAGTCACAACTGTCAAAGAAAAATACCGGCCACAGACTATAACTACGTGCTGTCAATTGACCTAGCAAAACTGTCATATTTTAATGCTTGTTATTTGGTTCAGCGCCATCCATAGAATATTAAACATTTAAGGTTGGCAAAGGTAAAAACTTTATATATTTACATATTATAATTTTAATTTAACACAACCTCGCGACAAATTGATCATCTTGAAATTGGGCTATGCCCAGTAAGTATGATTTGATTGATATAGTAGGTATATTAAGTAAAGACTAGGGGGAGGGTTCAAATACCAAGCTTAGCGGTAAATGTCACTCCCGTACATCAACATTTGCATTTTGACATAGGGGTGTACCGTGTAAGATAGAGCCTAGAAGCCATAGCAATGCCATATACCAACTTGGGGGTTTGCTCCCAAATTTAGGGGGAATCAAGATGTCCAGGGTTATTATTGGAAATTTGGGGTACTTTTCTTTTAAAAAAACGCATGATTCTATACTATTTATATTAAGCCCCGATGCAAAATAATTCGTCTAGTATGGAAAGTAGTGCAAAGCGTAAAATATAGAAAGTTAATATTGGTAAAATAACATTTAATAAAAAGTAAACCACAATTCGAGGAACATTTTAAAGTTTATTTTACAATACTGGAATTCTTTCATGACTTTACATAACATACAAAAATTAAAAAAATATTCTATAAAATATAACGCAAAAGTATTCGTCTACCCTTATCACTCACGCAAAATAGTTCGTCTTCCACTTAGTTCTCCAGCTTGAGTACGACGATTATTTTTGATAATTTTCTTCAGGATTCTGTTTTCTACTGCACTTGTGATGCGCGGTCGACCAGTTTTCTTCAAACAAGAAGTCGTTCTATTTTTTTTATAGTGCTGAATGATAGATTGAACTGTTGACCTGGGAAGTATCAAGTCTTTAGATATTTGGTTACTTGATTTGCCAGCATAGACCCCAGTCACAAACTATTCGCTTTCGAAGCTCTTAACACACGGGTTTGCCATTGTTATTTGAAAACTAAAATAAAACTGAAATTTTCAGAATTTATACTGTCTCACTTCACAAATGACACAGAATTACTTTTACAAATTTAAACTATGCAACAATTTTACAAAGAAGGAATAATCTTATTTAACTCACCAATAGACAAACTCTTTTGAATCTATTAACAATTAGACGAACTATTTTGCTAATAACTTCTTTGAATTTAAAACAGGATATGTATAAATTTAAAAAGCTAAAATAGTTTATTGGTTGATAATTAAAAAATGGCATAAGTAACGCGACATGTGATAGTAGAACAGCTTAACATTTTACAAAGATATACAAAAATAATGAAGATAGAAAAAATCTCACAGAGAAAATTTCACTAGACGAACTATTTTGCATTAGGGCTTGTATTATTTTTAAATTCAACAAATGGTGTGAATGGATTTTCACTACATATATTCATTTTAGAAAATAAAAAAGGTTACACTTGAAAAAATATAATACATGTGACATGTACATTGTGTATTTGATTTATTTTATTCTTGAATTAAAAGTAAACTTGACACAAATAAAAATTGAAGATATCTTAATATTTAGAAATCATACTATACTGTTAAACTAACGTAATGTAATCTTACAATTCATTTCCGTTTCATTTAAATCTGTTGTAATTTTTATAAGGTTACTGTTAGTGAGAACATTTCTTGGCTCATAGCCTGAATTAATCCATGAATCCAGTGTTTCAATGCCTGGTAAAAGAGTTCTAAGAGCATTTCTGATATATATGTAGGCCTGCGGAGAATATTTATAAATACTCAGTGCAAAATTCTTTAAGTCATCGGTGTGTCTAGTTGGCATTGCTAGAACAAGACCACTTGTATCTTCTTTTATTTTGTCTTGCAATGATAGAAGAATTCGTGACTTCTTTTTCTTCTTTTGTTCTAAAATTTTCTTTTTCATTTCTATTACTTCACGAAGCCTTGTTAAAAACCGTGTTTGACGTTTATATGAGCGCAAGGCATATTTATATTTATTTTTTGTTTCAATTGACTCACGTTGCATTCTTTGTACTTCAGTAAAAAGTTTTAATACTTTAACATTTTGTTTAATCTGCATGTCGCTAAAGGGTTTTTCCATTTCAGAATGTTCTTTTATGTCTACATTTGAATTACTATTGGAATGTGTTGGTCCATTTGTTATAGATATTTCTTTAGAGTAATCATTTGATTTCTGTACAGTTGTATCATTTGTTCCTGATCTCTCAAAAGCTGAATCATCAACATCCATTTCATAATCATTTTCCAAGTAGTCTTCTTCTTCAGCTTCATTGTCCAATGAATCTTCTTCAATATATTCAACCTAAAACATTTTTTTTAATAAGCATCATGTATGCTTAAGATAAAAAAGGTATGTAAATTTTTTATAGGATAGTTAAATAAATCTTAAAAAATATTAATAACATAAGGGCAAAATTGTAAATACTGTTGTTGTTAGATAGATTGCAATATAGTAAACTGACAATAATTATGATCTATGTAGGTTTTGTTTAATCATAATTTATAATTTGATGAATTGTCATCCTTTGTTTGTTTCAAAGCATCTGTTATTGTTGTTTTTAATAAAGTTACTTTACGTTTTGAAAAAGACACTTGACTTTTGTAATACCACTGTATTTAGCTTTTCTGAATATATATAATATATACATATTGTAGCTTCAAGAAATAATGGAGATCCCTCCCTTACAGACTAGCAATGAAGTTCTGATTGCTATTTAAAATGTAATGCAAGGTTTATTAATTTACTACAATAGCTCACATTTTACTCACCTCTAAAACATGTTTAGGTAGTTTTAATGAGGGTACTGCCTTATTAATAAGAACTACAGCGTTATTAGAGTCACATTCAAAACAATCTACTGAAAAGTGTTGAACACAAATGTAAGAGTAATCAGTGGGTGTCCAATTGTTCCTTCCAGTAAGATCTGTCCATATCTGTCTTAGGTGTTCATCTTCAGGAAAGCTAAAAACCAGTGTAAATCAGCTTTAAGCAAGACAAAAGTTAGACTGAATTAACATTGTCCCGGCCTAACACATATGCAATATTTTTTTTATTAGCTTGTTTAGGTAGGTGTTTATTGCTGTATACTAAAAAATATGTATATTATAGGAAATTCAACAAAAGGAGTGTTTCCATTCTGTTAGTCCATTTAAAATCGTCATTAAAATATTTTTCAAATATTGGCAGTATAAACAAGAATCAGTTTCAGTACAAGTTTCAAAATAAAACTACCAAAATATATTTATTAGTTATAGTTTGAATGAATCACCCTAATTTCAAAGAAATACCATATACACTCGCGAGCAAACAAATCAACTCAAGCGCTACCTCTGCATTCAAAGATTGTTTTAAGTGAAAGTATACAACATTTTAATAAAAATGATATGTCATTTGAAAGCTTAAAACTTCAGCTTTTATGAGATGTTATTATTATTAATATCCATGTATCCTTTTTTTATTATTGGTGTCTGAACTTAAATGGGAGAAAAATGGGATTTTGGGTAAAGGAGTTGTGTTCAGAATTGACAAATAAAACACGTTTTTTTTCTTAAAGAGTATAACATTTATTGGTTCACTAATTGGTATTGCCCCCTAGCCCAAATTACAGCCCGTATTCGGTTCTTCATCAACCTTATTCATTTTTTGACGGTGTCTTGAGGAATACCTTCCCACTCCTCTAACAAAGCTGCATTGTCATGCATTAGGATGAAGTCTTCGTCAACAAATCCTGCGTAGGGCACAACATGTTCCAGGAGAATATTTGTGATGTACCCATCAGCTGTCAGTCCTGCTCTTCGGCCTACTCCAGGCACGAAAACGAGCTGGGTTTAACCCTCCAACGAGATATCAGCGCACATCATGCAAGAACCGCCACCATAGGCAACGATTACTGCTAATCAGCATTAGTAAAATCGCTCTCCCGGACGCCTGTAGACCCGGCCTCTCCTGTCACTGCCATGCAGACACATCCTGCACTCGTCAGTCAACAGGATCGACCGCCATTACCCAATGCTCCAGTTAAGATGCTCTCGAGCAAACTGTAGCCGAGCTTGCCGGTGGCCTGCAGTCAATTTGGGGCCCGTTGCAGGCCTTTTTGGAGTCAGGTTGGCTTCCTTCAGACTTCTTCTTGCTATCCACTCGCTGACAGCTATACCTCGAACACGTCTCAGCTCGCCCTGCACGTCGACACCCGTAAGGTGCCGATTTCGCAGGGAGGTTGAGACAATGAAACGGTCGTCTCGTTCAGAAGTACAACGGTTGCGGCTGGTTGTTGGTCTCCGAGTGAATGCTCCAGTCTCTTGTCTATCGTCTGTATACTCGGGATACAGCAGATTGACTCAAGTGAAGCTGGGAAGCGACTACTCGCTGACTGAGTCCTTGTTGCAATAAGGCAAAAACTTGAGCGGCTTCTTGAGGTGTGGTATCCATGGTTTCTTGAAAACAAAGAATGCAGGTTGCGGAGATGTGTATCGGTCAACTGTTTATAAGCAACTCATAAAGGTTGAAGGGTAACGGGGTTTTATAGGGGTAGAGGGTAGCGCAACTTGCTGGTAGCGTAGTGAGTAATTTGTCCCATACGCACTAATTGCGCAAATTAACATGTTGGTAGTCGTTTTATTTAATCGTGTTGATGTTTTTTTTAAAGCTTAGGTTTCAAGCTTTCAAATGACATATTATTTTTATTAAAATGTTGTATACTTTCACTTAAAACAATCTTCGAATGCAGAGGTAGCGCTTGAGTCGATTTGTTTGCTCGCGAGTGTATTTATAAAGATTATTTAATCTAGGACATACACAAATTAAAACAATATCGGAAATATAATTTTGCGGTTTACTTACGGGAAAAATGAGTCGGCATTAAAATTTTTTGATTCCTCACAACCTAGAACAGCGCAAGTCTTTGATATTTGTGTATCAACATCATTATTCTGTTTGAGTTCAGGTGCCACCTTTGCTATAAAGAATTATATGATAGAGGTTATGTTAAGACAACAAATTCCAATGTTAAAGAAGTATATATTTTATTGTTAGAAAGAACTTACCGATTGGAGTTGTTTTATGTTTATCATCGTTTTCTTTGATCTTCGCTAATCCTTGTGTAAAACTCATTGTTTGGTTCTTATCATCAGTTGTAATATATCGGCGGGATAGTAACTTTTGGAGCAACTGTTTTAACAAATTCTTAGCTAAGTTACTAAAAAGCATGTATATCTCCAAAAAAAAGACAATATATAATAAATATTAATATTTTATGTTAAAATTAGGATTATAGCGTGTTTAATAATATTCCTGAATGCTAATTGTTGTTCAATGTCTGGGAATTGGGAAAAGTGAAAACGATCGTGAAACGATCTCTATCACAGATAATATTTAGTATTTACTGCACAGTACCTGTACTGCACAGCATAACTATCTGTTTTTTTATAATTTCAGCTATGGTTCCTACAATTCTACTGCAGATTGTTTATACACGGACTAAGAAGTACCTATTAGGTACTTTTTCTTCTTCTTAGGCCGTGTAGGTTTTTTATTTCATACATTTTACACGTACATGTACATGAAATTAGCCAAATATTTTATTAACGTTGACGTCTGACGACCACCAACTTCCAAGCAAAGAAAGGTATATACTATATAACTCAGGCGGATACACAGACCACAGTTGCAGCATCTTAAATTCCTTACTGACTGTCAAAGTCAAGTGTTCAAAGTAACTAAACTAAAAGGAGTAAAAGGTACACATTATCTACATCTGTGGTCAAGTGTGTGTTCAATTTCGTAGTATTAATATATTTTTGCGTTAATACGTAAAATATTTCAAGAATCACTATTATTACATGTTAGAAAATGGTTGATCCCATATTCGATTATCAATTTAGACTTATTTTAATCGGAGACAGCACCGTCGGCAAAAGTTCGCTTCTTAAATACTTCACAGATGGAAAATTTGCTGAGGTAAATTCCTTTGTTGTTATATTTTTTTTTTTGGAAATTTTGTTATGTAAATTACGCATTATGTTTCAGTTGTCGGATCCCACCGTTGGAGTAGATTTCTTTGCTCGTATCATTGAAGTACAGGATGGTACGCGAATCAAATTACAATTGTGGGATACTGCTGGTCAAGAAAGATTTAGATCAATAACGAAATCGTATTATAGAAATTCAGTGGGCGCTCTTCTAGTTTACGATGTTTGTAATAGATCGAGCTTTGAGCATATTCCCCTATGGATGATGGAAGCAAAACGTCATATAGAGCCACATAGACCAGTATTTGCTCTTGTTGGGTGTAAAGTAGATCTTGTAGGAACAGATTCTAAAAACGGTGCACGCAGGGAGGTTTCCTGTGAAGAGGCTAGGATGTTTGCAGAAGAAAATGGTATGTATTCAATGTCAAATGTATTAACTCATACTAATTTAGAAATCCTTTATCATAAATCTAGCTATTGTAAGAGATTTTAATAAAAGGTATATTAAAAAATGTTTTTGAATAACTTGATTTATGTTTGAACCTAAAAGCTTAATTATTGTGTTCCCTTTATTTAGTTTGATATGTGATAGGGATTATTTTTTCGGAACTGTTGCATGTAGAACTATGTATTTTGTGTTTAAGTACTTCAGCAATCAACAACAGTATATATTATAATAATTTTAGAATAAACAACTGTCCATTGTTTTGCAACAAATTAATATATTTCTTGACTCAAATCTAATCAACCTTGTAAAATTATTTGAAATTTAAAGACCTTGTCTTACTAATCAAATGAATGAAGGTTACTTAATTTGTTACTAGGAACTTCCAACTACTTTTATAAAATATATTAAAGAATGTTGTTCTATGATATTTAAAAATAATTATTAGTAATAAATATTATAAATATCAATTAAATTTTAAAGAGTAAGTGTCTAATCATTTATTTAATATTTTCTTATAGGCTTACATCATGTTGAGACTTCAGCAAAGACAGGGGTAAATGTTGAACAAGCATTTATCCTTGTTGCTCAAGAAGTTTACAACCGGATTCAAACAGGTGAATACAAAGTTGAGGATGGTTGGGATGGTATAAAATCTGGTTTCAATCGACCAAATGGTATGGACTTTAACCTTCTTGAAGCAGAGACTGTACAATCTACATGCTGCTAATTGTTGTATATAATTTGATTATAAACCTTAGTCACTTAAAACTTTGGTTTTGTGTAATCCACTGTTTTAAGAGAATTTGGTGTTAAGTGATATAATGGCAAATATGTAGATATGATGCACAGTAAATTAAATATAGTGAACATTCTAGTATATCTGTACTAACTAGATGTTCTTATAACTTATTAATACAATTACATTATCTCAAATACAATAAGATTTTCAATAGGCATTTGATATAGTCTGCTTTTTTACAAATGGCACAAATGTTTTAACTACTAAATGATATTTTGTTGTTTTCTGTAGTGTATTTGATACAGTTCATAGTGTGCTAGAAACATGACTTCCACTCATTGAAATATAGCAGAGATTGTGCTATTATATTTATTAAAATTTAATTTGTACAACCATATAACATAATAAAATTTTTGGCAGTGATCTTTAAAAAAATGCCAAGTTTAATGCAAAATCTTCTTGTAAATATTTTATTAGCACTTACCACAATCCCACAAAACAACCAAAGAGTTGGATCTTTTGTTATTTATTTTTACTTCACAATTAAATTTAAGTCATAACAATTACTAATAAAACCTACATTATGTAGTAGAAATTTGTACCTGCAGTCTTACATTGTCATATTATTATTGTTAAATTAATAAGAAAGAAGATTGTTAAATTATTCAAGTCAAAACTATCCTTAAAGGACATTCATGTCTGTATGTTGTAAATTTATAGAAAAGAAACCATTATTACAGATTTAGAAGCCTCATTAAAATAAAAAATCTTGCTATATTAGATCTATAGAAAACTATAAGAACTAATTTCTTTAAAGGGCAAAAAAAAATTAGTGCTATTTATTTCAATACTTTAATAAAAGCCCTGTTCTTGTAAATTAAACTTTTTTTTATGATTGAGTTTATTATATTACAATATTTATACACTACCCATTTTCATATGTACAACTATTCTCTGCGTTGCTATAATCATAGTTAATGTAGTGCCCCCAGAGCAGGTTTTTTATTTTATAGGTTGTGCTTTAATTTGTTTCTCTATAATCACTGTATGGTTAATATCATACTGCAAGATGTGAATTGTTCTTACTCTTACAAAAATAATAAATTTTAACTCCTTACTTTAATTTAAATAAAAATAAAGTTTACAGAACAAGTTGTACAATGTAGTTTAAAAATTCAAATACATAATTGATAAGGTGTTAATTAATTATACATTGTGTAACAAAAAGGTGCAGGTCTTTATAAATAATTATTAAATAAAAGTGTTTTACATTACAATTGTTTTATTGATGCAATTGTATAATATAAAAATAAGTATGTTCTGACACCGTCCCATGTATGGACATATTCTATTTTATAGTGAGGAATGAAATGATGTTATTATTAAATAGATAAGCCTTTTTAGTGTTTCATTTAAGTTATCTTAGCATATAATAGCTAAAACTTACACTCCATTGTATAGAAGTATTATAAACTTGACGAATAGCAAAGTATTATGAACTACACCTTTATAGCCTTATAAATCAATTACATAATCGGCCTCTTGTATAGCATAATCTACCGGTTTATAGAATAGGTTTTCTTCTCTTAAGAACAATTTAATGTTACAACTTGGAGCAGATATACTGTAAGATTCAGAAACAAGAAGCCTAGTCCGACTCCCGTACGTTATAAATGCACCGGATTTTGAAATTCTAAACTTAGATTGCGCTAAGTGTCGTTGTGGAAACTTTTATTTACAACAACTATACAACATTGAGATTGATTATATTTTTTTACGCTACTACCTACATTTTCTTTTATTGTTTATATTTTCAAGATCGGATCGAACTTATGGTAGGGGAGCCCACGATGCTAAATGGGGATTTACTCGAGCGTCGTAGAGACCTATTGGGATACAAAGCTTAGATAAAAAGAAGAAAAAAATGTTATATGATAAATTCCTTTTCATCGGTGGGGGAAGCGGCTATAGATAGTTAAATATGTAAAAAAAACTGTTGCATGGACATCCTCGAGCGCGTCAGATATTGATAGCATCTATGCCCTACGTATTTTTAATAATGTACGTATGTTAATCTGATCGTTTGCATGATGCGGGTGGTTGTATTTAAGGGTTGAAAATTAAAAAAAAAAATTTATCGAGCGCGTCAGATTTTCTAAGGGAGTGTTAAGTGCACCAAAAAAAATCTCTCATTCACTAATCTGACGATTTCGATGGGACGCAAACCCACAGCCATTTTCTTAATTTGCAAAAAAAATCGCAATTTTGAAATACTCAAGCGCGTCAGATTAAGATATATGTGGTTCATCTTTATGTTCTAAACGTACTGTCTCATAATCTGACGATTATCTAGAGGGATTCGCCTGATCTGACAAAAAAAAATAGAAAAACGGTTCACCTAAAGGGCCATCCCTGCAACTTCCCGCTAATTCCATTCCTGGGCGCTTAAAATTGATATTTTGAGCTCGCTGAGTTCAAAGAAATAACATTTCTATGCATTTGAGCTCTCCCAGCTCGAAAGTCTGATAGAAGTTTCATAGAACACTATTTTTGGAATTTTCAAACCGCAATAACTTTTGAATGGATCAAGCAATTTTCACGCGGTTGGCGGCATTCGACGCAGTTTTATCATTCTCATAAGTAATTTTGCAATTTTAATTGATCGAACCACAAATTTCGGAGTAATCCCGAAAAAACACTTTTTCGGGTTTCTTTCGTTCACGATATCTCTCGAACGAATCAACCGCTTTTGACCAGCTTGGTGGCGATCGACGTGGTTTTTCAAGCTCAAAGGCGGATTAGTTTTTGAAGTTGATCGATAAAGAAACCACTTAAAAAAAAAATATTTCTTATTTTTTAAGATTTTTCAAAATTTCTCAAAATCTATCGGTCCGAATCGGTTCAAATTCACAGGAAATGTAATTTTGAGGGAAATATTTTGAACGCCGTTTAGTAGATTCCGATCGGTTTAAGGAAATGTAGGCATCACGCAGCTGCACGCATTTAACTTTATCGACGAATTTTTGTTATTTCGGCTTGCGGAAATCGTCAGATTATATATTTTTCATTATTCTGGAATTATTTCCTTCAAAATAAAAGAAAAATTAGCTACGCTCGAGAATGTCGAGATGACGTTTTTTTTACAACTTTGTTGCCCTCCCTTTTTTCCGTCACTCTCAAATTGTCAGATTAGTGGAATATACACTTTTTAGGATGTAATTAACTCACCCTACCTTAATCTGACGCGCTCGGGAATTTCTGATGGTCAATTTTTTTTTACTAATCTGATCCTGTCTCCTTCACGCGCGGCCTTATATATGGGCCTCATATTTTGTGGAGGTACTTAACCGGGTACAAGGTATCCCCCTATATAGTAATCTGCCGCGCTTTAGTAAATCCCGAAATCCCCTCTTGGGCTCCCCTACCATTAAAAATCTGACTCGTTTTTATACTATCTGTGGATCTATCCGTCAGTCAAGTTAAGGTATTTACATTAGATTATTTGAGTATTTACTGATTTCTTTCAAGTGTCAAATTAGTTTGAAAATTGAGCCAATTGCCAAAGGTTTAACTTAACTTTGAACAATATACAAACCTAAAATTCTGTTTAAAATTGATACTATAGCGGTCTGCTGCTGTAACCAAGTTTCAAACCTCTTCCTACTCCAGTTCAGGCAAATAAAATGTCATCTAGTCGTTCAAAATCATCAATTCTTGACAAGCCTCTCAGTAAAGGAAAAGGCGAAGTCTCTCTAGCTATTTACGCTCTGCTGTTTTCAGAAATAGTACAGTATAGTCAAAATCGTTCTCATTCCATACAGGAATTACAGACTAAGTAAGTAGTTACAAAATTATAAATTAAAAAAGGGAGTGGAAAACCACTGGGAGTTGCAAAAAGACTTACGACAAAAAAGACGTATATATCCGTTACATATAATATAGTGCAATTATTTAGGCAAAGAATCTTACAAAAAGTAGGTAACTTAAATTAAAAATGTGGCCATGCTTACTAAACTCCTTACTAACTTAACTGTAAAGTGTTAGAGGTGCTTAAGTTTACTGTGCTGTGATGAAACAACTTTAATTTTTCAGACTGTCTGAAATGGGACAAGACGTTGGTAGCAGATTGCTAGATTTATACTTTGTTAGAGAAAGAAATAGTAAACGAGAAATAAAACTTCTTAACATGCTATTATTTGTTAAATCAACTTTGTGGAAGGTATGTAAAATGCATCAATAAAATTAAACCAAGAGTATCAGTAATTTAATTCGTTTGTTAGTTAATTCTTAATCCTTAAATTTCTAGCTATTGCCACACTATTGAAATAGATTATTTAATTCAATTCTCTCATCATAACCAACATTCTAAAAGTCTAAGTTGTTCTATAACAGATAACTGAAGGGAAAGAAAAATAAATTTGTAGGATTTAACTTTCTTTTAACTTATGCTTAATACAATTTTTTTAGGTATTATTTGGTAAAGAAGCAGATAAGTTAGAGCATGCAAATGATGATGAAAGGACTTACTATATTATTGAAAAGGATGCTCTGGTAACTTGTTTACAAAATATACTGCTCTTGCTTAAATACAATTATGCAGCATCACAAGGCTAAAGTACAGCTTATATTGAATACCGCTCGCTTTCTCAAATACAAACTTCTTCCTATACTAATTTCTTATTGGCTTGTTATGAGTTTTCAAAGTTTAGGAGATAAAGTATTTGGGTTCTAGTTTTTACAATCTTTCAAAGCTGAAAATTATCTTCAATTCTCTCGAGGCATTTTTCTAGCATCAGCTTCCAGCACAAGTTTAAATATATTGAAGAAAAAAAGCAATTCAATATTTGAATATAAGTGGATTTATATCAATATTTGGATACCATTCTCAACTGAACCAAAGGATTGTTCATGCATTTTAAAAATATTTCCACTGAATGTGCATCACGTTTTAGTTTATTTATCAGTATTAAGATAAATTTAAACATTTGTCCAATAAATCTGTATTAATATTTAAATGTTTCAGGTAAATAAATTTATAAGTGTACCTAAAGACAAAGGGTCCCTTAACTGTGCATCTTTCAACGCTGGAATTATTGAAGCAGTTTTAACTAGAAGTGGCTTTGTAAGTTTTTATAAAATATTTAGATTTTTTTTTTCTCAATTAAATATTTCAGAGTTTAACATATTGATAGTGTAAGCAATACACTTGTTTTTTTTTTCAATTTCAGGCTGCTAAAGTGACTGCTCATTGGCATAAAGGCACAACATATATGGTTAAATTTGATGATGCTGTGATCTTGAGGGACAAGTCATTGGATGACCGATAATTTTTTAATCAAAATAATCCCCTTTGTTATGTTTTATATTTTAAGAAAAAAATACTAATTTTAAGTCCCAAAAAATTTTGACAGCACCACTAAATAGGTCTTCATAGTCATAGTTGGAACTGACCTAAGGAAGATAATATTTTGCAATACATATATTCTACGTTATTATTTCTTAAGGCATACAGAATATTAAAAAAATTACAAGTGCAACAAAATATTTTTTAACAAATCTAATATTCTCTACCAATATTTTAATTTAAAGTACAAATTTAGGTTGGTGTTTTTTTATTCAGATGCATATGTAATCATAAACATGCAGATAACTTATGCAGCATTTCCTGCTGTTTCCACTAATGTTTTTAGCTTTAATGAAGATGAAATAATCATGTGTTTGATCAAGCTGTAAATTGAGTCTCTTGTGTTGAATGCCCATAGATGGTAAAATTACAGTTCTACTGTTGATGGAAATTTTCTTTTCTTTCTAGATATATAATCAGTTTATGAATACCAAAAAAATTTCATTAATAAGGATTACGATCATTTCACAATAGCAAAATTCAAATTTAAATAGAGAACAAAAAGGCTTTATGTGAGTTGAAAGAAAAGTAGAATAATATTATTTTGTGTAGAATTATTTATTTACATTTTTTTTTCTACTGTACTGCATTATTTTTATTCATTATATAACCACAACTTACGACAGCTTAAATAGTCTGTCTTTGTAACGAAGCTCCCCAGATCTGCACTTTGCTTCTCGAGTTGATCGCTCTTTATGTATAAGATAGCCATATAAAAACATAGGTACAATGACAGCTCCAATTCCAAACAAAGCCGTATGGATGTTGGGTTTAAAGAATTCATATTGTGTTACTTTCAATGATATAAATCTCTGATGAGCTTCATCAAACTAAAAAAAATATAGAAATTATTTACACTCGGACAAGTTTTATGACAAAATGATAGTGGCACAGACTGTAATTAATTGTGATTCATAAGCCTCTCAGCTCAATCCAAAGAATATTATCTGGGAACATAGAATTAATATCTTATTTAAACACTATACACAAGAAAAAGTATTTAAATAATATATTAATTTCTTACACCAACACAAACATAGAACATCCAACATTTGATGTCAATATGTTTAATAGTTCCTTTTGTTCTTTCGAACTAAATAAGAGGAACATGCTAAATACTTACAACAAATCCTGACTCAAGAGAATGTTTACATGGATCAGTTCTCAATCTCAAAAATTCTTGTCTATATTTAGCTCTTCTTTCAATCTGGGCTTTAATTATTTTACATTCAATTTCAGAAAAAGCATAGTCGCACATTATATCTTTGAAATATTAAGCAACTTGCTTTCATTAATAATAATTGAAACCATTTGACAATAAAAAAATGCACTCATTTTCATGTCATTCAAATTTAAACAAAGAACAAATTATGTTATTTTTCAAAACTTAGTACAGTACTTGAATTAAAAGAAATAGAGAATATGTTATTTTCTTCTATAGATTTTATTCACATACATTAATTTGAACTACTTTAATTAGTTATTTTTCTGAATCACAGCAGCAACTTAAGACAGCTTAAATAGTCTATCTCTGTACCGAAGTTCTCCAGATCGGCATTTTGCTTCTCGAATTGATCGTTCTTTATGAATAAGAAATCCATACAAAAACATAGGTATAACAACAGCTCCAATTCCAAATATAGCAGTTCTTCGATTGGGTTTGAAATATTCAAATTGCGTTACTTTCATAGAGATAAATCTCTGATGGGCATCGTCGAACTAAAACAAAAACATAAAATAGGTACCAATTATCACTAATTCAAATACATAATATATATAAATTAAATACTAATTACGTAATAAAACTTACAACAAAGCCAGCTTCAGCGGCATGTTTAAATGGGTTTGTCCGCTGTTTCAGGAATTCACGACGCATTTCAGCTCGCCTAGCAGCTTGTTTTTTAATAAGTTCATATTCCGTTTGAGATATTCCGTATTGTTCAGCCATTATTTTTAACACAAAACGACATCTAATACATAAAATCTATATTCTGTAGTTATAATTTTTCCATGAAGTGCGGAGCAGGTCAGGTCACAGACAAAAGTAAAATAATTGTTAGGCATAGACCATGGATAGACTACCCAATGCGATCATTACATGTTCGGTTGGCAACTATAGGATCCAAGAAAAACAAATTTTCAATTATTTATTACCTATACAAATTGTTATTCTCAATTCTGTTGCTTACTTATTGCATTATATATAAAATCTCATAATTTTAAGAACCCGCCAAACACTTCAACCATATGGCGACGCATCAGTCCCTGTGACGTACTATGCTTGTAAATTAGTAAACAGACTTCAAGATGTTGTCATTCTGCAATTTCTGATAAATTTAAACAGTGATTTCTGTGTAAAATGAATTACAAATAGTTGTAAATAGTATTTATACAAATTGTAAAGACCTGATTCACAACGCAGTTGCGCATATTCAATGAAATCCCTATAGATTTCTCTTGCTGATTTGCAAATGTTTACATTCTCAAACACAGACACAACATCAAAACATTTTCTCAAAACTAACATTTAACATTATCGTTATAAAGACTTCTTCGTCTATATCAATTAAGAAAATAGTGGTAATCAAATTTGAAAATCAAATAACCACTTATTAATCATGTCTTTGTTTTAGTTGATTAATATATAGGAATACTTACTTACTTTTATTTTTTTACTCACTTTCTTTATTGATATATTATAGATATAGAAGTCTTTATAACGACAATGTTTAGTGGTAGATAGGAATCTATATATTAATCAACTAAAACAAAGACATGATTATTGATAAAGTATGCTGCTATATAGATTCCTGCAAGGACTTTGGTATTGAACCCCTGGAATGTAGTCGTAAACAATATGACCTGGATGTTTTTACACACTATTTGTAACGGTTTAATTGACTGTTCTGACTTATTGTCGCTTTTACTATTTCACACTCATTCATACAATACAAGGCAAACCCAACTATTTAAAACTCCTCGGTCTAATACAAACTATTTACGTTACTCAGTCATGTATCGTATACCCTCAGATTATAGCACAAATTACCAGCAAATAGATATATTTATATAACTAAAACTGCTTAGAAAATAATATAAACAACTCTGGTATCCTTTATTAGACAATGGATATGTTATTCCTCTTTTATATTAAATATATTATAATGATCAATGCATCTTACACTAAATTTATTATAAAGATATATACATATTTTATTTTTATTATTTTTTTGTATAAGTAGATAATCTTATGACGTATGATTCTGTATTCCGTTTTTGGATTTTATTTTTTGATGTAATTGTTAAATAAACAAAAAACAACTTTCTATCTGGTTTTAATCTTACTACAATCATGATAAGCTATCTTGATTAATAACGTGCTTCATTATTTGAGCAACACATGATTAATTCAGTTTTTATAAAATTTAAAAAAACGAGGTTGAAACTGTAGGGCACAGTTAGTTTCATAGGCTTTTTAATAATGATGAAATAAATATTAATATATGTACTTCAACCGAAATCTCAAGGCAAATAGGGAAATAAAAATTTATTGTGAGCAATATACCTAAATGGGATGAAATGGTCTTGATACTGTTTAATTTTTATTTATGTCTTAAGTATTAATGAACATGAAAATATGCCATGAAAAATAAATCAATCGTAAATTATTTTATGTACTAATGTATTATATATGATTTAAATCATACAAATAACTTAAAACCTCATTCAGAACTAGAAAACGATTCCAAAAACTCCACTTTCATTTCTTGTTCCTTATCAGATGATGAAGATAAAGAGGTGTTTATTATAAATCGCTCTTCCAGCATTTCAATTATTATATCTTTCTTAATGAAATCCTTTTCAATTTTCCTTAAATGTTCACGAAATTTTCGCCAATGCGATGCACTAATTTGTGAGAAAGCTTCTTCTGTTAATAATTTTATTACACTTGCAGGTCTATTTACATTTAATCAGTAATTTTTTGCTTCATAATACGCCAAATCATTTCTATCGGATTCAATGTACAATGATAAGTCAGATGTGTAAGTAAGATGTAATATGAGTCTTAAAATTCCATGACCGTGTGATTTTAATACTTCATCTATCTCATATAAAGGCGCAGACATGTTTTATTTCACTACTTCAAGTCGTTGACATTTATGCCAAACATCATCATAATGTAGACGGAGCCATTATTTTATATCAGCGACACGATTAGGTAGGTATCCATAACAATTAATGAAGCTCTCCTTAGATTTGGTATTAGCTACTCTGTCACCAATTTAGTTAAATTGTCTTTATTAATATCGTGGTGGTAGTCAGCAGATACACTTGTTGACCTGTACACCAGACAACAGTTTGGTACAATGCCATCTTCTCCACCAGCATTTATAATAAACCACTTCACTTCGCTTTGCCAGCACAATAAGTGCTGTTTATGTTCTGTTAATAAAACAGAACATGAACCATGAATGTAAGCCTCGTCTATATAAATCACATACAATTTATTATGCTCTTCAGCTTCGTGGTTTTCTTTTATACGCTTCAAAACTAGTTTTATGTCATCTCTCTCCATAAGAATGGTCCTTTTTAATTGACATTTAACATGATAACATTAAACCATGTTACATAAGCGATAGCTTAGCCATCATTATCTTCAGTCCATATACATCTCACTGCAGAGCACAGGTCTCCTGTAACGAGTGAGAGTGAGAGGAATTATTTTTCTAACCTCAGAGATTCTCTTCCTACGTTGAAATCAATATCTTGTCAAAGATAAATCGAAACTATCCAAGTTGATTTCCTTCTTCCCTCTACTCTTCTATTTACCAGGCGTGGAAAACACACCATCATTCGTTATGTCCTCGTGCTACGATTCGCCGTATAGTAGTACTGGAAAACCCTAATTAAAGAAGTCACAATTCACAAAAAAGTCACAAAAGTACCTACCGAGGTATATATGTTTTGATACTTTTAATAAAAAGTATCAAAACCACTCAGTTCAACTCACCCGTCAACCCTACCACGAGCTTTAATTGAGTTTGATTTACGTATATCCGTATGAGTAAAAAAAAAAATATATAATATGTTTATTATGGAACATAAGATACATGTATCACTTATTCCACGTCATTAAATTTGAAGGCATCCCTACTCATCGGCAAAGAAGACAGAGGGTGTAGGCCGAGAGAAAAAGCCGGCGTAAAAAACTCTCGGTACTCTTTTAACACAGCAAATCATCAAACAACACTTATTTAAAACAAATATCGCAAATTGATTAGAAGTAGCCTGTCTAGCACTAGTCCCAGGCCCTTTTATCAACTAGATAATCGTTGACTTTATAGTAAGCCTTTTTACACAGCTTTTCTTTAATACATTTCTTAAATTTATTGAAAGGCAGTGATAAAAGAGCCTCTGGGATTTTATTAAAAAAGAGTATCCCTTTCCCCAAAAAGTAGTCACTGCGAAGGCTGAATCTTTTCATCCGTCAACCGTATGAATAAGTTTATTTTATTTTTCCAGTAACTGAGTAGTTTTTCTTTTGTTTTTTATTACATACTAACCTAACCGAACAATAATAATAATAGATTTTTTGGACAGCTCCGGTGCTACGGGAAATGCGGGCTCCACCCTTGCGTACCAAAGCACAGGCATTTTATTCAACTGTACTTTGTTACAGCGGGTGGGAGCTGCTCTTCCTCCGCGCCTCCGATTTTTTATATACACTCTAGGGGTAGGACAGACAAGACCACGTGGATAGTGAGGTGCTCTGATTCGGTTAAAGTAAATACTTTATTCTAGTAAGAATTAAACAACACAGAAAGTTGCATACAATGAAATAGAAGACGTACTAATGAGGAAATACAAACGAGTAGGTATCGATAATTTAAAAAAATTCGGAACCTAAAAAAAATATATTTTTTTAAATATTAATTAAACATACTCTGGACTGAAATTAGCTAGGGGACCCATATGGATTATATTTATTGACATATTAAATTAAATATAAAATACGTTTCATTAAATAAGCATCTCGGTGAAGGTCGTTGTATATCGGGATCTTAGACCACTTTATTTTACGATAAATATTGAAAAAAATATTTCTCGCTTGAATTGAAAGTGGCTTTTTCGACATTTTCGACAAGAAGATAATCTCAAAATCTCACTTTGATTTAACGGATGACACTTGACATTGCCATATGAAAATGTTATTTTTTATTTATGTTGCTATGAGATTCCGGTAGAGTGTAGACCTATAATAACTTTAATGTGTTTTTCATGAGTCTGTGCCGATGTCTGCCCAAAGACTATAGAAGATTTTAATGGTTTCCGGTCTTCAAGTCGTCAACGAAACCATCTTTTTGATTTCCCTTGTTGTAGTTGTCAGAACGGCAATTTTTTAAAAAGCCGCAATCATGGGTCGTATGCACGCACCTGGGTAATTTTACATTTATTTTACTTAGTGGATTGTTTGGCTTAAATTCCGATTAAATTTTTTATTGTATGATTGGTATTAAAAGCTTTACAAAAACATAACCTATGCAATCAACACATGGCGGTCTTGATTAATAGTTATTTTGGATTTCAGCAAGGGTATCTCGCAGTCAGCGTTGCCTTATCGTCGCAGCGTTCCAACTTGGTTAAAATCTACCGCTGAAGATGTTAAGGAACACATTTTCAAGTTTGGCAAGAAGGGTCTGACTCCTTCCCAAATTGGTGAGTGCTGTTATTCCTTGTTTTATGTGAAATTTAAAATACCTATTAAGATTGTATGTTTTAAGGAACATATTGTATACTAATTGTAAATGAGGTTAAATTAGGATGTGTATTGTGATTGATCTTTAATATTGGAATAAAAATCCAGATATAATTTTAGTTATCTATGCTGTTTTATAATATGATACTATTTATTTCCAATAGTAAGTTAATTTGATTCTGTAATATTGTATATATTTTTTAAATTTAATTTTTAAAATTTCAGGTGTTATGCTTCGTGATTCCCATGGAGTGGCTCAAGTCAGGTTTGTCACTGGTAAAAAGATTCTTCGTATTATGAAGGCTATGGGACTTGCCCCAGATCTACCAGAAGACCTTTACTACTTAATCAAAAAAGCTGTTGCCATGAGGAAGCACTTGGAACGTAACAGGAAAGACAAGGACAGTAAATTCAGGCTTATTCTGGTTGAATCTAGAATCCACAGGCTTGCTCGTTACTATAAGACCAAGAGTGTCCTTCCCCCCAACTGGAAGTACGAATCAAGCACAGCATCAGCTTTAGTGGCTTAAGTATAATAAAAGTAAAATTTACAGTGGTTGTTTTAATTATCATAATAGAAAACTTGGACAGTTACAAATGTTTTCAATACTTGATATACTTGATAATACTGTATCTGTTGATATTTACTGACAATCTCATAAATCTTGAAAATCTATTATGATATTATATTGTTATAATAGAGAAAAGACTATACAGGGTGGCCAAAAAGTCGTGGATCAAACGCAAATAGGGGATAGATGAGGTCATCAGCGGCAAAAAATTGTTCTACGGGAGGTCTCTAAGGTCAACCCCTGCAGAGTTATGATTTATTTTGCGTTTTATAAGAAAATTGACTTTTTTTTACTAATTCTTATTAAAATTCGATAAAATCTACATCCTGTATATTTTTCATAATATCGACTAGATTGGTGCTGATGAGTTCTTGCTTAACACATACTATTTATAGTTGTATATTGAGTGTATTCAAGATAATATTAAGTGATACGATATAACATTTTTTCAAATCATAAATTTTTCTTTACTTTGGACCCCACTGTGAAAAAAAATTACTCCACCGAAAAGTGTCCCTGTACTACAAGTTTTGGCGCATTTAATAGGGATTCTGAAAAGGTATTACACGTGGCCATGAGTCGCTCTAATATCTTTCTAGGAAGAATTACAAACAAAGATTGTGAAATAATAATTGTATTAAAACAATTATTTCTCAATGGTTGTTGGTGTATGAAACAAAATATTTTACAATAAAATATGCTCAAAATTCCTGACTCTGACCATAATACTTAATCTGCACCGTCTAATCAAATTCCTACGTAACCCTCCAGCCATCTGTCTAATTTTTTTGAATCTAGTCCGATTCACACAGTACTGGTCCCATGTAGGTAAATAATCTATCATAAGTCCGAATCGTTGTTGTTTTTTCGTCCTAGAAAGATATTAGAGCGACTCATGGCCATGTGTAATACCTTTTCAGAATCCCTATGAAATGCGCCAAAACTTGTAATACAGGGTCACTTTTCGGTGGAGTAATTTTTTTTCACAGTGGGGTCCAAAGTAAAGAAAAATTTATGATTTGAAAAAATGTTATATCGTATCACTTAATATTATCTTGAATACACTCAATATACAACTATAAATAGTATGTGTTAAGCAAGAACTCATCAGCACCAATCTAGTCGATATTATGAAAAATATACAGGATGTAGATTTTATCGAATTTTAATAAGAATTAGTAAAAAAAAGTCAATTTTCTTATAAAACGCAAAATAAATCATAACTCTGCAGGGGTTGACCTTAGAGACCTCCCGTAGAACAATTTCTTGCCGCTGATGACCTCATCTATTTGCATTTGATCCACGACTTTTTGGCCACCCTGTATAACAATAATTTTTTATCTATTAATACAGCTATATATCTACATTTTTATCATAATCATGTGAGGTGTGCCTTAGTCACCAAAGGAATGTAGGAAAAAAATATGTATACTGTAAAATGATTTATTGAAGTCATTAAGAAAATCTTATTAACAAGTGATATAGTGTGCTTAATTCTAAGTGTCGACAATAAAAGATAGCTAACATGATGGATGTTAGGTTAATATATTTTTAAACATATGGGTTCCAGTTACTACCGTCTTCTGGATGCAGATTATTAGTTATTAATAATACAACATCTACAATCCACCAAATTCCAAGTCCACCCAATGTTAAAAGTTTGCCCACAGCTGTACCTGTTTGACCCAAACAAAATCTGTCCATTCCAAGAAATCCTAATAATATACTGTAAATTAAGGTTGTTGTAAAGTAATGTCCTGAATATCGTACACAAGGAAATCCATCCCTAAGAAAACTCCTGCTTCCATAGCACTCAATTCCATCTAGTGCTTTACATTGCACCTTTGTTTTCTCCACATCTTCATATCTAACACCTCCGAATTTCACACAGCCATGCTTTACTGCCTTCTTTGCAGTTTCGTTACCTTTATGATCTACTGGCTCATCACAATCTAGAAATTCTATAGGCAAAAAATTACACTTAACAAGTGGACTTAGTGGGCGATATGGTTCCTTCAGGTATGGCTCACTTTCAGCTATAGTTAGAGTAAGAAATGAAAAAAGAACTGTTATAGTTTGGTGTAGAATCATACTTTTGTGTTACATACAAACATGTTATATATTAATAACTTGAAACTTAATTTCGTACATAACTTATTTTTATTTGATATAAGATTTCTCGAGATTGTGTCCACAGATGACAGACCAAGTATGATTCGATTATACTAGGATATGAGATATCTGTGGAACCTAACGTATACACTCGGCTAAGTATAAGTTGGCGTGTGGTTAAAAAAATAACAAATTTTTACAAAGGTCGATTGTTAAAGTTGGTGGTCTTGAAAGCGCTTATTGTGGTTCAATTAACAGAGTCTTTTAAAATTTAAACCAAAAAACATATAAAAGTGAGATTTTCATATGGCAAGTGTCAACCGTCAAATCAAATGTCGAAAAAGCCACTTCGATATCAAGCGATAAATATTATTTTCAATGATTATCGTAAAATCAAGGAAAAAGAAGGTATAAATCACACTCAATGTTTGATTTTAAATTGCGTGGTACAGTTGACCGGTAAGTTGGACTGAGTGGTTATGATACTTTGAGCTAATTTTATATTTTTCTTCAGTACTAAATCGTGACTTCCTTAAAGGGGTTTTGAACATGTTAAATTCCAATCAGGATAAATTTTCTAATATGCACCATCCATTTAAAAGCTCATATTTGTTTTTGTAGATAGTACACACAAGAAAGCGTTTTGCAAAGTTTTAGGTTGCGGAAACTTACGGTTGAGATATGAGATACATTTATTTTTAATTTTCATACAAACTGGCAAGTAACACGCAATTAAAAAATAAATTTGACAAATAATTGATGTCAAACGTCACTTCTCGTTTCAATTAGTGTAGGGTTCCGAAAATTTTGAAAGTATCGATACCTACTCGTTTGTATTTCCTAATTAGTATTTGTATTTCATTGTTTGCAACTTTCTGTATTATCTAATTCTTACTAGAATAAAGTGTTTACTTACTTATTTAATATCCAAAAAGTACTCAAACCGAATCGGAGCATCCCACTATCCACATGGAATTGTCTGCCCTACCCGGGCTACCCCTAGAGTGTATGTAAAAAGCTCGGAAGGGCGAAGGAAGAGCAGCCCCCACCCACCGTAACAAGCCTCCGCAGCTTAGGCTTTTTGGTCGCCTTCGGCGACCAGCCTTTTCCACTACGGCTTGCATAATGCCTGTGCTTTGGTACGCAAGGTTGGAGAGGCTGCATTTCCCGTAGCCCCGGAGCTGTCCAAAAATCAATTATTATCTATTGTTCGGTTAGGTGAGGTTAGTATATTAATATTTTTTTTAATAACTGTTTCTGGCGCGTGAAAGTGGTTGGTTATTATTCTAAAACTTTAAAGTTATAAAATTTAGGAAAAAATCGATACATATAAAACATTTATTATTTTTTATTCATCATTCATGAAGTTTTAAGACTCCCAGACGTCGCTGGCCACGTCGCCATGGCGTCCCGGTGAGGCAGGGCACTAAAGACAAATGAAAATTAAACAGTATCAAGATCATTTAATCCAATTTCTCAAATACAAATTATATTTTCCATGAGATTCCGGTAGAAATATACAATGTGTTACTAATTATTAATGTGCGTTTTCCAATTACAGCACTAGAGCGCATTTTGCGGCATAATGCTCAACGTCGAGTGTTCCAACTACAGCAACGCTTCGCACAATTGAGCACTCTCAAAACGAATGCTCTCGCAAACAATACCAACACAGTGACAGAAAATTGACCAGTATTTTTCTTTAAGTTGGCATTTATCGAAATTTTCGTTAGTAAATATTATTTATTGTTGAAAAATTTGTAAGGCTTTCGTTTCGTCGTAGATTTTGAAAATAATTAAAGTTATTTCAAACTGCTAAAAAAAATAAATATTAGTATGGATGAAGGTATAAATAGTTACTTTTTTTATATTCCACATTTAAAATATGAATACAATTTTATTTTAAAATTCGGATCTGTAAACAAATTTATTTTACAGGATTATAGGTACTTTAGAAAAAATTGCAATGGTTTTGAAAAAGTATATAATTTTTTTAGAAATCATTAAAAAATATTACTCAAAACGTAAATGATGTAAACTTCTTACATGAAACTAAATATTTTACTTTTAATTTAGCTTGTTAAAACCTTATATTCTTTAAAGGTTTTCTATTATTTCAATAAAAAAAATGTTAATGAAATAATTTGATGATTAAAATCGTAAAAAGTAAAAAGTTTTCAACCAATTATTATTGTTTACCACATTATTTATACATTAATGAGGTTGCTAACTCAATTCATACAAATTCAACATTTTTTTTACAACACTGACTTAGCGCACTCTGCTGATGCATTTGAAAACTAATTCACGTTCCAATTAGGCTTCAGCATTATGCGGCATTGTGCGGCACTGAGTCGCAAAATGCTCTGTAATTGGAAAACGCACAAAGTTTATGTTTTTACGCCAAGTAATGTGCCTAAAATACAATATTAATAAAAAAAACTATAATCCTCCTTCATCCTATCCTATCACTGGTTTGTGTTGTTGCAGGTATATTAGATTATTTACAAATGTTATGCTTTTGGGCAGTAAACGTGCACGTAAATTTATCTTAATTCAGATCAAAATTATCGTACCCAACATGATTATAACTATAATGCATTAAAATATTATATGAAACGTGACAATAATGTGTTGGAAATGCTTTATAGTTTAAATCTTGTAAATTTCTGTGTTTTTAAATAAATATTCGACGTATACTTTAATTTGTACGATGTACGACAGTAGTGTATCATCGTACGTAGTTATTACTTATCTTAAGCTTGCAAAACCTACCTTCTACTAGAACGCCTAGTTATACTGGACATATTTACCGAATACCTACATGGCGGTTAAATAATATAGTCTCCATACTTTGACTCTTGTTTCGTGGTTTCAGATTGTACTATGATGTTTAAAACTCCGTTTAAGTACCTATAGAAGGATCAATAGCATGGCCGCACAAGAAACAGCAATAATAATATATTTTTTTGCTGCATTGGCACAAAATTTCCCAATATTGGGTTCCCTCTTTTCTTAGTAGGAATTCGTGGAAGAAAAGGAGGTAGACCTTTTGCCGTCGTTGGGATGTTAAATTCAAATTAAAAAATCATTTAATGATATAGGTAACACATTGTACACTTATGACTCGTCAGTAAAGAAATAGATATTAATGCTTATAATTTTACATTTAGTGCCAGTTCTCAAATCAAGGGCGTAGAACGGAAGAGATGAACTGGCAATAAACTCTCCGCCACTCTTTTTAATCGCATTGGTTTTTTTTTTACACAACGTTTGTAAGGAGCTGCAACCATTACACCATGTTCCACTGTCCACATGACATCTTAAGTAATTAATAATAATAACATAAGTTATGAGCTAATAGTAATAATACGGTAGAAATAAATAAAACTCATGATAGCAAAAACATTTATTTACAAAATTTCCCATTTCAGATTACGGCCTACTGCTTCTTAAATATAATTTACTAAGTGCCTATAAAAATTTACAAGTTACTAATTATTTCATCTGGTTGATACAGAGCAGTCATAATAAACTGAATTCTAACTTCCAGTCTTCCAGACATTTTAAACATATTGCTTTGATAAGTAACAAGACATGGGCTAATGGGCGTTGTTCAGTAATATGGTCGCACAGATGACAGAGGTAATCTGAAGTTTTGAGGCATCAACAGACTTCCTATCCTGTGATCACTGGTCTGTAGCCAGTCTACAATTTAATGGAATGTGCTCATAGGCGTAACATTACGTCTATGAAAATTAAGAGTTGACCTAAAGGTTGTACATGCCAGGTCATAAAATCCCAAAAAAAAAAAAAAAAAAAAATGTAGCCAGTCTATTTTTTTTGATTTAATTTTACTTTTGTCTTGTTATTTGTGATCGTGCTTCGTATTGGTTTTATCTTGTAAGAACTCGTTGCACTATTTTTATTGGAATGTCTTTAAATTCCCAGAAAACGTGAAAAGTTATTAGCAACAATGGAGGTGTTTAATAAGTTCTATTCATCTGTTACGAGTACGGTTTCTCAATTGTCTGGTGTACTCCCTGGAAATCCAGTGACTAGAGAATTTGAAGCTACTCAATACATCGCAAGTGCTGGACCAGGTACATTGTAAAGAATATAATGATTTGATATGGATATACACACATATATATATATATACAATAGACATTGTTGATATATGAAAATTGAATTCCTTTTTTTATTTCTAGGTCTGTTGTGGAAGGTTTATACAGGCTACAAAAAATCAACTAAGCAGGAGGCTTCGATTTTTGTATTTGAAAAGAAACAATTAGACAGATGGTCAAAAGCAGACAGGGATATCATGTTAGACATATTAAAACGGGGTATTCTACAGCTAACTAAACTCCGCCATCCTCAAATACTTACAGTTCAGCATAGTTTAGAAGAAAGCAGAGAAAGCTTAGCATTTGCTACAGAGCCGGTTTTTGCTAGCTTAGCAAACATTCTTGGTAACACAGATAACATGCCACAGCCGACACCTAGTCACCTTGTTAACTATAAACTGTATGAAGTTGAGATTAAGTATGGTCTTATGCAAATAGCTGAAGGTTTAGCATTTTTACATAATGATGTAAAGTTGTTACATCACAATATCAGTCCTGAATCTATTGTAGTTAATCAACAAGGAGCTTGGAAAATATTTGGATTTGATTTTTGTATTGCAAACCAGAGTCCTACAGGGCAAGCACCATTTTGGCCTTTTAGTGAGTACTGCCAGGCTATGCCAGCATTGACACAATCATCTTTAGACTATCTAGCTCCTGAATATATTCTTTCCGCAACTCATTCTCCAGCCAGTGATATTTTTTCTTTGGGTATGCTTGTCTATACTATTCATAGCACTGGGCATCAACCGCTTGGAAATATAAGTGGGGATTATTCTAAATTTAGAAGGTTTGTAAATGAATTGAGAAACTTGCCTACATCAAAGCTTCTATGTGTAGCAGAAGGGTTAAGAGAATATGTAAAACTTATGTTAAATGTTACACCAGAGTTGAGGCCCGATCCTCATCAATTGTTAAAGGTATGCAACAGTTTAAATAAATATTTTATTAATATTGTAAAAAACATTATAATAATTTTATATATTATATAATATTATAATTTTAGTTTAATATAATTTCATCTAATCTACTAATATATTTGAAAATTAATAATTTAGGAAAAAAATTATTAGTATATTTAATAATTTAATGCATTGAAATGTTGTTGTGAAAATTTAGCA
The DNA here is from genome assembly GCA_905332375.1 of Pieris macdunnoughi. Classification (NCBI taxonomy): domain Eukaryota; kingdom Metazoa; phylum Arthropoda; class Insecta; order Lepidoptera; family Pieridae; genus Pieris; species Pieris macdunnoughi. The sequence goes on from CAJOBZ010000015.1 coordinate 4,757,829, forward strand.
TTTAGTAAATATTTGTTTCAAATTTCAGATATCTTATTTTGAAGATGTTGGTGTGAAAACTCTCAACTATTTAGACTCTCTGTTTCAATGGGATAACCTTCAAAAGTCTCAATTCTACAAAGGTTTACCGCAGATTATTCAAAAAATGCCCCACAGAATATGTATTTATAGAATATTACCATGTCTAGCAAAAGAATTTGTCAATCCACCAATGGTACCTTTTATTCTACCTAATGTTTTGTTGATCGCAGAAAATTCAGCAAAAGAGGAATTTATCAAATACATACTACCTGTTTTGAAACCTGTTATGTTAATACAAGAACCAATACAGATATTACTTATTTTTATGCAAAAAATGGAGCTATTGCTAAAACTTACTCCAGGTGAGGAAGTAAAAACAGATATCCTTCCAATGTTGTATCGAGCATTAGAATCTGATGCACAACAAATACAAGAATTATGTTTGTCGGTATTACCAACATTTGCATCTTTAATAGATTATCCAGCTATGAAAAATGCTTTATTGCCAAGAATAAAAAAGTTATGTCTACAAACAAATTATTTATCTGTTAGAGTAAACTGTTTGTTATGTCTGGGAAAATTATTGGAACATTTAGATAAATGGCTGGTCCTGGATGAAATTATACCATTCTTGCCTCAAATACCTTCACGGGAACCAGCTGTACTAATGGGGATTCTTGGTAAGTTGTCATCATTAAATCTAATAAATAATATATTTTTTATAATAATAAATAATTATTAGGTTGTTTAATGGAGTATTCCAAAATTTTAAAATTTACTAAACTTTATTAACGGCTTGATGAATTAATAATTTTTCTTATATTTCAGGTATATACAAATTAACTCTAAGTCATAAAAAATTAGGTATCACTAAGGAAGTGATGGCCACAAAGGTGTTGCCTTTCTTAATACCACTTTGTGTTGAAAATGGTTTAACATTAAATCAATTTAATGCACTCATGGCCTTGGTAAAGCAAATGTTATCGAAAGTGGAGGCTGAGCATAGAACTAAGCTGGAACAACTTAATTCCATACAAAAGGAATCTAAGTAAGTTGTTTTGTCATTATTTTAAGTAGATTTAGAAATGCCCATCAGAAATTTAAAATTTTTGGTAGTATGAGTTTTGTTCATGTCTATAGTCCATGTTAGTTTAAAGTGAAATGAAAATATTTCAACCTAATATTATGCAAAGTTATGTATGTCATTAATTAATTTATGTTTTTGTGTGACTGGTCATAATTGGAACATAATTGGCCTAAGAGGATTTGATGTTCTGATCATATTTTTGATACATGTTATCAGCTAACCACTAGTGTGGGTCTCCCAAAAGTCCATCCCTTCTTTATTTACTTTCCCGCGAAGTTGAGCAGGATATGAAAGAACTATTTATAAAAAAATCTTTTATTGATTGGGAAATATTTTTGTAGAGTAATGGAGCATGCGCTGACACCAACATCAGACAACTTAGTACCAACACCGCAAACAGACATTGACAAGATGTTTTCTGGTCTTGGAATTGATCCATTCGCATTTAGTTCTAAGCCACAGGAGAAGGAAGCATTGCCACCTCTTAAAGATGCAATGTCTCTTAGTATGGAAGATAAGCAAAGGTATGGAAAGATTTTTGTCATAAACATCAAGCGATCAATGGTATTTTAGTAATAAAATTGATTAAACAAGAAGACAATAACTAAGCACTAACTAAATAATAATACCAATAATAATATTAATGAGATTAAAAAATTATAAAGCCAAAATATTATGGAATTTTTAAAAATAATATACATTACAAAGTAAAAATTACACATTGAAACATTACGGACTATATAAGTGTACAATGAATAAGCCAACAAACTTATTATATACAAATGAAACAAAAGAAAGTATAATGTTTGTTAACATGTTTTGTACAAAACATACACGGAAAGAACATCGTCACCATAATAACAAACCTAAGTACAGATACCGGTAAACTTCTTGAGCATTAAACAAGGGAGTGGAGGAAAGTTTGCGCATCGCAGGACACAAACGTCAACTGATTTACCAATCACGCGATCGACACGAATCTCTCCCGCCGCCGCGCCCCTCCCAGTGATACGTAAAAATCGCTTCTGCGCAGGCAAGGACATTTGTTCAAGATGGTTGCCGGTATCTGTACCAAAGTACCTATAATAAGAACTACGAACTGTTTGTCATATATAAATCTCATTTTTAGGAGGCATTTTTTGTCATTATAAGTATTTTCATATATTTTTAGGTTAGCACAGCAACAAGAAACTCAACGAAAGATGTCACGGCAAGCACCAACGATGCCCACGGCCAAAGTTGTGCCTCCCCCACAACTTCCTAAAGCTGTAGATTTAACCAGTTCGTTACTTCAATCTAATCTTACACAATTGTCGAAACCACAATCTAGTTTAAATCCTAATTTAACTCACAATAATAATTCAATGACCTATCAAATGAGCACTAATAATTTTATGAGTGCATCTCCAATAGGAAAAGTGGGCAATCCAATTGGAAAACCCGTTGGGAGTCCGGTTGGGGACACAATTACTAGTCCAGTCGGTAATACACTGAATAGCCCCATTGGTAATACAATGAGTAGCCCAATTGGTAATACAATGAATAGTCCAGTTAGTAATACAATGGGTGCAATGGGAAATTTAAATTCCCCAATGAGTAGTATGACTTACGGTTTTCAAAATCACTTAGCTCTAACATCCTCTCCACCACCTCCAAATGGTAATTTTAATAATAAATGGACTAATCAAACAAATATTAAACAAGATTGGTCCGCTTTTGAATCTCTTTTACCGAATTCTAATGAAAATAAAAATAGTAGTGACAAAAAATTTGGTAATAATGAAATGATGGATTTATTGGGTTAATGAAATACAGATAATAATTTATTTAGTATGAAAACGTTATCGTTTGTTCTAACGAAAATTTGCTGATTATTTTTTTAAGGTTAACATATAAATGGTACTGGTAAATTTTCACATCACGTCTTATTTCCATAATATATAAATTGTTTATTATAATTTTAGCACCTCTAATGACTGATATGTATTAAATAAAAGTTTGACATTCCTCGTACAATCTAAAAAAAAAAATGATAGTTTTTGAGTAGTGAGATTATAGTAATGTTTTGTTTATTGTGGTATTATTAGTAGATAATTATTTAAGACGAATTTGTTATGGCTCGGTGCAAAACGTCTAGCGGTGACAGGAATGGAATAAATCAAATTATGGTAACGTTAACGTATACGAGGGCTGCGTTCGCGATTGTACATATCAAGTCTTAAACGTCTGAAATATTTTAAATTATTCTCATTTATATGTGTGAGATAAGAACACGGCATTAAATCGTTATTTTTGAGGTTATTAGTTGGTTTGAAAAAAAAAGACTATTCACTGCTAGACAACCAGATATCACTTCTGATGTTAGGTATAACAATCTAGAAAAACGTATTAAAAATACGTAATTGTATAGAAAAATATTTATTTCGATAAAAAAATTATTTTCATTATTCAGCCGCCTTAATATTTCCGAAATCGCGTTGCTTTGTATTATTTTATAACTATACAATGAATTATATAATTTATTTCCTGCTTGCTGTATTATAACTCATTGAAACAATCATTACGTACCACACCGCATATTATGTATTACCTAAATTTTGTTTTGTAAGTCATCCTTAGCAGTAAGTATTTAATGTTATATTATAATTGATGGTAATTGTTTATAAAAAATATATTATGATCTCTTAACAAATAGTATTTTATGCATATGTAATACAATTTATGTCTAATATAAAATAGCAATAGACAAGCAAAAGCTACTAAAAGAATAGCTATAATGATCTGTTACTTTCTAATCTAGTAATACGATAATCATTAAAGATTTAGATGTTATTAAAGACAAAAAATATATAACACAACAATCTTCAGCTCCGATTCATAGACAAATCAATTGGTGGTTACGCTCTTTGGTATGCAAAACATTTATATTCCCTCAATGTACTGCGCAGTTTTTAAAAACTAGATGTCGCTGTTAACTATATTTACAGGCCTAAACTCTCGTATGTGGTGTATGATCTCCATTTTATCCGTCAAGTCATTGACTATAGACCTTAGTGACCATAGAGATATATCGGACAAAGTAAAATTTTCCAGCAAGCTTACTTAAAATTAAACGGCCTTGTTATAAAACGTGTAATAAATATAGAACTTTACGATGTTTCTTATATGTAAAAAATCACGGTGCTATCTTTAATCCACGTTAAATAATAAATCCCAAGAGGTGTAAGTCTATCTCCTCCGTCTAAAAGAAGCGACTAAAAACACGCAAGCCGCGCCACTTTGCAATAAGCTAGCAATGAAGAAACAAGTCCTATACGTATAACTATAGGCGACAGCCCAAATCATGATCACGATCGCAACTAGAGTATTAGCTGTGGTTACAGTCGCTGTTATGTCAAACTTATTGAAACTATTGTATAAAGATTGTTGTAGAATCCCGCTGGTCGCAGTGGCAATACTCGAAAACATGCACCATACGACAAGGTAGTTTTTGTTTGATGATAGCGTAACACCTGAAAAGTGAAAAGTTTCGATCAATAAGTATGTAGATGATTTTCAAAATCCTGTTTCCAAATTCCTTTAGTTTGTGGTCTTTTTTAAAGTAGTTTTTTATGTTTAAGTTAGTATTTAAAAAGTAATTAGGCGTTTCAAATCTACAGTTCGACTATCAATAAATCAATACCATTTATTTATCTTGCGCACAAATAAGTATACTATATATAGCTGTAGTAAATAATATTTTAAAAAAATCGCGAGGAATAACTTTTAAGAAATGGATTGCAGATTTAAAAAAAAATGTTGCAGCTTACTTTGTTTGCGTAATTACTTTCAAGGCCTTTAAAACTATATGAATAACAAAAATAAGTACTTTACAAAGATAAAAGTTTTAAGAAAGATGCATTTTTTTAAATATATAAGCACTCACCATAAAATCCTATTGCACCACAAACACAAAAAATTGTACATAATTTTGCTTTATCGTTTAAATTGTTTGGCATAAATATACATAAAAAGACGAAGCACAATGCCGCAGCGTGACCAATTGCAGTCAGTGAACATATCTGCAAAAAAAACTTCTTGAAAAACCTAAAGACGAAATGACTATTGATATCTGATGGTACATTTGACTGTTTTTAGATTTTTTAAGTTTAAGGAACTAAATATTATGACACTATCTGGTCAATATATTCTTGAAGCCTTATTGTATGTACAAGAAAATATAGACGATTTTAAAACAAATGGTGACTTTCACCAGTATAATACTAACAACTAATTTAAGCGTACGACCAACCAGGCTCCAGAAGATACACCACTCCTTATATGGAAATTGTATTCGTTTTTACAACAAACTCCCAAGCGAAATTAGAGAATTGTCACTAAATAAATTCAAAGCTTTAGTTAAACGTAAATTAATCAATAAAGCTTTTTAAAAATTTGATGAATATTGAAATGATCCTAATCCTTGGGATTGATATGCTCCAGTTCAAACAATTTGTATGACTCAAAACTTAGCGATTAAATAGGAGTGGAAAGTTTCTTGCGAGTTCTTCTTGCCCGCTCTGCGAACTGGTAGTAGGTAAATGTAAATGTCGAATTAATGTAACTTCTTTTCTGACGTTTATAAGTGTACTTGTTTACCTATATGAATAAAGTTATTATGACTTAACTTGACTTGAAGAAAATGAAAAATCAACTCACCGACCAAATATTCATGGTAGGATTTTCTTCCCACATAAGAAGTGGGAAGAAAACACTCAGAATAAGAACACTGTACGTTGTGCACAAATGTAACAGAGTGTACAAATAGAAGTTTAGATCTTGAACCATATTGATCACGGTTATGAAATTCTTCTTTAATGACGCAGTACGTCGAGCTGACCCAGGAGATATTTCTGCGGCAAAAACGAGACTATTTGATGGAGCATTCACAGTTGTTTCACGGTATAATGGCTGAGGATTATTCCTGTCAATACTATCCAACTCCTGATATCCACTGATTCTGCTGTAATTGCTGACGTCAACAGCGCCAAAGTCGGATGAGAAGCGATTAGAAGTGGAACCGTCAAACATCACGCCGAAATCTGATGAAAATCTCTGCCCACCGCTTTCCCGCGTTTCTACGTCAGGGTCCATGATTTCTCTAGCGTTTTTATTTGATTTAAAGACGACCACGTCATTTGCGTCTTCATCTTGTGTGGATACTGGATTGGATGCTGATCTGGGTTCATTCTGATTTGAGAAGATAACTTCGTCATCGTCTTCAACGGCGTCTCGTAACATGTTGTATGTGTTTCGAATCACTCTTTCAATGTAAATAGGTCGTGTATATGAGGCGAGGAAAACACAGTTCTGCATGAGAATTGCTCCAGTGATCATGACAACTACATCACTGGAGTAGATTGTACAAAGATACCCGATCATCAAAGGCATAAGAACATTTCCTAAAGATGGTGCAACTTTTACAATACGTTGGGCAATTGTAAGTTTGTCTCGGAAGTAGTGGGTTATGATTAGATCCGTTTGTTGTCCTGTTAAGGCGCAACCGATACCTGGGAAAAATTACAATAAATATATCAAAAATAACAATTTACCAAGAATTGAATTGTAATAAATATTATTTTAAGAATTTTATCAAAATTGGTTCAGCCGTTGCAGAGGCTTTTTACAAACAAACGATGACACATTTTGTCCAATGTAGATAAAATCATTAGATATCTAATACGTAGCAAATATTGATATTTGCAAAGTAAATAAAATTTGTTATATTGTGTTACATGACCTTCAGCCACAATGTCGTAAATTACCGCATTCAATGCCTTTCCGTAATATTTCACACCTTGAACTGATTCATTGTTATTCTAAATAATTTATATTTTACTTAAAGTTGATTTTTCATGCTAATTCCGTTTTTTGTATACATTTTCACTTTCATAAACAAGATTTAAGGAGGTAATGAGTTAATTGGTGGTAGGATAGCTAAATTGTTTTAATGTCAAAAACCATCTGCTCAGTTGCTTTTGATCAGCGGAACCGCTAATATTCAGTCAATAATAAAAGTCAAACATAATCTTACCAATGGAAATCCCCGCAAATATGTTTACAATATGATCGTTACTGTCGACACTTGTTGCATAGCTCGATAGTAGAACACCAGCGACAGTCATACAGAGTCCAGCCAGCGCTGTAAATCGTGGCATGTTGAATATTTTCGCGATAGCCGAACACCACGACTCTAACAATAAACGGATTACAGTCAATATTACAGGGACTAAGGCTACATCTACGTCCCAAACGCGCATTCTTTCTTCTTCTTCATGATCCTCCTCTCGTAAAGACTTCAAAATAATCAATCCATAAAGCATTAAAATACTTGGCACAGTCACATTGTATATTACTGCTGAGACGACTATTAGCCAACCATAGCCACCATCTGGAGGAGTCGGTCCTATTTCAGGTTGAGATGCAACCACTCTGTCCAGATGGAGGTCTTCAATCCTCTCTTGCCTCACTGGTCGGGTCCCAGGATCTTCCATTTTCACAAAAATAGCTTCATGTCTAGAATCTTAAATCCGAACAAATAATCTATGAGTACGCGTTCTTATCTTATCATTATCTTCGCTGTAATCAACCTGTGCTAATTTTTTTTCGAATTGCCGCCAATTCGGTATTGCCAACAGTCAAATACTGTAGTATAAGATTCACACATTATATAGTATTTTGTATCTAATAAATATACTGATAAAAACCAAATTTATGTAGTATTAAAAATTCAGAACCTGTTAGTTGATAAGAGTGGTTCCAAATAAATAAGAAAGAAACAGTACTTGTAACATGCTTATTTTAGTGTATATTTAGTTTACTTATCACTATTTACGATGTACATTTTATCAAAACATTGAAATTATTACGAAGTCAAAATTAACAGAACTATATTAAAATATAATAAAAATTAATACCAATAAATGAAACAATATTTTTGTAATAATGATATTGCAATCTTTTTATTTTTATAGAATGTCAAATGTTGGAGTATGTAGTAACTGATGTTGAAACTTTATTTAAACGAAATATGTATTAGTACCAGTAAAGAAGGTTTTGTTTTTATAACAAGATCTAAAATAATAAAATGACCAAATCACTAAATTAAAAATTCATATATACCAATTTCCGAACGAATATAATACGATATATTTAGAAAGATTTTAAAAATCCATGTAATTGCATGGCAAAAAAGGAACGACATGCGGTTTAAAGTAAGTTAGAGTGAGTAAGCAGATAATATCAAAATTTGACGTTAATATTTCACGTCAATTTTCAGTTAAACGGATAATGTCAATATGATTCCGTCTGGACGACGGGTGTAAACGACGCTCTCCAATAGAAAATTCAATAAATATCAATAATGAAATGGTAAATTAGACTTTGCACTATAAATTATGTGCTGATTATCGCCGTTTTCGCAATTAAAATGTGTATGTAAATGATTTTCATTGTGAGAAGACCTAAAACGATCACCCTTCCGCGAAGTTATTTTAATTGCTCCGATTTCGTGATGCGATTACACGGTAAATTATTGCAGGTCATAAAGAAATTAGCTGATGGATGAGACTCGACTGACTGGCCTGTATAATGGAGACTGAATCTGTAAGATCAGAATTGAGCAGCCGCTCTAGGCGGAGTTCAAGACATAGGCAGCATACACATAGAAGCACAAGGTTTGTTTATTTAACGGTGTAATCGTGTGTGAAATATAAATTAGTCTTGTTGCTTCTGAATAATATGAACTAATAATAAACGTGGGATGAGTATTTAACTAGACATTCCTGGTTTATACTCATTTTAAGTGCATTTTCTTAAAGAACGAATTTGAATAAAATAAACGAATATTTCGGCATGTTCAGCCTAAGTAATGTATCTACAAAAACAACAACATTAAAATACATCATCTAGGGTAAAAATACTTAGGCGTTTCCGCAGCAAAAATCACTTGGAGGTGTTCCAATGAAGGTCCCCAGAGACTCCTACATAATTAGTATCATCAAAAAAGTGCGCCGACATTTAACACCCAACCCTCTTCTCGTTTTTGGGATTTAATAATGTAGGCAAAACGACTGTTTGTCTGTTTCTAAATTAAATTACTGATATATATACATATATATATTTATTGCTCTCTGAAAGTATTATAGGTTGCAAACATCATTTTTATCATTTGATATGCAAAGTTACTTGTATCTAATTTATATCATAGAGGCTATAATTAAGGCGTAATATTTATTAATTACAGAAGTTCCAAGTCACAAAGAAAAGACTGTATAGATAGTAGTATGGCACCTTTCCAAACCAGTGTAAATATAAACCCTGAGATTGGCCGGGATGGTCAAGAAGTAATAGAAGTTCAGATACTGCCCCAAGATGAGAATTGGGGGGAGACCACTACAGCAGTAACTGGCAATACATCTGAAGGGTCAGGGTCAATGGAGGATGTTAGCAATTGGCCTATGGAATCAGATAATGGACTTGGATTTGTCTGCTCTAGATATTTTACCGCTACAGTGGGGCTAGGGCTTTCATTTGTTTCTTTTGTAAGCCCATTAGCTATGGTAGTGTTGCCAAAAATAGGATTTTTTCCTGGATTATCAGACAATATTGCTATTCAGCCAAGTCAAAGGATACAGTTATTATCATGTACTGGGGAATGTAAAGGAATTCTTCTTTCTATAGCATTTAAATTAGTTTTGTTAGCGATTGGGGTGTGGGCAGTGTTTTTACGTCCGAGAAATGCAGTATTACCAAGAATATTTGTGTTTAGAGCTATGATGTTTGTTATATTATCGGTGTGTACATTTTCCTACTGGTTATTTTATATTGTTCAAATCACAGAGGCAACAAAGGCACTGGCTGTAGGTGAGGAAGCTGTTGACTACAAATCACTTGTGTCATATGTATCTAGTTTTGCTGATACACTGCTTTTTATACATTATACAGCTGTAGTTTTAATGGAGATTAGACACCTAGAACCAGTGTATTATATAAAGATAGTAAGAAGTCCTGACGGTGAAAGTAGGTCCTATTCAATTGGACAGTTAAGTATTCAAAGAGCTGCAGTATGGGTATTACAGAAATATTACACAGAGTTCCCGATTTACAACCCATATTTAGAGAAAATACCAATATCAAAGTCACAGAGAAAAGCAGCTTCAAGTATTAAGTTTTATGAAGTAGATTCAACTACTAACGCTTCTACTGGACAACCAAGGTAAGAAATGATGGATTTTTACAATAATTATGGTTCTTTATTCCCTTAAAATTTTCATTTTCATATTATAAATATACAAATATGATCATGACTTTGCTAAGGTTTTTTGTAAAATATTGCGCTGAATTTGTTATATGTGAATCATTACTAAAACACTGATTAAAAATTACTGCATTGTACATGGCAACGGTGGCGTAACTATACCATCTGGGACCCGTGGCAAATCTTCTTTCGTGGCAATTCTTTTGATTGGGCCCTATCAGTAAAAATCGTCCATACTCGGTTTAATTTTAATAAACTTCGAGATATTCAGCGTACTCAATTACACGCTGTTTATGTCCCACTATGTAGTAGTATAATGGTATGTAGTCCCCACGCTATTGCGTATTGGAGACTTCACATTCATCCATAGAACATAATATCTCTTGGGCAGGGGCCCTCTTGGGCGGGGGCCCGTGGCATTTAGCCAGCCCTGCCCTATTGTTACGCCACTGCATGGCAATAACCTTCATATTGCCTCTGCATTAAAGTTGGTAATGCAAGTCTCAACAGGATTAGATTCCCAGCAGATTAATATTTGTTTTGGGTTGGTGGACAAAGATGGCCAACCAATTTTAACAGCTTAAAAGTGTGTTCGATGCTCTATTGAGGCGTTTAGGTTCATCAAACAAAAATTTACAATTACTGCAAATTCAGTATTACCAAAATCTTTTTCACTGAAAGCTTCCTAGTATAGTGTGAGTGTAATGTTAACTTACAATAATTTAATACCTTCCTTAAAATTATGTGCATAAAAAACTATACATTTTCAAATTTATTTCACTCTCCTTAGAAGCTTAAACTCTCAGTTGCATTTTCTCTGCATATTTTGTTTTATCGATTTTAACACAAGTAAATGATCAGTCTTCTGTATTTAACAATCCTAAACTATTGCCAATCTCATCCATCAATTAAACAGACAGACCAACAGTTTCTTTATTTTTGATTATTGATAAACAATTAATGTTTCAGAAGTGGGGCAGGCTCTTGTACTGGTAGTGCTGGACGTCGTAGAGATTCGGGTTCTGCCCACAATGAGCGCTATTATGAAGAGGCAGAAAGAGAAAGAAGAGTGCGCAAGAGACGTGCTCGCTTGCACACTGCAGCTGAAGATGCCTTTGCCCATGTGAGAAGGGTGCGGTTGTCGGCTAATGGTGAGTGGCAGTATCTTCTTTTGCTTGTGAGAGATTCCACATACTAAACTTACACCTGCTATCTAGAATAACAATCAGACTTAAATGTAGTTTCAAGAGCTGACAAACCATTGTTTCTGAATGAAGTTTGACAGATTTGACAGCGCTCCAGATGAGACTGATCAGAATATGGACCTTAATCTTAGTTTTTTACGAACAAAAATAAATTGTGTTAAAGCGTCTTACGAACAAAAATAAATTGTGTTAAAGCGTCTACACACGGCCCTAAAATCAGTGGCGATATCGGGACAATGACAATGGTGGTCATCGCCAGTGGGGATGAAATCGGCTTGTAGTTCGAATCGGCAGTAGCAGTAGGGTCGATAATAGAATTAGGGTACGATTTGCCTACACACGAGGCGATCTAGGGTGCCTGCCACCACTTCCCCGATATTGTCTCTGATTTTAGGGCCGTGTGTAGGCGCTTTTACTTGAAATACATGATATTATTAAAAATCATTCGATATTTCTGGTAAGTAAATTGCAGAGTCGTTAGAGTTTATTCTAATTTGTTGTCACTGTATCCTGAGCATTATCAAATATTTTTAACTTTATATAGATAAAAACGGACGTCTCTTGGAACAATTTAAGCTTGACGTTCTAGAATAGGAGCCAAGCTGTATAATATTATTTTTTAAAACAAAGAATTCAAATCTTACCTCACCACATGTAATAGCAGTAATTTGATGTTTTATAGAAAGCGCATGGGAAAGCTGTTTTTTTTTTCATAAATATCAACTACTCGTAGCAATTATTAATGGTACTGCGCAGTATTGGCTTCAGCGTGCAACTCTCCTGAGATCGTAGATTCGTTTCCCGGCTGTGCACTAACGAACTTTCGTCTATCTGCGCATTTAACACTAGCTTGTCTCAAATCCAAAAATCAACAACATGTGTCAGACGTGGGTCAACTTGTCTGTGAAATAAAAATGATAAAAAAAACGGATGCTTTGATGGTTGATGGATGGATTATTATTTTGGATTTAGAATCTTTACGAAAAGAAAGGGCATTATCTATTATTCATTTTATTTGATATGGTTTTACTCATTTTATTATTTTTCCTTATTAGGATTGTCAAAAGAACCTCGGTACTCGGTGCAGGACCCACAATTTACTTACGTCCTTGAAATTATCTAGAGAGTCTTGATTCTTTTGCATTACTATGCAGGAACTTATAAATGATTGCAATATTTTTATATCACCAGGTGGCGCTTTAGGACCCCGTGAAGCAGCGCAGGCTGTGTTTCCATCTCTTGCTCGTGCGCTGCAAAAGTACCTCCGAGCTACAAGACAACAACCGAGACATTCAGCTGACTCAGTAAGTTTCAAAATTGAACAAAATATTTACAAATTTCTTGATTGTCAAAAAGAAATCGTGTACATAAATTATTGTATTTCATAAATATCTACAGTAAAACGTTAATTAGTTTTTGTCTGGAAGCTTGGTGATGAGTCTTCCGATTGATAATTCTTTCTTAAACTTATTAAATATTCCAAGTACTGTTAATAGAGTAATTTCTTATTTTACATTATTGAAGTTTGTACGGCATTTTTATTGTTAAAAAATAATCCTAAAACATTTAAGTAAATTTTTATTCAAATTGGCATTGTTTAGTGCTATTTGCGCGACAGTCCTTCTGTTACTATGGATTTCTTATCTATTTGCGTAATGAATGTTATCAAGTAGATCAAACATGCAACCAGCTTGTTTTGGACTCAAAAAGGCCAAAGACTCGAATACCTAAACCAACGGTGGTAGCTGTATTGCTGTTTATAATTGTCTTTTAACGTTTATTATATATTAAAGTTTCATAAATGTTGTCCGACAGGTACTAGCCCACCTCGCTCGTTGTTTATCTCAAGACGCATCTCCGCGTGCGTTTCTCGAACCATTTTTAGTCGAAGGACCGGTTTTGGCCGCGGAACAAGAAGCACGCACAATGCAGCGCTGGTCGCTGATTTCTGACGAACTGTTGGCCCGTCCTTTAGCTGATAACATCGAATTTCAGCTTCGTCAAGGCGATATTTCTCTCATTTGTTCCATAAAACAGATGCCCAAATTTAATTTGAGCGAGGAAGTGGTGGATCCGAAGAGCAATAGGTTTGTATTAAGGCTGAATAGCGAGACGTCCGTTTGACAGGAGGAGATTTGCGTTAGAGATGACATGAGACTTGTATGACAGTGATGACGTAACTTATTGATGACGTCATTTTTCTTAAATATATTTTATTGTAAAATGACTATAAGTATTGAATAAAGACAACATTTAAGATTAAAATAGGTTTAGACAGGACAAGATTGGAACAGGATATACCGAACCCTTGTATTTGTAGTTCGGTGTTGCCAGTTTCGTTTTAGAATCTAATTTATTTTTATTAATTCTCGCATTTTTTAATATCAAATGTAACGATATTTTTTTAATACTCATAAAACAATTGAAATTATTATGAATCTCAGTGAGTTCAAATTGCGATATATTTTTTTGTATAATTTATGTTTTATTGCCATTCTTAAGACTTATGGATAGCAATTATACTCAATGTATATTTTGTGTCATATTTTAGTTATAGGCCTTAAACTTCAAGCACAAATTTAGGAAAAGAGAATAGACTTTATTTACGTAGTTAGTATATAATAAAACTACCTTATTCGTAAAAGGTATATCAATCAAATTGCACTCTTTAGACAAAATGCTCTTTCGTCTATTTCTGGCAAATTGTTTTTAAGCTGTGTTGAAAAGAGACAGATGAGTCTACTTTAATCTGTGCAATTAGACGCTTTACTTTTTATGAATAAGGGTGATAGCCTATAAGCGTAACTTCATATCTTTATAAACACTTGGACATAGAGAATAGACTAAGTACTATTAATGATTAGATATTAATTGAAATATATGATTGCAAAAAAATTTCAATTAAATTTAAATCAATTATTGCGTATCCTTTTCTTCGTATTAAAATTTATATGAATGCAAATGCAAAAAAAAAGTTTGGCCGAGCATTTGTTAGTCTTATTTGACAGCGATCACTTTGTCTGTTGTTTATGTCTATGGAACTAAATTCTGAAAAATATTTTCTGGCTAGTGAAATCTGCTGTTTTTGTAAATATTAAATTCTTAACTTTTTTTGTATTACAGTAGCTATTTAATTCTATGATGTTACGACAATGGTTAAAAAAACATTCAGAACATCAAGAGATATTATGTATATTTTTATTTCTATAATTTACAACAAAAAATTACCGCCATGCTACATACATAGATTATAAGTTCACATAGATTATAAGTTCACATCGTAGTACATAATTATATTTATTATAGCTAAGTATATATAGATCAATATTTAATTTGTAATTAAAGCAAAGAGATTAAAATACAATAAGGGCGGAAAACTTCAAATGTCTAAAAAGTCATTTTTTTTTAAATTTTCCCGGTATCAGATTTTATGTCACAATTTTTTCAGAGCACTGTTGGCTTAGAGGCTTCACTGAGGTCTTAGGTTCGATCCCCGGCTGTGCACCAATGGACTTTCTGTCTATGTGCGCATCTAACATCCGCTCGAACGGTGAAGGAAAATTATCGTGAGGAAACCGGCTTGCCTTAGATCCAAAAAGTCGACCGCGTGTCAGGCACACGAGACTGATCACCTAATTGCCTATTAGATTGACAAAATGATCATGAAACAGGTTCGGAAATCTGAGGCCCAGACCTAATAAGGTAGCGCCACTGTTTTTTTTCAGTACGCTATGTATTTTAATCTCTTTGATTTGCTGTAATTTGCGATTTTGTTCTATCGAAAAATACAAAAAATGAGAAATAAAATTATGGAATCATTTACATAGTGCAAGCGAGGATCAATGTTTTTAGTGGTTTGTGTAAAGGGTTGTGGAATAGTAGGTAGATATTTTAAAGGCTAGGAATAAAATTAAAATTACCCAGTCAAGGTTTCTCTGTTTAAAGAAAGCTCAAATGACCAAAGAACGCAAAATAGACATCGGTATCAATAAATATAATTGTTTGGGAATTAATTAACATTTAAAGGTAAATTACATATCAGTGATTACCATAATTTCATAAAGCACTTTTTCTTTATATCAAAATGGCAGCTGTACACACTCGATGAGAACCAAAAACGTCTCGAGGTAAAAACATGCCAAGTACCCACGTTGTCATTTAAGTTGCGGATTTAATTAACAAGCCCCTTGGAGCTCGGACTTGGTGTCGTGTTTTTTGGACTGGTCCCAAGTGCGATTAAGTACAAATTTATACCCGCTTTCGGCCGGCTTCCCGATGGCTCGACAAGAATCAATCTCAATCATAGAAAATTAGTTAAATACCCCCTTTTTCATTAAATTTAAATTCCCTAATTTCACTGTTTAAACTGTCTGTTTTCATCAAATAAAACACAATTAATGTGTAGACAGAGAAGGCCGATCTAAGTCATGTCTATTAGAAAAGTTGTAGCGCCTATTTGACAGAAATATCGGACTGATTTTCTTTTAGGAATTAGAGGGTTCAGACAACTTTTCTCATATGACTATTGTATTTGGTTAATACTGCGTTTCGGTTTTATGGTGTATTACAATGCCTATGGCTATATCGACTGATTGTAAACAAACGCTCAATTGCAGCCTTTTGTAAAACGCTTGTGCCTGCTTATATAGATGTAAGATTTAGGTAAATCAATTTTTGTATTTGTGTGTTTCCAGAGTATAAATGTATCAAGGCTTGTATTATTGATACTAGTAGCTGTAACTCGAGTTTAACTAACCTACAACTACTATTATACGCGAATCTAAATTTCATAAAATTTCGTCGTATTTTGACTTAGCGTTTCATACTTTAACTTATGGTGGAGTTATAATATCCTTAACAAGAACAACACGAAAATTTACTAATAAACTTAATATAATGATAGATTTTTGTATGTAACTTGAACAGCGCCCCGTTATATTTGGAACTAATCGTTCGAATACATTACGTGTAACCAAATTGTTTGTTAACCCGCTTTGAAGTATATGGTAAGCGAATATTAAGTGAACTAACTTAGGGCCAAATGTATTTAATAAGCACAAATCTTTGCCTTCAATGTAGCACAAGTTTTTATACAATTGTAAACTTTGTACACTTTTGTATTTTATAAATATATAAAGTGAATTTAAACTTTGTTTTATTTCCTAAAATGTATTATGGAAATATTATGCTTAGACATAAAGTTATCATTAATCTAAGTATAATCTGCATTTCTTATGAATTTATGCAGATTATACCTACCAATAAATGTAAGGTAGTTATTATAATCTTGTGTCCAACAGAACTTGACTTCTTCATCTGGTAGATATTAATTTTATCATACCGCAACTAGTAACTTATACTTACCATTCAATGAAGTGAATAGCAAAATACAAAATAATGGTAATAGGATTAATAATACTTAAAAAAAGAAATTCCTATCACCCAAAACTTTTTAATTATCAAAAATAATTTAAATATGTCATTACCCAAGTAACAATGGAGTTTACAAGCAGGTCCATAAACTAGACAATGCGATTAACAATTTATAAACGTTCGAAAAACAATATAAATATCATGGACTAGAATTTCACGTAATGTCAATGATATATTCCCATTATTGTTCTGGCTCCCCATGAATACGCTCTACTCTTAAATACTCCTATTAAGGCATCTGACCTATCTTAGAGGTAACTTGTTCCACATAGCGTTGCGTGGCAAAAATGCATAACAAATATACGTTAAGGTCCATCGTTGAGGTTCACATGAACAGGTAATAACGAGTACCCTGGA
Source organism: Pieris macdunnoughi (assembly GCA_905332375.1). NCBI lineage: Eukaryota > Metazoa > Arthropoda > Insecta > Lepidoptera > Pieridae > Pieris > Pieris macdunnoughi. Next base: position 4,775,230 of record CAJOBZ010000015.1, read on the forward strand.
GAAGAGTACATATTTTTGATGAAATTATTTCTTGATTGGTGTTTGGGCACCATCACATAAATCCACGCAGCAATAAAGGCCAGCAACACACAGGCCGAAATAGTGCCGATTGCTATTCCGGTCAAATGCCTCTCCACAGAACACAAGAAATACTTTTGTTCTAAATCCATTACTTTACTATTAAAGAATGGCCGTGGTGTGTAGCATCTGAAAAAAATATTTAAGTTTGTAATTTAGAAAGCTAACACATTTTTCAATCCCTAAATAATTTTTAATTTATTAATTAAAGTGAATTGAATTTACACATCAGTTGTCTTGCCTTTTAACATGATACACATTATTTTTCAGGAAATCAAACACAAGATAATATATCCATGTGTTACAAAAGCGGTAACCAGTACATTTAGCTATAAGTAGATACATATATATTACTTCAATCACGTACCGTAAATGCTCTGAATATTTATCATTAATCTGCAGCTTCTTTATCCATTTAAAACTACAGTCACAATTCCACAAGTTGCCCTGTAAATCCAAATGTACGAGCTGTCCAAAGGGAATACTTAGTTTATTAGAAAGAGTCGTCAGTCTAGAGCCCTTTAGAGATAAGTTTTCTAACGTAAAATCATCTGCATCTTCTAAGACATCTTGACCGAACGCAAGTTCGTTAAAATCAGTTAAATTTGTATTTCTTTCGAGTTGCAGGCTTACAAGACCTCTTAATGACGTGAAAGCAAATTCTGGTACTTCATTGATTGACAAATTATTCAGTAGCAAAACTTTCAAAGCCGGGACATCAGAAAAATCTTCCCCCGAAATCTCACTTATTGGATTATCCGACAAATCCAGATATTCTAGTGTCATGGGCAGTTCAAATACTGCGCTTATGTTATTATTAGAAATGATTAATTTCCTTATATCGTATGCGTCGACGAAGAAATTATCGTAGACTGTATTTAGGTTGATTCCACTTATTGATAATGATCGAATTTTATGAGTCAGCCCGTATCCACTTCTATCAAATAAGTTTATATCTTTCAGGCTTATTCCTAAATCATTGTTGTCGAGAATAATTTCCGATAGACCTCCGACGTGATGAAATGATAATGAGGACACTGTGTGAAATTTATTATTGGCAAGGTTTAAATACTCTAATTGGTTTATGTTTTTAAAAGTTTCCTTATCAATAATATTTAAATTGTTGTTGCTTAAATCGAGTTTCTTCAACTTAGGAAATTGTAGGGCAGTGCTTTCAATTTCCGTAATTCTATTGTTATCTAATAGTAATTCAATTAATGTGTTTGATTTGAAGATTTTCGTTGAGTATATAGCAGTTAAATTATTCCAGGATAAATCTAAAGAATACACTGTATCAGGGAGTTCGTAGTTGTCTTTTAAAATTCTAGGATTGTACGAGCAATCTATTGTTTCACCAAAATCCTCATTTTCACTATGATTAACACGGCACACACAAAAATCACTGTCACACAACGTTGCACTTTGGACTCTATGGCTATACGCAATAAAAACGAGTGCACAAGTAAATACATTCATTGTATATGGGTCGTCATTCGTCAATGCCCGACTATGTTATGATATTGTAAGGTAAATTGCTTATCAGCGTACCTCTGATAGCCGTTATCAGTGATATTTTGCGTATGTTTCTCTATTTGTTAACAAAGAGACGCGATTTTTGGATTAAAGTTTATTGATTGATAGTATTGCGGTTAAGCACCTCATTTAAAAATGTGCAATATTTGTCTTATTAGATCGAGGAAATGCTAGAATTAATATAACCTTGAGCGATTCGTTGTTCACAAAGCGATAAATGCACAAAAAACGTGCAAATATTTTTTATATTATTATTTAAAATATTTTTTATTATTAATATTATTTAAAGAAATACCATAATTTTTAGTATTATTATTCTTAACGACGATTAAATTATGTTATATTTTTTTAAATAATAAGCAAAGGCTATTGTGTAAACGTAGGATCTTTGGTATTTATCATATAATTCCTAAGGCTATTACTTCTCCATCTCAAATAGCTATTGAATTGTGGGAAAGGGATGGTAGACAGTTCCTCCTACCTAAAAGGAGGATCCAGGAACAGTCTAACCACTGATCGGCCGGCATGAAGCCGGGTGTTGCTTGCTTGTTTGAGTCGGAATCGTACGCCGCGTATTTCGCAGTGGGTCGAAATTGTGTACGATCAGCGACGATACTGCATGTTGCTCAAGTCGGAGTGATGCAGTGTGTTGTGCTGAATAGCAATATCTACTGTAGCAAATGTTACATGCCCAATGCTACGTTTTTTTTCCTTTCCAAGATACCATTAATAGCAATTGAGTGCAAGTCAGCTTTACTTTTCCTTTTACTGGATACAATTGTATCTAGTAGGTATTTGCAGCAATCAGACTCAAGAGCCTCCAGGTTGGATTTATATAATCAGTGAGTTTGTGTGTGCTAGTTAAGTACCTACTGTATCATGCTACGAAAAACCATACATTAAATACATAAAAATAAAATAAAAACGTTAGGAAAATATGAGTAATAATTTAAAATTTCTGCCAGTTCTCAAAACCAGGACGTAAAACGGACCAATAGACTTCGCTACTCATTTCATGAATGTCCTGTTATGGTAGGGGAGCCCAAGAGGGGATTTCGGGATTTACTAAAGCGCGGCAGATTAATATATAGGGGGATACCTTGTACCCGGTTAAGTACCTCCACAAAATATGAGGCCCATATATAAGGCCGCCCGTGAAGGAGACAGGATCAGATTAGTAAAAAAAAATTGACCATCAGAAATTCCCGAGCGCGTCAGATTAAGGTAGGGTGAGTTAATTACATCCTAAAAAGTGTATATTCCACTAATCTGACAATTTGAAAGTGACGTAAAAAAAGGGGAGGGCAACAAAGTTGTAAAAAAAAAACGTCATCTCGACATTCTCGAGCGTAGCTAAAATTTTTTTATTTTGAAGGAAATAATTCAAGAATAATGAAAAATATATAATCTGACGATTTCCGCAAGCCGAAATAACAAAAATTCGTCGATAAAGTTAAATGCGTGCAGCTGCGTGATGCCTACATTTCCTTAAACCGATCGGAATCTACTAAACGGCGTTCTAAATATTTCCCTCAAAATTACATTTCCTGTGAATTTGAACCGATTCGGACCGATAGATTTTGAGAAATTTTGAAAAATCTTAAAAAATAAGAAATATTTTTTTTAAAGTGGTTTCTTTATCGATCAACTTCAAAAACTAATCCGCCTTTGAGCTTGAAAAACCACGTCGATCGCCACCAAGCTGGTCAAAAGCGGTTGATTCGTTCGAGAGATATCGTGAACGAAAGAAACCCGAAAAAGTGTTTTTTCGGGATTACTCCGAAATTTGTGGTTCGATCAATTAAAATTGCAAAATTACATATGAGGATGATAAAACTGCGTCGAATGCCGCCAACCGCGTGAAAATTGCTTGATCCATTCAAAAGTTATTGCGGTTTGAAAATTCCAAAAATAGTGTTCTATGAAACTTCTATCAGACTTTCGAGCTGGGAGAGCTCAAATGCATAGAAATATTATTTCTTTGAACTCAGCGAGCTCAAAATATCAATTTTAAGCGCCCAGGAATGGAATTAGCGGGAAGTTGCAGGGATGGCCCTTTAGGTGAACCGTTTTTCTAAATTTTTTTTGTCAGATCAGGCGAATCCCTCTAGATAATCGTCAGATTATGAGACAGTACGTTTAGAACATAAAGATGAACCACATATATCTTAATCTGACGCGCTTGAGTATTTCAAAATTGCGTTTTTTTTTTTGCAAATTATGAAAATGGCCGTGGGTTTGCGTCCCATCGAAATCGTCAGATTAGTGAATGAGAGCTTTTTATTGGTGCACTTAACACTCCCTTAGAAAATCTGACGCGCTCGATAATTTTTATTTTTTTCATTTTCAACCCTTAAATACAACCACCCGCATCATGCAAACGATCAGATTAACATACGTACATTATTAAAAATACGTAGGGCATTGATGCTATCAATATCTGACGCGCTCGAGGATGTCCATGCAACAGTTTTTTTTACATATTTAACAATCTATAGCCGCTTCCCCCACCGATGAAAAGGTATATATCATATAACATTTTTTTCTTCTTATTATCTAAGCTTTGCATCCCAATAGGTCTCTACGACGCTCGAGTAAATCCCCATTTAGCATCGTGGGCTCCCCTACCATTAATATAATATGGCTGTTATATTTTTGACGTGATCGAGACAATCAAGATTGCATTTAATAATTATTACGTAATAGTAATCTTTTAAATCTATGATCTCATACGTTCACGGTCAAAGCTACCTATTAATATTCATGATTAGTCCGATTTAAAAAATTAGATTTAGTTAGGATGGAATTACCTGCTTTTTGTTATAGGTTTAATTATAAACTAGTAAGTACCACATAGCATGAAATGGAGTTATATTATTGAGCTGAACAATTGGGCAAATTGTTCAGGTTATTTTTGGTGATATTCCAACAACCTAATTATAATTATCTTATCTTGAGAGGTCGATAATTTTTTTGTTTCGATGAAAATCTAAAATGCCGCGACAACAATTCCGTATGTCAAATGTCAATATCAATTGACAAACGGATAATATTATTTTGTGTACAAGATATTTAAAAAAAAATCGTTTCTTTTTTATTGCCGATACGTTTTGGTTTGTCTTTGTTTTTGCCTTGGGTAAACTTTTCAAAGTGGAAAGTAGTGAAGATTCACCAAATACAAATGGGACATGACAAAAACTAAGATCACAGACGCGATTAAGCCATTGAGGTCCAGCCATTTTACTCTCATTAATAAAGTTGTGCTTTAATCCCAACTTTGTCTCAATTTTTCGAAGGCAAGTGCTAAGCTATCTTCTGTCCAGTTGATGTTGATGAGGCATTTTGCTTATCTATAATAAATATATAAAACTGTGAAGTAGATATTTATTTAATTTACAACAAGTTAGAGACAAAGTAAATTCGAATAAACATATAAAAACAGCAAAAAAATAAAATTTGTCTTTGCGTGTTAAGAAATTTTTAGTCACTCTAGGGGCAACTATCCGCGACAGTAAGTAGGGCGACTATCCTTTTTGATGCGGATATTTGCGAAATAAATAAAAATTATTTAGCAATAAAACATGATAAACAGTGTAATTTAAACTCTAATGCATGCAAAGAAACAAAAAGTTGACTGAAACCACGATCAGTAATAAAAATATTCAGTAGAAATTACTTACCAATATAATTATAACGCCCGTCAAAGTTTCGCCGCGGAAGATTTTTGCTGACACGGACAAAACACTTGGGTCTATTCCGATGGCTTACGTGGCATTTAGGCCTGAGGGGCAGTCACTACTTATTGTAGTAAAGCGCCAATACAACTTAACATAGTTTTTTAAACACCGGGGCATGTATCCGTCCGAGGCAACTATCCGGCTTTTACCCTATGTAATAAAAATCATACCCATTTTATACGTAATTTTTTTAATAGGATGGTATATAGGATTAAATAAAATAGATTTTAGTTTGAGGACTATTTTTCCGCTGGGTACAGTACAAACGCATTTTGAGTCAATTGTTTAATAAGTCTAGGGGTTCAATTTCTTGTAATACATAAAAAACATGATTAAAAATATTTATTATTCACAAGACTAACGTATATCTAATAATATCGCATTAAAAGCGACTTCTAGTGGTCTGTGCGTTGCCCTTAGTACTTGGGTCTTCATGAGCCTGCAAATTAAAAATATTATATATTACGATGCTTTTTTTATATGAATGAATAAAATCCTTTCTAAAAGAAGAGTTATTCAGGTGAATATACATATTTTAGCCACTTAAGCATATAAACTAGAATAACTACATGATAATTTAAAAAATATATATACAGTATTGATTCCTAAATTATGACTGAACGAAAATTACTTACTTAGTACGGAATGACACACCATTAACACGCTCTAATAATAATTAATCAACGTCAAAGAGAGGAATCTTTTAATATAAAACGCAGTTGTAATATTGGTATAGACAGATCTATCTCTTCCAAAATTTTTGTCTACTAATCAAACAATCTTTTTTTTTGCATTTTAAATCACGTATTTATGGTTTCAGATTACTGTTAGAAATTATTTTTAAGTTTAAACCCTGCTGTGTTTGCCTGTTAAAGATGTACAATTAGTTTTTATTATTTTCAAGATATGAGACTTTATCGTAATTCCCGTTGGCAATTTTTTTTTAATTCACTTCAAAATATTGCTTGGTAATCTCACAATATTTTGAAGATTACATGGTACCTACCTTAATCACAATAGATGACCTGGGCCCTGTATTCCATAACTCTCCTTTATCGTCGACGAAAGCAGCTTCCACTGCCACCGTATAGAGCCCGGCCGCGTTTACACTGACCAATTGCTGAGCGGAGAAGAAATCTCGTATCGGGGTTACTGTCTGAACGGCGGTCAACACTGGTGGGATGTTTGTTAATTCCACTGTCTGAAGTAACACAAATAAAATAGTCATGAATATACATATTGCAATTTTAGACGAATTCTTAAGGGTAAGATTCTAAAACATGATCTACCCTCTGGGTAAGTAAGTCGACTTATTGGGTCTAAGATGAGCCGGTTTCCTCACGATGTTTTGCTTCACAGATCAAGTGAATGTTAAATGCGCACATGGACAGAAAGTCTAGTGCTGCACAGCCCGGGATCGAACCTACGTCCTCAGGCATTGGGCTTGCACGCTGAAGCCATTGCCAACACTGATCTTGCTGTTACTCTGCGCTGTTGTCCTTGTTTAAAATTGTCAAAATACGGTAAAAACTTGTGAAGATATATTCATTAGTAGACACAGAAGGCTAACCTTATAAAAAACCCTTAGGCTTACGAGTTTCAAATAAGTTTCGCAAACCTTTTTATTGAAAAAAAAAGGACGCCCTCCACTTGGCTGGATGTCATAAAAGGGAAAGCGGGGAAGGAAAATGGGGGCTTCACTTCGTCGCAGGTCGGGTATGTTAAACGATGGATTTAATGTAATCCTAATTATGTAGTACTCGAACACAGGCTATTTTTATTTGATACCTTTTCATTGGTCCGCGGATGCGGTGTCGCTGTCACGGTTATCTGTACGCCTTTGACTTGTCTTATTGGTTTCTTCTTGTTGCTAGAATAAATACAGTATATACGTGGTGGGTATATGGTTTATCGGGTAACAAATACATTAAATTCAACATCAAATCTGTGCTGCTCTATGGGTGTGAAACGGGGAAGGTCACCAAAGACTCCAAGTCTTCGCCAACCGCCAATCTTTGGGCATCTACTGGCCAGAAAAGATTTCTACCGAGCAACTTTGGGAGCGCTGCCGAGAAACCTCGAGTAGCCGAGTAGCCAGCAGATCAAGCGACGCAAGTGGAAATGGATAGGCCATATATTCCGAAGAGATTCCAATCATATCCTCAAGCAGGCGCTTGATTGGGACCTGCAAGGAAAGCGGAAGCGTGGCCGTCCCAAATAAACCTGGCGTCGACCAGTTACAGAAGAGAAAAAGAGAGCCGAAAAGACGTGGAGCGAGGTGAAATACGAGGCTCAAGACCGAACGCGATGGTCACCCTCTGCCCCATCTAGGAGTTATAGGACATTAAGTCAAGCACCTCAAATATTTTTTAAATAAAGACAGTTTAATATTTATATATTTTGAGCCATTGAAGGTAATTTGATATTATTATTAGTTATCTATTAATTTAATTACCTAGGTAACTAAGTAAACCGACAAATCTAATATAAGCTACCCAAAAAACGCACTTTCTTCGCTCTGTAGATAACAGATTGAAATGAAAAAGTACAATTGAGAAAGTTTTAAGGTTAAAATTAAAAATCAATGAAAAACATGACTTCAAATAAACTGGTAGTCCGCGCAATACAAACGAAAATCTCCCGTGCTCACTAGGCTTTAACCCATGAGCAACAGTGGACTATCATCATGAACCGATGCTAAACTAAAATAATAAATAAATTGCATGAGCAGACATAAAACTCATATTTTTTAAAGCATTACTGTTGGAGTTTGAATGTGTAAGTAATAGCAGGCAACACTTGTCACATGTGAAGAAACAGTTTTTCAAATAAGGGAATGTTTATCCAAATTTTAAAACAGGTGTTTTCTGTTAGGAAATGTAATTCTCTTCTAGACGCGAAGAGTAAAACATCCTAGGGTTTATAATTATATTATTTTTAATGTGTGAAATGTTTGTAATATAACCATGAAGTCAATGTTTTAAAATAGCCCCTCACCCCCAGAGCCCAGTCCCCTCGAATAGAACCGTCCAACAATTACCTATGCGGTGGCAATATGACTCCTTCTAAATTCAGGGCCAGCCTGTGCGACAGAGGCAAAGTGGCAGCGTGATCAGCCGGCGGAGGCCTCCAAGGGGGGGACAGGGAGACACGACAAAGAGCTGCCGCGCCTCCGCCTGCGCATACGCAGCGTGGCCACACTGCACCCACTGCACATGCGCGTACCGCCGCTATAACTGCTTCTAGATGCTGCGAGTAAAATTTATTATTATTTTATCATCGATTCCGACAGACGTTCAAAAGGAGTTCACTGATCTGTAGTGCTGATTAATTTTGATTTTAAAAAATGATGGGTATTTCTTGATTCTAAATGTTTTATTATCATCATTGTTTAAACCATTACAGTGTTTAGATTTTCCAAAATGTATACTCTAGTATACATTATATTTACATATACTTTTGTCCCAGAACAATAATTATTTAGTAAGTAATAATAATTCAGATGTGTAATTTATTTTCGATTTAATATGAACCAAAGAAAGCTATCCTAACTATTAAAATATAATAATAGTAATAATTTTAAAATACATTTACAAAATAAAATGTATATTATACCCTATGCGAAATTCCGGATCCAGTGGTAGGGTTGTCAAAAAGCTTGGCAGATATTTCCGCCAGAGCAACCGATGGAGACAGAGCTATTGACTCTTCTAGACTGGTTGGCTTCAGCTCTTTGTTAGTGAGTTCCGGTCTTTCCACTTGGCTCATCGTTATCCGTTCTAGGAATTGAGCCAACTGGCTGTACGTGTACTGAGAACTGTTTTGGATAGGGAAATATATCATAAAGAAGATACGGTCAAGAAGTAGTTTATTGTCCGTTTTGTTATAGTATGAACAAATAATTGGGTTCTTATTAACAAAAATCTGAGACCCAGACCTAAAAAGGTTGTATCACCACTGATTTATTTTTAATTATTTAGTGCAAACTATATAACAGGAATAGTAACGTGTATAATTTTATGATTTCTGCCTTGCGATTCTGTAACTCACACAGCGGTTTTGTCATCGGCGGTCGCTCTCAAATTAGTCGTGACGCAGTCATTTTACGATTTGGCATTCTGATAAGGTTCCCACAAGACAGGCGGAACTGTCTGTTGTCTTTGAACTGAGATATATATTTATTCATCATAATTTGCTTTTAATGTGAATTTGACTTTTAATTTTTTTATACGTTATTAAAAACTCATGATTCTCAATGTTAAACAAAAGTGCCTTCAATCTTAACATCAAAATATCAGTACGTTGGCCATGGGCGCGTAATTCCGCAATCCGAATGTAAAAAGGATACATATTGAACAGTCTGTGTGTAGAATGATGAGCGTGGAAGGCGGTCCGGGAGATGGCGCCGTATCGTTGCGCTAAAGAGTTGAGCGCCCGTGCCGCGCGACGTAACGCAGTCACGCACGCGCCTGCACGAGCGGCGGGATCGCGGGCTGCCTTTTTGAGATATATTTTATTGTAACCGTAGATGGTTAATGAAAAGTATTGACTTGTTTATGCTATAGTGGAATTTGCTTAAAATGAGTATTAAGAATATCCATAGCGCTCACACACGTACCATTACACAACATAGCCGAATTAGGTATTACTTACTTATTTCTTTTTTTGAAGTGAAACTTCTTTATCGAGGTTGGAAAAAAATTTAGTGTAAAATTTTTTCGTTACGCGTCACATTTTTCGGTTACGCGCCATGTTGCTTTTTGAAGTCAAACTTCTTTATCGGCGTTGGAATGAAACTTCTTTATCGACGTATGGGAGAAATTTTGTAGCAAATCGTCACGTTTTTCAAAGATAGTAATAATTCTATTACAATTAATGAAATTCTATAATAATCTTCGTAGTAATAAGGTAAAATGAAATATTTGTATTCATGTCTATGATAATAAAAGCCTTTTGTTAAACTTTATCTAATTTAACGAATTTTTGTAAAGTTGCATATAGTAGATCATTTTTCGAATAATAAGATCATAAAGAAGTTTCACTTCTTACGTGTGTACACCTAGTACACGCACAATTTTTTTTTAAATATAAGTATGTCATCTTTGGCTATATCTTGAGTGTAATTGTTTTTTGTTATATATCATTTATGTTAGCTGTAGGATTACGAAATGAATAATTATCACTTTAAAAACAATTTAACCCTTTTAGAAACATTAGTTTACAGTTAACTTGCTAGTACAACAATCAGTATCTATGGGAAGTAAGGATGCGACGAATTGTTGAACAATGCGCTTTTGCACTTTAAAATACGATTGTTTGTATTAAAATAACAAACCATAACATTTGTCAATTGAAATGTTTATAATTCTTAAGTTTCTTACCTGCGCATGCGCAAGCGCAATAGCCGGTGGAGGCTGCGTGTAAACGGCCCTTGCGGCCGCAGCGGTTCTAGCCAAGGCCATTAAAGCTGTTGCCCTGGCACTGGCCCAGGCTGCAGCCAGAGGAGAACAAGCGGCACAACCCCCGCAGCCCGTAGAGCAAACCCCCCCACGCCCAGTGGAAAGCCCAGCGTCGCCGAATGCCTCCCATCCGGCACTTGCTTCTTCTAGCCCACTGATGCCTACAAAATATACCACATATACAACACTTTTTCATCTTAAAAAAGTACTAATATAAAGTGTCACTTCGGCGATTCCGATGTTTTTGTACGATATCATTTTGTATTGTGCTTTCAAGTCGAAAGTTGCATACCTGGGCCACGTGTTGCGCCATGCAATGAAATTAATTATGTGTTGGTAGAAGGAAAAGATCATGGCTGCGTAACGTTAGGAAATATTGCGACTGCGGCAAAATTGCTGCATCTGGCACCTTGGGATGGCGTGATACATAAACTCAACATTGAAGTTGGGTGTTCACTGTTCTCTTTGCACAAGTTACGATACGATAGTTTTTCTAAGTATTGGTGTTACCGTTTAGAAGTTCATACCCATACAATAGTTTAAGTTTAGCTTTTTGTAAGCTACTTATGAAACCATTCCGTTTCGAAGGACCGAGAAAAAAACTTGTTTAAATGCGTCTAGATAAACTGGTAGCTGCAGTTAAAGATTTCTAACAACTTTTATTCAAACGTATTTACAGAAACAATTTTAATAACCTACGTTTAAAATTTGACAAAAAAAACTTACTACTATTACTATTATTAAACACATGACATATTATGAACATAGGTTAATTTATTGCGGAGTTCTAGACAATCTAAATAAAAAATCACGAAAAATTCAGAATACTTGGCATGGCTAGAAGGCCCGCGTAAACATTGAAAAAATGTTCAACTATTGTCCCATGGACTGGTCATGAATGAAAATGACTTTAAAGAAATTACCAAACTATTATTAACATGAGTGATAGGAAACATGAGGGATAGTCAAATGAAAAGGCAATACTAACCATCCTCCAAAAGTTTAGCATCAGCAGCGGCAGCCCTATAGAGCGCTATGAGCCAGCGTTGAGCCGACTCACTTGGGGCTTCCTCGGAGAGACGTTTCAATATGTCCGCCGCTAGGTTATGGTGCCCATATCTGCATAATATCATCAATATAATCATATCGGCCAAATTAATTTAATACGATTAATGAACAGAAGTTTCTAGATACATAAAGGGAAATGCTCATATATATAACCGCCTTATAACATGCAGATTAGTTACTACGATATTGTTACCATGGTTACCATGTTGTATGTTTGGAAGCAATGTCGTAACCATGGCAACCAATATAGTTTAATCTTTAATCTACCTGTTATAAGGCCGAGTATAGTTAAGTTATAGTTGTTTGCTTTTACATTTATTTATTCAATATAATACATAAACTTGAAACTTGATTACCTTAACGCCGCCTTTGCAACCCTATATCTGGTCCAGCCATCGGCTCCGGTAATAGCATCGTGGATCCTCTTCATCCAAGAAGAATTTAGCTTCATAGCGAGGGCAGCTCTGGATCTCTCTTGGAGTAGGACAGTGCAGATCAGCACTAGCGTTGTACCATCGTAGGACGGGTCAGTTAGCGATGCTTCCCTTTAAAATTATACACGGTAAAGTAAATAAGAAAGCAATATTTTAGTACTAAAAAATAAAAAATCTATGAGAAATACTATCCGTTACCTTGCCTTCATTAAAAAGGGCGACGTCTCGTTTACGTTCATGGAGGACTGGTATTAAAAACCAGGGAATGTTTTCTCCAATTTACACACACACTCACATCAATACTAAAAATATTAAGAAACTCTAAAAACTACTGCAGTTTAAAAATTTATTTCCCCATTAGATTGTTTTTTTTAATGAGGTAAAAATGCGATTGGATGTCGGACTTGACGCGGGGACTGTGGGGCTGGGTCTACACTCAAAGGGTACACTACACTACACTATAGGGTCTCGACCCTACCCACAAAAAAAAACTCACACACTCAGCCCTCCTTACGCCGCCTCTCGGGTTTCGCCAAAGAACCCAAGGGTTATTAGAATGCTAGATTATACCATAATAACATAGGCTATAATATATATTTGAAATTTAAAAAAAATTGGGACAGCCCGTAAGATTAGGTACATAATAAAAATTTATAAGTGATGTCCATTATGTGCTTTTTTTTATTATTATAAAATCCGAAATTGCTTGCGTTACTGTTGTTATTCGTAAATGATGCAAACTAGAGTTATCTATTATAATAATCAACAAGCCTGCTAAGTAAATATTTTATATAAATTCTTACTTGGTAGCCTCCAAAGCTGGTAGCAAGAACTGAAGCGCGGGCGCACAGTGCGATCCAGCCAAAGCCGCCAAAGCCTCGAGCAGCGCCACCTGTCGTTTGCCCCCGGCCTCTTCTCTTGTCGTTGACAATTGAGCTCCCACTACTGCGGCGGTTCGCTCTGCATACAACATTGGTTCCGCCGTACTTAATTGAACCTAAGATTTTAAGGCATAATTCATAAGAAAAAATTGGTAGTAAAATTTGGATTGCAATTTTTTTTAATGCTCAAAATTCCTTGACATCAGATTTCAATGTGTACCTATATTTACCGTGAGTCTGCGGAAAGAGAACCATTCCTCCGACCTAAGGATATCCTTAGCGGCCGGAATAACATTCTTGGCGCGTTTCAGAATGTAACGTTATTGAAGTGATTGTACGTGTCGCTACATTGGATTTGAGAATGCAACCTTAATTATGATGTTGATACGTGTTACGTCATTATAATTCGACAGTAATCTTGATACTTGAAAAAACTTAAAGAACTAAAGAAGAAAAATATTTGCATAGCCGCCGCGGCGGTTCTTTACGAGTTGTTTTTTTGCCGAGGAGACTACCTGTTCGTAGACAGCAAAAAAAACTAGTTCCGTCTAATCACAAAGACAGCGAAGTGGTCAATTGTAAGTTTATACTCCGAGCCCATTAATACTACAAAATTTACTCTTTTGTACAGTTGTGTCACTTTTCATCACAGATTCAACAAAATATTACAGAAAAAGAAAAACATATGTATTTATTTATTTGAATTTATTCATTTATTTATTGTATGGCAAGTTGGTATAAGAATCTTGACCACTTACCAAACATCGCAAGGCAATCCTCAGTGGCCTTATGTTCTGTTGTGGAGCATGTCCCGTAGATATGACGAGAGATTCTAGAGCCAACATTAAATCTGCGCCCTCTACTGGTAAAGTTTCTTCGTAACTGTTCATAGACAAATTTATATAACTTTGTATGTGACATTTATATCAAAGCAAACTTTGACAGTTGTAACGCCAGTAATTGTTTAGACGAATTCCATTGAAATGCATGCTTAGTACCAAAAAACTAGTTTTCTATACAAACATATATCTTTGTGTAAAATTACGTTTGATTCTCCTAACTGAAACAACCCATGTCCTGACCGACTGTCCAATGTATGGAGACGACAGGTATAATACTGAACTAGCTATGGGAATAAAAGTAACAGAGACAAACTGAAATAATGTTCAACAATAGATTAAGATGCATTTTTATGGAATTTGCTGTAAAAGTTATACAAGTTGTTAAAGTCATCCGGGTTACCGATATCATTCACTTAAGTTAAATACCTCCCACGACAACATAAACGACAATTAGCTAGAGAGAGAGAGATAGAGAAAAAAAACTAAGCTTAATTTCTTATTCACATTTACATTTAAATCTGCTTTATGCTGTATGCTAGCAATACTGAGTTAACTTTTAAGGTGAACTTTATTACTTTTACGTTTTTGTAAATAAGATTTTTACTTATGTTATTACTTATAAGCAGCTGTTAATAAATCAATAATTTATTTGTTGTTGACTAATAAATAAATTAACAATTAAATTTGAATACTTGCTAAATTGTTTTCGTCAACCCATTGAAGCATGTTCATAAAAATTCTCGCGAAAACCAATTCGCCAAAAAATATATCCACTTAAAATGCAAAATGCCGTTTTAATACATTGCCATGCAGGAAAATATTTTTTTAATTAAAGAGCTTTTCTGAGCGTAAGGTAATGCCAAAATATTATTAGTTTTTCTACTATAATATTGACTGAAGTAATTCATACCAATGAACGACAATCCTGGTCAAGACATCGGCGGCGATAGCAGCGTGTCGCGTGTCAAGACTGAGTGTGGCGTCTGCGCAGTACTGGCGTAAGGCACTAGATCCTGCACGGGGACACCCCGCTGCCGTACACACCGCCGGACAACGGACTAGAATCTATATAGACCATACAAATAATTAATAATTGTACGATGTTTCACATGATACACATTAGTTAAGGATTTGTTTGGGAAACAACAATTCAAGAAACTTTTTGTTTTAGAACATTGTAATATTGCAATAAAGTTTACTGCCTCAACATAAATGTAATACTGTTGGTAGCTGATAACTGCTGGCACAATGCTTTCGACCTTTTTAGCTATGATTCTATATTGTCTATATAAATATAAAAAAAAGTAAAATCTTCTTGACATTGTCACTTGTCACACAAAAAGATTTATTATCGAGTCAATTAATTATTAGCTAAATATGCCATAAAAATAATTCGAACAAATAAACGCACCTGCATAACTTGTAAGCACAACATAGTATGATCTGAATCCTTTGTCTCCGTAGCAGCTCGTACTAAATCCTGTATAGATTCCGCTGACCATAGAGCTGCGTGTTCGGCCAATTTTAGAAGACCCACCAATGCCGCGCGACGTACTCCTGAACGGGGGTCATTCATTGCTAGGCTTAATAAAAGCTCGACCTGGGTAATAATTTTCTTAGTTAAATATATAGTATACGTAAAGTCAACATTTGGGTTAAGTGACTAACTTCACTTACTTGACTTAATGTCCTATCTTAACCCCTAGAGGGCGTTGTCTAAAGTGAGTCGGGACTCGGGCTTAATGAACAACATAAAATTTAGTTGGTTACATTTTTATTTTGAATACACAGCTGGCTATATATTCAACACTATTAATATAAATAAAGAAGTCACTCGCGTTGATCTCAAAGTTTTTGAATTACAAATGTTTGTAAGATCTCAAATTTACCTGGTCTGGTACATGAACTACAGTGTCAGCTGCGATAGCAGTGAGAGCTGTGATAGCCGCTCTAACAGAACTTGAGGATGGAAATTTTTCCAACAAGGATCTCAGAAGTTTTAGCACCCCTTGAGCTCTAACAGCTGGAAAAAATATTAATTGTTTAGTTGCACAGTATTCTTTCTTTACAGGTCTTTTTATTCATTTGTTAAAAAAAAAATACAGTGGATTTCATGTATAACACTAATGTAAATAATGCATTAAAAACAGTTGCTAACCCAATTCGGCGTTACATCCAAAGCCGCTATAGCTATATACAACTTTAACAACAACAATAAGGGTTTTAACATCACAATAGCTAAATGGTTGCTACAACCAAGCTCCTCTATCCATGGAATTCCACTGTACATATTAATCCAATACTACATTTCAAACAAACCAATCCTATACAGTTTTTCTGACATAATGTATCTCTTGACTACTCTGAAGGTTGTTTGTTGCATTTTACCTAAATAGTAATATTTGAATTTTTCATAAATCAGAGAACCAAATATTTTGTTCTTTTACCATATAGATTGTTGGGTTGTGGTGGGCACAACCTGTTAATTAATATTTCTTTATTTAATCAAAACAATATTTTTTAGTATACCACTTCAGGTTTACTTTCAGTAAATTTTCACAGAATTGCTCAGATATTAAATACTAATCTTTTAGTACTTGTTATATTAAATTTAAGATACCTCCTCCATGTACAGTCCTTAGTGCTCTCACCAGCTTTGCACGCCTTTCAGCACCTGTACTCTCACATTCAACCATGTCTGAAAGCTTATTGCACATTGCTACTGCAAAAGTACTGAAAAAGAAAGGACTCAGGTAAAATTGGCTCTTCTGAATGAAAGGAGTTTACATGCTAATTAAAAACTTAAAGATGAGACAACTTAATAAGGAGAATATTGAATTATATGTTATCTTACTTAGAGTGTGCTGCAAACTTAGTTGTTGCATAAATAGCAGCATCCACTTCAACATTATCATGACTCTCTAAGCCTCTCCGTATAGCGTGATGTACGTTTTGCCGTTCTGGTATAATTCCTGCGACAGCACCCAAAGTCCTAAGTGCCAATGCCCTTGCAACTGGATCATTAGAATGTAACACACCAAAAACTCTCCTTAGAAACTCATCTACGTTCAATATTTTATCCAAATGCTTTTCACTTTGTTCACAAACTCGCAGTACCCATAACCTTAAGAAGTTATTGCCCATACGAAATACGTCAGACAGTTTTAGGAATGATGAATTGATAAGTATTGGAAATGGGTATTTTTCAAACAGCCGGGGGAAACGGACGATTGCTTCGCATTGTTCACCAACTTTTCCAGACCGAAGTCCTGTAAATTAATGTATTAAAAAGTAAGTTAAATTAAAGCCGGGTATTTTATAACAAATAAGGTTAATCGGACCTTTGTCTAACTCTGTTAGAGCTGAGTTAGCGTCTTGTTCTGGTTCACCAGCATTATCATTAAATGTATTCATTTTAACACCAATCATACCAGTACAGGATTTTCTAAATTCTAATAAATATTAAAATCGTTGTGTACAAAACAAATTAATAATAATCAAATCTATCCCTAGACCCTATTCCTAAACTATCAAATAGTTGCATTTGTTAAAGTCATACTTGACATTGATATTTGAAAGACGAAGAAGACAATAGGCTCATGAATATTTGAATATTGAGAATACAATCCAATTCAATTTGAAAAAAAGGTGACTTTTTCTTAAAATGATCAAATTTGTTTACAAAATAACGCAAGTAAATCCTTTTTTAAACCACAATATTTATTCAAATGAATAATACAATAAGAAAATCCTATCAAGAGCCATCTAGGTAAAGTTTTCACGATTGTTTTTCTAGTTACACGCTAGATGGCGCACAATACTCGAATACTATTTAATGTAACAGTTCATATTTTAAACTTAGGCTAAAAAACATTTAAACATGATATTCAAACCATTTTTTTATTAAATTACAAAATAATGAAGATTAACATGGAAATATAATGTAACCCATTTAGTGACAATGTTACAAAATTTAAATTATAATAAGATCTAAATTATATTTCCATAAAAAAAAACAATCTTCAAGTGGATATGTCACTTACCTAAACGGTGTTAATCTACAAATACTAAGAATTTTAAAGTGAGGTATTTAAATCTATAAAATCACTATGAAATCGAACAAAATTAAATGGTACCTAATAAATTTTACTATTAAATTAAGAGTTTCATTAGATAGTCTATATTTATAAAAGCAGACATGTCCATCTTTATTTCACTGTTTTTGGCACATCACATACGTCTTGTCGATCAGATCTTTGGATAGGTGTAGGTGGCTAAAAAAGAATAAGCATATCTAAATTCGAGCGAAGTGGCACTCACACATACATATTTATTTTATATTCAGGTAGCACATAATTAACAACAAACAATCAAGCGCATAGTGTAGGTGGAAGCCTGAAATTAGTTGGTATCGGGTATTTAGTCGCAGTCGTAATTACAGCTGTCTGTGTCACCGGAGCTGTATGCCGCCATTACGGAAATTACACCCGGCCCCGCACTGAGCTAATCTTTGACATCGCTCTGAATTCTCTCTAGGATTATCATTATTATCTAGAAAGTAAATATTACGTACATTTTAAAAATTTGTAAAGATTATTTATTTATTGTCAGCTTAAGGCAATGTTAAACTATGTAGTCTCCCTTATATATATATATATATATATATATATATATATATATATATATATATATATATATATAAGAAAAACGGTCTTCGTTTGAGGCTCCTTCACGCCTAAACCACTGATCGTATCGACATGAAACTATGCCATTCGATGCGATTTTTTTTTATTGCTGTTTTACTTTTATGAAAATTTATACATACGGACTTCACCGCGGAAACATTCGGGGAGGCTTCCTAGAACCTCAAAACGTTGACATCTGTTAAAAACTCGATTTTCGAAAATTAAAAAGAAGAATAATAAAAATATGAAAAAAATCATAATAGTTAAACATAAAATTTTATTTCTTTCCTATTTTAATTCGCCCAGCGAAGGGGAAACGGCTAGTATTATTATATAAGGAATTAAACAAGTCTATAATTTTTCATTTGCGCAAGAAACACTACCAAAACTAAAATGTTATCATTAAATGCGACCTTTGTTTAACATAATCTTGGTATAATCTCCCTAAAGCTGTAAATCCTTCCGGGTAAGAACAAAAGAGTGTTGTCACTATTATAATTGTGTGAAAAACGCAAGTTATGGACTCCGAACCATCCGGCCATGATGATAATAGTCTGGCAACATTTGACAATAACCATTTCGTAAATGCAAATGAGTACAAAAAATACAACAATAAAATAAGGTTTAAATTCGCTTCTCTTCTCACTAAAAGCTTCTGGTTTTGAAGGTACAATGGTGAATGGGTGGATTAGTTTTGGGTGTTACCTTTTAAAGATTTGTGGTGTGATGATAAGATTCATGGGTATTTTGGTTATTAGTCACGGGTTATCTGAGATTTGATATAGCCTTTTGTTAACCGGGGTAAAGACATGATTCACGAAGATATGTTGAATTGTTACAATTTGTAAAATTATTTTTGTATTTTGTAACCCCATTTAAATAAATATACCTACAATTGATTATGCTGTAACAATAAGATATTAATTATCATAAGGTGTATAAAGATATATAGCTTAAAAAAAAGGGTGCGTGTACTTATGTACGCGCGTAAGAAGTTATACTTCTTTGGCATTATTAAACATAGGTTTTGATTGCATGCAAATAATTAATTACAATTAAATAATCAAAGACTGGAAAAGAAGTCATTATAGTCAATAAAGTTCAGTTTACATTTGAAAAATTAAATATATAAATATTTATTAATATTCTCTGAAGTGTAACATAAATTCTATTATTATTCGAATGTTTTATTATTTTAAATTATGTCCAATGCCGTAGAATCTGCAACTGCCCACGGAAGATGCTACTATACTGATAATTTTGTGTACAAATATAAATAAGTATATTTAGCATACGTATAATGTTACTAAATAAAGAATGTTGTCTATTCACGTCAACTTCTAATTTAAATAAATATTACTATAAAATATGAACGCCTGAATAGATTAAGTTTATCTTTTTAAATTCTATTGTCCATGTCAATATTATTTTTAGGCTATAATAGGTGTGATCATGTGCTGTGCCGATTATGATGCGCCCAAGTGTCAGGCAAATATTTGTTCGACACTGCGAGCCGATTTTATACTAATCCCGATACGAGGACACAATTTGTTTATACAAAAAATAGATAGTTATACAGTCGTGGTTCCGCATACGAATTCGTTTCATGAACTTTTTACTTTTAAACTCCACAGTCCAACTAAAACCTTACGAAACCTAGACAATTTTTTTTCTTTACTAACAACGTTAATTTATTGACTGGATTTCATAAGTTACGATAGGCAAGCAAATATAATTTATTAGTTTTAATCCTACGCAAATATCATATAGTTCATATTAAAATAATCGGTATTGTCTGGTTTCTCTATTCAAATTAAATTAATTGTTTTTTCTGACCAACGTAAATATTTCAAATATGGAAACCGATTAGACGACTCGAATAAAATATTTTCTCGAACTACGAAACCCAAAAGCATTAGTGAAGTTAGCACATAACATGAGTGACAATGACACGGGTACAATGGCATTCGGGACCCCTGCTATTTATTTGCACTGAATTATCCCGCCATAATACCTATACACAATAAATGGTGTTAGTTTTTATTTGGCCACTGGTGTCAACGTTGACGCCATGTCTCACGACAGAATTGCGGTTCAGCTGTTTTAGAGTTTAATTTGTGTACCTCCTCAATCTCTTTCAATAACAAAAGTAAAGCCTACTTAATACGGTAAAACAATAGATTAACACACAGGTTGTGTTCGTTATTTAAAACTTATCCAACGTAAATATTAGTGTGGGATATTAACACATTTTTTTATTTATAGAACTTTGGAAATACGGTATTATGAACTAATTTCTATAATTAATTTCTAAAATAAACAATTAAAACTTGATGTTTTCTATTTAGTTTAAACTAAAATACAAGAAATTAAGTTTACTCACAAATGCAATACAAGAATCAAGCTTGCAATTAGGTAATATTCATTGTGCATGTAAAACGTATATTTTGAATGGCATTTAATGAATGATTAAGTGCGGTAGTTAGAATGAATAATAATAATAATTAAGGTATCATTTTTTCCTTAAAACGTTCATTCATCGTAGCAAAAGATACACACTGTTTTCAAGGACCATTTATAGAGTATAGGCCTCCTCCAACTGGCTTCATCTCTCTCTATCTTGAGCATTTTCCTCCCAATCGTCCCCACCATAGTTAGAATTGTATAAAAACTGATTTTGTTACTAGAATTAAATATCCATCGGAAACTTTATTTTACAGACAAATTTCTCTCCTGTGTTATAATATATAAGTGTAGCTTTATCGATTCTAATATCTCACTGATTAGAAAGGACAGTAGTGTAAATGCATAAATACTGATTGTAGAGTAAAAAGGGTCCTTCTGTCACTTCTATATAAACGTGTACATAGCCATTAAGCAGTAACAAATTGTACAATCGCAGAGGGAAGTCATTTGATCGTAATGGCTGCCAGCACAAGGGGTGCCTAATAAATCAAATTACTAATATGCACGTTACGTTGTAACTGCCGCGTCGGTTCGTGACTATTGTTAATATTTTGTCTTATAGTTATTCTATTATATGTATAATAGTTTCTACCGAAATGCTATTATTCGTATTCAGTAGCTGTTATCACTCAAGAAGACTAAAGAGTTGTTTAGTTATTAGTGAAAAGTGACTTTATTTTTATTTTTAATCTTAATTCGAACATTCATTAGTTGTTTTATAAAACAATCATATTATAAAGTTGATAAATCCTTAAAGTATCCATTTGAATTCTCTCACTTCTAAACTCAGGGAGTAACGTTAGGCCAAAGTATATTTAATAAATAGATACTAAACATCGCAAATACTGTTCCTTTGACATACTCGTACACTATAATTAAATAATATGTGTTTTGATTGATACATATATTCCAAATTATTCCTCTCAAAAAGAAAAGTTCGATTCCAACTAAAGCTTTATTCCCGTATTTTAAATGTTATAAATATGATATATGTTGCAATAAATTGTATCTTTCAAATTATAAGCAATAAAGTGTAAATAAATATTCACATATCCCTAACAAAGAAGGTTCTATGACCTACACGTTAAGCAATTTTGAAAAGATTATTATCCCAAACAATTATCCTATTACTAACAATTAGTTAAGAGTAATATGAAACTATTTGTGGTCACAATAATGATACTCCAGAGAGATTAAAAACCTTTATTTCGTTGCTGCAAGGGTGAATTTGTACGAAATATTTTTGGGTTGGGATCGTCTCCGATGTCGTAACTTGATGCTGTGGGTAGGTTTTGATACTTCATGATTCTTCAACAATACGAAATGTCTATTTGAATTAAGGGGAATGCTTGAAATACAATCAAAGAAATTACATAAAATTATTGAAAAAATCTTTAGTAGATTACGATTGCATATTTAATCTTTTTACAAGTATTTGCACTTATTAAGATATTTTTTACATGCGTATCGGATGATTTGACATCGCTTCTTTTAATGGAATACTTTTTTATGCAATCTTACACCATAAATCAATATTATCATCTTCATCTTTTTTTATACATATTATTATAAAACAAAACACTTAGACAATATAAAGCCAAACCATTCGATTAATAAACAATAATTATGAAACAGAACACATAAAAAGTAGGTAGAATAGACGAAAATAAAAGGAAATTGAACATTAAACAACCAACAATTAATACTAGATATTTCAAAGAAAAACTAAATTGTTACTGCTAAACCAAGCCAAAGTCTTCCCGCCACTTCAAATATTTCCTCACACACTCTTTGGTTAGGTGAGGCATATGGAATGACAGTTCCACAACTGATTCATGTATTGAAGTGTAAGTAAAACAATTTTTTCAATATAATATTTAACAGATAATAGAAGATTAACCACTTCTATCCATCATATAATACCGAGATATATTTAGGTTACTAGACACAACAATAAATATCAAAGATTTCTATGTGAACTGACATATTATCTAGGTAACAAAGTCAAACATTATAGGTCGTTTTTCTCGCCACGCCGCGCTCAACGACATTATACGCCGCTCTCTTGCCACCGCCAAGCCAGCCATTTTGGAGCTGTTGGCTTCACTAGAGACGATGGCAAGCGGCTGGATGGGATGTCGTTGATCCCTTAGAGGATGAGACGGGTATGGGATGCTACTTGTGTGGACACTTTAGCCCCGTCTCAGCTCCCTCGGACGAGTAAAAAAGCTGGGGGGAATAATAAACGGCTCAAATTTAAGAGTCTTTCCTCCAATTTCGATTTTGTTCCCTTGGAGTAAAGACTTTTCGGCCGTGGGGTCCAAGTGCACAGGCGCTAATTAAAGATTTAAGTTGACACCTGGTAAATAGAACCGGTGACCCCAGAGCTGGTGCTTTCCACACTCAACGTTTATCTATTATAGTACACTGTCACAGGGACCAAACTTTTTAATTTTGTTTTAAATTCAATTTTTTAATTAAGACATAAGTCTAAATATCGTTAGTAGAAATTAATTATCAAATAAATAAAATACATTTTTTTTTATTCTGCATTCTAGATGTATATACATAAAACAAAGATAGAACACCATTGTTTATTGAAGTTAGAGCACCATTAATGACTCAAGAACGGCCAGACCAAAAATTATGATTTTTTGTGTTATTGAATTGGTCTCAAAATATGATATTCATTAATAACAAAATGATCAAGCTTTTGGATGTGCCTGGTGGGAATCATGCTTCGTAACATTTAAACTAGTCAAAACTGTGCAACGGAACGCGTTTGGTAATAAAATATCTAACTTTAGAATTAATTTAAAATCAATAATCTGCTAGGACTCAAGAATGAATATTTGAGTCCTACAACTTCAATTTAGTTCATTGCATCACAGCTTAAAATATATTTTTGAATATAATTGATGATAATAGATTTAAAAACTATTGTCCGCAACGCCATACATTCACAGCATTCTTTCCTAAGTGCATTTAAAACCGAATGAAGATCGCACAACGTACAAGCCTATGTATTATTTTTTAGTGATTTTAAGATATAAACGCTCTTATAACACAGCTTAGTTGTAACACAACACCGTTACACAACTCTGAGAGCAGCAGTTACTATGTATTTTTGTGTATATGCGATACGGACAGAGGAATAATCTGTATATATAGATAAAATATATCGAGGTTTGATTATTTAGAGTTGTATAATAATTTGTACAGAGCAGTGTTGGCCTAGTCGCTCCATACGACTTTCATCCCTGAGGTCGTAGGTTCGATACCCGGCTGTGAAACTATGGACTTTCTTTCTATGTGCGCATTTATCATTCGTCGGCTTGCCTTGACCCAAATAGTCGACGGCGTGCGTGTGTGGCAGGCACAGGATTTGCCTTGCCAATTAGATTGGCAAATGATCACGAGGCACAGACCTAAAAAGGTTACAGTGCCACTGTTTCATTTATTTATAATAAACAAATTTAAGTAATTGAGTCTCGTAGAGTTCTTCAAGATTGTACCAATAAACCGCCGGCCTTACGAGCATTTCGGCAGAGCGAGTGTCCATGGGCGGCGGCATAAGGTGAGCCTTCTGTCCGTTTGCCCTCTATACTATAAAATACTTCTATCTCTTTTTATAGCTTATGCCAGCTTTGATCAGCAGAATATTTTGAAAGCCAGTATAGAAATTTTGCCATTTCTGTTACGACAGAAATTTGTTTTGTTAGATAAATTTATACAAAGAATAGTTTACGGGTTCTTAAGCTATGAGTTACACGATCTGAATTAGTTCTCTCTTCCATTATACATAAATTAATATCTTGAGAATTAACTATTTACCTCGGTGTGAATGCTGATTTCTCTTACGATAACGGATAGTTACGTACCTTAAGTGCATTATAATGAATTCGCTATCAACGAAATCTCGTACATTGTTTGTTTTGTTACGAATATGCGTAAGCGCAGTTTAAAAGCATTTAATTTAGAACTATATGTTTTACTAGTGTAGTTGAACTAGCTGAAGCTTTTAGGTATATGCGGCTTAGGTGTTCATATTGATAAAAAGAGGTAGATGTTGGTCTGTATGATTTCATATAATTACTAGTACAAACTAAAATTTGTAGTTCGAAGTATACAATTTCTGTTCAAGGTAATTGTCATGTATTTTTTCATTAGCATTTAGATTGTAACTTTTTAACATTCGCTCGAACTGTGAAGGAAAACATCGTGATGAAACCGGCTTGCCTTAGACCCAAAAAGTCGACGGCGTGTGTCAGGCACAGTAGGCTGATCACCTACTTATCCATTAGATTGACAAATTATCATAAAACAGACTGAGAAAATAAATAATAAAACGTAAGGACTGCATACGTACGTCTAAAATGTATTGGATTTTGTAAAGTCATTGTTCACCCTAAGTCTCGATTCTGTATCTCGCCTTAAACCGGAGTAGGTATTAAAGGAAAGGGTTTACGTAATTTATAAATCCACAAAAATATTTTTTCTACTACACAGCTTATGTAAAAAACCCCAGACACATTCTATCAATTTCTTAACACACCCTTCAGTAACAGACCTTTAAATATTAATAACAATAGTCAATACGTATCTAGCTGTGTTCAAAATGGCGTCCCCTCAGCGCGACATAATTGCGTTTTACAATGAAGTTGACATAATAACGTAGCGATACGCGCGCCGCGGGGCGCATCCGTTACGAATATGGCCGAGTGATTTTTATATTTTATTTAATATTTATATGAAAAAACTGTGAACTTATAACTTATAAGATAATACAAATGATTCTAAAGTTAGCTTTTTTGAGCTTTTTATCGTTTTTAAAAGTTTTACTTTTACCGAATAATAAACACTTAAAATGTGACAAAAATAAGTAGGTATACATAGTTGTATACCTCAGCTCAGCTCAGCTCTTCTGTCCTGTAACACCTGTTACTGTTCATTTGTTTTAGGGTAATAAGATCAGCTTTCAGTGTAAAACACATTTCACGAGCATTTAAACCAAGTCCTTCTGGTTGAATTAATGAAACCATACTGAAAACATCGGAATGAATCTTACATTTAATAGTCATTGTGGAATATTTGTGGGTAAAATACTTTGACGGAGTATAATGTTTATTTATTTATTCCATAACGCCTTTTTCTTGAAGGCAGATACCATGGATCTCCACTAGCTACGGTCCTGGCATACCTCTCTCGCTTCAACCACTTTAATGACATTCAACATGCATGCTCGGTTATGGGTACTTTTAACTTGTCTAGTACCTCCTGGATTTCGCCCAGGTATGTACGACAAGGCCTAACCAACCCCATTTCATCATCCACGCTTGCCTTGTAAGTATATGCCCTGTTAACCGCTTCTCATTTATCCGTTCTACATGGCCAACTAAGCATTTTCTTCCATTCCTCTTATAACCCACACTGCTCCCGTGCTTTACTATTACTTATCCTATTACGCAATGTTTACCACACATACTTCTTAATGCTCTCATTTTCACGGCATTTATTCTACTCTCATTCTTTCTCTGCCACATCCAACATTACAGGTGTATAATATGATTTCTATTTCTATGTCTTATAAGATGATTTCTCATAAAGGGTAACTCAAAAGGATCTATTGGTACCAAAGAAATAAGAGAAGAAAACGAGGTAGACACTTTCGAAGGACGAAATAAAAATCGTGACTAGAAAAATAGATTGGATTGGCTTTAACATTTTTGTTTATACATATTATTGTTTATTTATTTATATTTTATTTTAGTTATAGTTACATGTTATTTTGAGTTTCTTTTTGTAAATCATTTATGCACTTCTTGTAATTTACCCTCTGTAGGTGTTTCTTTTTATGGTTCCATATTGGGTTGCCTGGAAGAAATCGCCTCCCGTAACCCGTATGTAACCTGCTTTTTTTATATATTTTTTTCATGTATATTTTGTATAAGGTAACAAAGAGGTAATAAATAAATAAATTAATATTTCTGTTACTAAATATCTACATAATAATTAAAAGAAATATTTTTCTTTTTAACAACACGCCTAAGCGTGTGCATTTCAACCCTGAGGTCGTGCGTTCGGATCACGGCTGTGCAACAATGGAGTTCTCTGTCTATGTGCGCAATTAACACTTGGTGATAGAAAACATCGTAAAAACAAAAAAAAACGACATACATTAGATATTAGGCATATCGTAGACCTAGAGGTACAACGACTGCCTACTGGATATATGTATAAGTGCCACTGTATTATTTTATACTTACTTCCCCCAATTAATATATGTGTTTAATTTTCTAATTCTCCCGCGTTATTTACGCCTTCTGTAAAATTTAATTCTAAAATGTAAACATCGTTAAACGATACAAATCGATTGTAACATTGTAACGGGATTGAACGGGATAATTTATTTAGTTAGTAACGCGAGGCTATCGTCTCAGGTTTCAGTTGGTGGTGACGGGTTAATGTAGTTATTCCGACCAATTAAACATTGATAATTTTGTAAGCTTTGTTTATTTTATTAACATAAAAAGTGCAATATGGAATCTGGTTATTACTGATTCGCACTGAGCTTTATTTATGGCCTATAAATTATTCTATTTAAAAATAGTTGAATTAAACCGTCTTTTGCGTCAAAGCTTTGAACAGTCTCCGATTCGCTTTAACATGTCTTTATCTACTATTACGAATGTCATACGAAACTTCAAATTGATGCACATGTCAAAGTGACAGTTGAAAGACAAATAGATGAAATACAAGATTTAATGTGACAAGAACTTATAGGCAAACATAACAAACACGAAGAGAGAAAAAAACAGATCGATTCATAAATTATAAAACTAAAGGAAATTTGATTTTAAAGTGTGAGCAATTATGGATAGCTCGTTTATCAGAATGCTCAATCTGGATATTGGTGAATTTTGGCCAAAACAGAGGGTACACGAAATTTAATAAAAAAATTAAATTCAATTAAAAGGTTAGGACAATCCATCTGATTGTTAAATATCTTAAACGCAAACGGTATGTCAATGAATTTTCAACCAGTCTCCAATGGCAACATCTTAAAGTGGTAACCTAGTTTTGTATGTTGGCAACTGTTTTTTTCGAAATTACACTGGGGAAAAGTAGATGCCTGTTGATAGATGATTTGTTGTAGACTTTGGAATCATGTCGTCCGAGAATACTTCTAAAACTTTTTAGATAAAAAGAAGGTTAAAACTGACACAGTTTTTATGCTACGTTAACAATGTGGTATGAAGATTACGTAGAGGCGTCTAATCTGACGGCTTAGTGGATTCACAATGGGCTGTCGATCGTGGAGGCGTCCGGCCGAGCTAATGCCTCGCAATCCGCTTACTGCGTGGACACGCGTGCGGCTCAAGAAGGAGCTAGAAGCGTTATAATATTTCACCTGAAAATAATTATGGTATCAAAATAGTGTTTTTAGTTTTGTCTTTTTATGAAAATTGTCTTTGGTTGTTTGTCTACTTAGAGTCAAATCGTTGTTACTAAAAATGTTCTGAGTATCATTATTATGTGCCTAGATTATCAAACAAATTATAAAAACAGCTCACTGTTGGCCTAGAGGCTTCAGCGTACTTCATTCCTTGACGTCGTAGATTCGATCCGTGTCTGTGCACCAATGCACTATTTGTCAATGTGCAAATTTAACACTTCCTCGTACGGTAAAGGAAGACATCGTGAGGAAACTGACATGCCTTAGACCCAAGAGCACCTTACCTACTAGAAAAAATATCACGAAACAGAAGTCTAAACCTAAATGGATGTGGCACCATCTTTTTTTTGACCGCAAGTTATATTTAATGGAGCCATGTATCAATTGAATGATTCCTAATTATGAAACGCGAACAAATATAAATAACTATAAATATATACAAAACATGATATTTCAATGTAACTACTGGAAATTAAGTAAAAGAAAGTTGTATGTTACACGATACTAAGCCATTTAAAGAAATGTCTTTATTATAAACGCTTTTGCCCATAATCTGTACCACAACATGTGGAGCGTACAATTTTAAGAAGTGTCTCAACTTTCAATAGTGATTTCCCACTAAACGATGTATTGATGTGCTTTGTATATCAGATAATATAGACATGGATCTGTGGCCATGGTCTATGGCCAGTCTGAAAGCGATCGCTGGTCTGTGCTCAATTATCTTTGAATTACTTTGTCTATGGTATTTGGTAAACACCTGGGTTGTGTTGAGATTTTAGGTGAAAAAGGTGGCATTCATAGATTTACTATGATAGTGTTTTTTTACGTTTAGGAATATCATTATATACCGATGTAATTATATACATATTTTATTTAATAGGAAGGAATTATAAGACACGTTTTATTACAATTTAAGCTTGTTCATTAACATTTAAATTAAATAGCAAAGAATTGAAAATTATGCGTGCCAGTTCCGTGTTATTTATTTAGATGCAGTTCAATCAGAGATTACTCCAGGGGGGTACAACACGTTTCCGCTTTGGAGAATCCGCCCAGGTGCATCATCTAAACAGTTAGTATTCGGTGGTTGATGCACAGGCTGCTCTTAGTATTCTGGGGGCCAAATTTATAAAAGGCCGGCAACGCACTCGCGAGCCCTCTGCCATTGAGAGTGTCCATGGGCGGCGGTATCACTTTTAACCGGGTGAGCCTCATGTCCGTTTGCCCACTGTTCTATAAAAAGAAATTATTAAAAAAATACAATTTCTACACGGCACTACCAAATTTTGTATTCTAGTTGTGCGTGTATCTCAAATTAAATTGAAATGTACTTTTTCCATTATTCCATACCGTACACCCTAATCTATGGTCTTAATACTGACCCTATGTCGTAAATAAGCTTAAAGTAAACATAAACATTATTTCAGTAAACCGATGAGCTTACTAAAGCTCCCACAAGTGATTAGTTCACCCTCTAACATATTAAAACAACATTATAGTGCATCAAATTTGACAAAATAAAACTTTGTTTTAATATATTTAGTAAGGTTTAAACTTTAAACTGTATTAACCGTATCATAGTATACTTTGGAGGTTGTGAATTTTATAACCGGCGAATTAATCATTGTTTCAGGTTGGTTTATAATGTAAATAGCATCAATCTATATAAATAAAAAAAATAATCGCAAATATTATTTACTTATAGCAGAAATACATACAGAATATGCCAATACGATAATGTCGAGAAAAAATAAAATAAAGTATTTAATATTAAACACATAATGTACACAATATCGCTACAGCGAATTCACTCAAATTTTTTTTAGTACCTACTTAAGTTTTTATTCCGGAAAAGAGTCTTTGTGGGGTAGCATAGCAGTGTTCCATATGTATGTAATGTATGTACTAAAAAGGTAGGCTAAGTTAAAAACTCATATTGAGGCAAAACAAAGTTCGAGGTGCAGCCAGTGTTAGTGTGTACAAAATAGATGCAAAAACGTGTACCACATTTCAATTATTTCAAGAAACAGTCAGGAGAATTTTTAAATATACATCTAAGTATAGATATATTTTAATTACGGGTTTATCATACCCAAATGATAAAAAATAATATAGACATATCTATGACCACTATAAAACTATTGGTCTAACCCCAACGAGTCTATTAAATTCGCTTTCCAATGCTCACTGATTTTTAAATCTGTTTCAATAACATAAACACCACTACATTCCTCCTTTTCTATCGCATTATGTAAGAAGAAGACACGTTATATGGGGTTCGCAAATCCTGTCAGTGATTGACAGTTGACAGCTGACAGGGGTTGCCATTGGGAATAATGTGGTGAAAATGTTAATCCTTTCAACCGACTGGGGTAAATGAGGGATTGTTTTAGGGAAATTGTTAATACCGTGCTTACATATTAATTAATTATTAATGTACTGATAGATTTAACTTAGAAATAACTTGGAAGTTTTTGTTTTTGTGAGTTTTTCTGGTCGGGAAGTCTGTAAATGATGATAAATTAAATATAGAAAATAACGCTGTCCAATAATTTGTCTTTATTTGTACATATTAAATAACGAATTAGTTTATTTTTATAACATCTCATGATAATTATGAAATTCAATTAAGAAATACAGTGTTAGAGTATATTATGTCGTCCCACAACAGTTTTTGCCACGCACCGTCACTATGTGGAACCAGCTGCCCACTGAAGTGTTTTCAACCAATTGAACTTAGTGTCCTTCAAAAAAAGGCGTACCAATTCTTAAAAGCCGTCAACACACTTGCGAGCCTTCTGGCAATGTGAGTGTCCATGGGCGGTTAACATAACATTCCTTCCCATGCGCATCCTGCTCGTTTGCCTCCTATTACATAAAATAAAACAGAAAAATCACAAATATCTACTCATATTATTGCCGACTATTTCCCCGATTAGTATTGAAAAAACCAATTATTGGGATAGCAACTTGTGATAGATCCAATGACTATGTTCGTAAGATATGATTTCAAACCAAATTTCGCCACTACGTAGTATTTCACGCATTGAACCATCATATGATCACAAAATATGAATGTCCCCGAGTTAACCCGTAACCGCAGCGCAACAAAAGGTGCTTGTGGCCGCCGCGACCGGGGCCATTAGGGCCCGTCGTCGTTCATCAACCGCTGATTAGTTTATGTGACACAGTTTTTACTGTGCGGTTTCCTTTGCGAGTTAAGAAAGGTTATATTCGCGGTAATGTAGGGTTTTGACATACCACCGGAGTTTATTGAGATTGCATTTTCTTTTGAAAATACATTTTTACGGGTTTTAGAAGTGTTTTGCATATCATTAATACTAGTGAATATTATTGACGAATACAGCACAGGAGCTGAACCTTGGGAATCACAGGAAGAAAAAGAACATATAGCAGGACCGGCTGGTGGACCTTGCTCGAACAGGCCAAGGCCTGATAGAAGGCTCGATGATGAATATTGTCCATTATCCCAAAATAAACCCTACACAACGAAAATAATGAAAATCTAATGCGTGATTAAACAAGTCTAACGTTGTAATCTAATATATAAATTTCTCGTGTCACAATGTTAGTTACCATACTCCTCCGAAACGGCTAGACCGATTCTTATGAGTTTTTTATGGATATTCAGTAAGTCTGAGAATCGGTCAAATTCTATTTTTCATCCCCTTCAATGTACACTTATGTTCAATGTATTACTTACGTCAAAAAAAAAACATTAAATGCTTCTAATTTTACATTTACTGCCAGTTCTCAAATCAAGGGCGTAGAACGGAAGAGAAGAGCTGGCAATAAACTCCGTATTTACATATATGTATATATACAGTAAAATACTGTAGCTAATAATATGACTTACCACAAC
Source organism: Pieris macdunnoughi (assembly GCA_905332375.1). Classification (NCBI taxonomy): domain Eukaryota; kingdom Metazoa; phylum Arthropoda; class Insecta; order Lepidoptera; family Pieridae; genus Pieris; species Pieris macdunnoughi. The sequence continues at coordinate 4,807,755 of CAJOBZ010000015.1, forward strand.
TTACAGTGATTCATGTGTTCCAAGTTACACATGCTAAACGAATAATGATTGATATTTCCGTCTCGCTTATTTATAAGTTATGCTGGAATTTAAGACTCATTGGTGCTACGAAATTATTATTATTTTTTTTGCAAATTTACGGGTCATGGTTACCCGTGCAAAACCGGAGCGCATTGTTAGTGATATAAGGTCTAAGTATGTAGCTGTTGAATATTATGTCCTTGTCTATCCTATTGTATACTAGTTGAGACAAAAAAGGAATATAATCAGAGATGAAGTATGCTGCAAAGTTTGAAACGCTATGCAAAATTTGAAAGTTAATATATTTGTAATTATTTAAAATGAAAGCACATTAGGCGCCGTCAAAATTATTTTTTACTTAGTGGAGATGTCAAGAGTTTGTTTTTTGTACTTTAGCGGCCATTTGCTACCACTTAGCCACTCGTCTTATTTTAAATATTATAATGAATTTACATACATCAGTCTAGTGGAAAGGATTGTTGAATAAATTAAATAAAAAACCTAATTGTACCTAAATAATAATTATAAATTTATCAAAACTTTAAACGTTGATGTCAATCTATGGATGGCAAACGTAGTTCTGCCCTGCGATTCTGTAACTCACTTTTCAAACTCACACAGCGGTTTTTGCATCGGCGGTCGCTCTCAAATCAGTCGTGAAGCAGTCATTTTATGATTTGGCATTCTGAAAAGGTGGGAGCTTGTAGTTTATTGTTTATCAGAATGCCAAATCATAAAATGACTGCTTCACGACTGATTTGAGAGCGACCGCCGATGCAAAAACCGCTGTGTGAATTCGAAAAGTGAGTTACAGAATCGCAGGGCTGTTATTATGGATTGTTTAAAATGCATTTCAGATTTTCGTTAATTTGTAAAAACCATATTGGTACAAAAACAACATTGTGCTTGTTGCAATAGACTTCAAAAAAGGTTTAATTCAAAAGAGAAACAAAACATTTATTTCACATGGAGAAAATTCAAAATCTATTATTCATTTAGGTAACACAATGTACACTTATGAACGGCAATAGAGAAATACATATTAAATGCTTATAATTTAACATTTTTTTTACATTTACTGCCAGTTCTCAAATCAAGGGCGTAGAACGGACGAGAAGAACTGGCAATAAGCTCTCTGTCACTACTACTACTAGACATAAATAAGTATATATTTATATCTCTCCAAGGGACAGCTATACTTCATATGAAGTATGAGATGCGTTCAGCTATGGTTCCATTATCACCAAACGATAGGACAGCCGGTCTTCAGCGCCCGTACAATATAAGAACGTTAGAGATTCAACAAGGAACAATTAAAAAGAAGAAATTTCGTTTATTTTTTGTTATGACAGTATAACAAACAATAAATACATTTAATTTGGAAAATTTAATATGTACTTAAAAAACAGTTTTACTTATATTTTGAAAACTTAAAGTCCTGGTGACTTCAAGACTTATAAATAAATATTTAAAGTTTAAACGCTAAGACAACCTTTATAAATACTTGGTACAGAAATGACAATAGACTATGGCTCAATGAATAAGTGTCGCAATACAGTGAGGAAATGATGCCAGCATTAAAGAGCACTGTCACAGGGCCAAACTTTTTAAATTCGTTTTAATTTTCCATTTATCGATTTTTAATTATTATTATTATTATGTAGGTTAAGAATATTGTATATTTGTGTGAAACTATTCGTTAGTGCGTTGTTAGTTCTTAGATTAAGTTACAAATAGAATATAACACTATAAATAATTCAATTGCTTTTAATTATAATAACACTTTTGCATGCTTGATATAGCTGAATTTGTGTTTTTTAATTCATCCATAGTATTACTTTTAAGGCAAATAAAGAATTTATTTATTTATTTGTGTAAAGAAATATCTTCAATTCCGTTTAAATATAAAATTCGTTGTGGTTTAAGTATTCGTGTCGAGTCATATCTACGCGCGTAAAACGCCAAATTGCTTTCGCTAAACTACTGCCGAACAAAGGATGTCTGCGATTGTATGGTATAAGATATAAGATATCAGAGGTAGTTTTTAAATAATTTAATAACCTTCTGCTAGTATTTATATTAATTGTCGATCTATAATATATATTTCACTATGTCTAGGATACAATAAGTATTGTATTAATAACACTTCAAATTCTTTAAAAAACACTTTCCCACACGGCACAGCCGAATTCGGTATTGCGTATTTTATATTTTTTTCCTTTTGTAAATATTTGAACCTTATTGACTAAACATTCCTAAGTCGCGTACACTGTGGACAGTGGACACTATTGACAATATAGCAAACTTGTACCTTCTATAGTACAGTACAATATCTACAAAAATGTGCGTGATATGTCTAACAAAAACATTTTTGTAATTAAAAGTCTATTTATCGAGAAAAGCTGTATGCTATAGAAAATCGTACTAAGACCAAATGAATGCGAGTGAAACCGCAGAGCACAGCTAGTACGTTATAATATGGAAACATCTTATCGCTTATGACCTATACCACAAGTAGTAAGTAGAGGTGATAGCAAAACGCGTAACTGCGGAAGGCTTGGTGCTTGTCCTCGTAGGTGTTCCCTTACAATGGCACATTGCCACTCAACTGTACCATTTGAATATGTACTGTCGAGTGGTTATTGTAAAATGATCATTGTTGTGTAAATTGTACATTCGGCAAGAAAATGAAATAGCTTTGAGGTATGTCACTGAAGATAACTACTCAATAGTCTGTGTGAGGTAAATTGTTGATGTTGAGTACGAATTCTTTTTTTAAATATAATCTATATAATTTATTTCTAACACACAAATGTATTTATGTTTAACCTACTATATAGTAATATTATGTTCTTCAAAATTATTTTCATCATTCACCCTTCGAGTCGTTTCCGCAGCACTAGTGCCACGGCGGAACTCGTACTCGTAAATAATGCGATACTTTAAGTTTTCCATTTTGTAAAATGAGTGACGCAAACAGAAAAAAAGAAGAAAAAATCAAATGAATGACGGTCATCGAAGCACAAATACAAGAGTAAATAGCTGTACAAATTTGAATTTGGAATTCCTTACCAAAGAGGAGAACATCGTGATTAAAGTGGCCAGTACGAAATACGCCAATTTCATATGTAAGGACCTAATATATATGTATTTAGTCCCTGTCCCTGTGGCAGTGTAGTGCTAGAATTTCCTCGCTGTATTGCGATACTTATTCCTTAAGCGAAAAAAAATCTACATACAGTCAAAACCGTTTATAACGACATCGTTTACAACGACCTATCGGTTATTACAACCAGATTGTATGGTCCCGTCCGAATCCCTAGTAAACTATTCAGTAAAGAAACCGCTTATAACAACATCGGATACAGCGACATATCGCTTACAACGACGAAAGTTTATCGATATTCATCGGATATAACGACCAACCGCTTCTTGTCTCAGTAAAACAAAACAATACAAACGATTTTAAATTTTATTTATAAGCATTGAATGAATATTTAGGCATATTATTACCTACGCACATTCTCCCAACGAACAGTTTCAGCCAACAACGATTTCCGAGGCTCTTAACGCTGTAACGATTTTGCAAAAATTTGTTGCCTTTAACGAACAGTTTGATACTGGTGATACTCATACCTTGAGGAGTATGAAACGTAAAATGCAAAAAATATTTGAGACTGGGCTAAAAAAAAACAGACTGACTGATTACTTTTGTACCTACCTAATTATGTCGTAATAAATATTTTTGTTTCTTTTTTGACTTGTTTACATATTATAATATTAACATACCATATTATAACCCATACCTACCTATTCTAGATCGATAACATACATATGTACTGTACTTGTGTACATGACATTGCTTATAACGACTATCGGATATAACGTCGGCAACTATACGGTCCCTTCAATGTCGTTATAACCGGTTTTGACTGTATATACTATATATATATATAATAAACACTATATAGAGTTTGATATATTTGGTAGTTGGCTGATTTGGTTTGGTAATTTAAAAAAAACGTTGTTAAGCGCCTATCTTGTACTTAAGATTTTTAATTAGGTATTTTTTGTAAAATTGGAGTTCATAATAATTGACATGTATTTTTTTTATGTAACATAGGGGCAAAAGGCTTACCTGATGTTAAGTGATACCATAGCCCATATATATACATTGCCAGAGGGCTCGCAAATGCTTTACCGGCCTTTAAAGAATTGGTACGCTCTTTTCTTGAAGGACCCTTAGTCTTTGGTAACTAGAACAGATAGAATGTAACTTATACTATAGAAAATGCATTATATATGATGTGGTGTACTTTAATACATAAATAAATAACTTGTTTTTGCACTAGAAAATATCTAGCGGTGTGATAATTGCGCAACTATTAGACCGGAGTTGAAATGACCTCAACAGAATTGCACGGCTCAAAAACTTAGTAAACATTTTAAATTTTCTAATTCAATACAGAATAAAATGCGTATCACAAAGCTCATACAACTTTGATGTCCCGGAATGTCCCATGGCCATTTGGGTGCATTGCGGTAATTTCACGGGCCATTACAACGGACCGACCCGCCCGGAGCCGCGTAACTAACCGTGATGCAAGGGTTAGCTTGTGTCCACTAATAAAGCTGGTCATAACGATAAGCTGAAGCGATAGCGATATTTACCGTGCTTCCTACTATAATATAAGCTATTTAGTCTAACTATAACTAATACCTAACTAATTTCTGTCAAATTGTGTGTAATGTATGAATGTGTAACATAGTGGATATATGAGAGGGCGAAGTCCAAGGTTGTTTGTGATACCAAGGGACAGAACCAGTCTGTTGCACAGATCCCCGTTAACAAAGACGTTGCCTACTGAATGCTGTCTCTGACACTATCGAAGTCTTTATATATTCGCAGAGTGAGCTTATAGAAATAATTTATTATTTTTTGTTTTTGACATAATTGGTTTGGCTTAGAAATGTAAGGATAGTGTATGCACTTTTGTGAATAAATAAATATCTGATTAGGAAGAACATGTGTCTGTTTCATTGATTTTTACCCTGGGTTACTGAACTAAATGACAAGTGCATTGAGCCACAGAATCAGTGTTAAAATTATAATAAAAATACAGTTTTTGAGAAATGCTTTATCTAAAATGTTGTATAAATCGAGTTTGTATGAATGGTGAATGAAACAACATCTGCGAGTCATAAAGCGACTTTATTAGCATAGATAATTCGATTTAGTGGCTCCACATTAATCCTCTCCGATGATTTGACTCTCATTTTTGGTATTCTTATGATGCATTCGAGCGGTAGAATGCCAATTGATGCTGGATACGTTATACAGGAGTTTTTAATTATATTTTCAAGTACTTTTTTCACTTCACAATCGATTTTCTCTATTATTACATAATTTAAAGATTTGGATATATTCCCACTACAAACAACTCATATAATATCTCTTTGCCAACGTTCATCATAATTTATTCAGCAGTTAAGATATCTTAAAAATATTTATAACTATTAAGTCACGCCTTTTTTTTAAATATAGTATAGGGGGCAAACTAGCCTACGGAACGCGCAAAAAGGACAGACATCGCAGCCCATGGCCACCGAGTTTAGTGGATGCGTTGCCGAACTTATAATAATGTTAATAATGAAAAAAAGTCCACTAAAAGAGTGCTATTATTATCAATCATAAGGTATGTTCTCTCTCTCTTCAGTCGGTAGCTCATGTCTGAGCGGACAGTCTGTTACCACCTGGCGTCCAGCGCCTCTCTTAAACACTATAGTTTTGAGGACGATGACTATTTCATTTGATCGGTCCACCTTTTAACGTTGTTTATTGTTATCTAATAACTGACCGGGTAACCCATTTATAAGTCGCGGTAGCAAATACCTCAACGTTCTTTCGTCTATTATCGCCATAGACGTTAATTTATCTCGAAGTACAGAGCCGTTCTACTCGGGTCTATACGTCATGCTTAACTAGTTTTTTTAATGTCTCTTTTATACAACAGGCGGCAAACAGGCAGGAGGCTCACCTGATCATAAGTGATACTATCGCCCATGGACACTCTCAATACCAGAAGGCTTGCAAGTGCGTTGCCGGCCATTTAAGAATTGTAACGCTCTTTTCTTGAAGGACCGCAAGTCGAATTGGTTCGGAAATACTTCAGACATGTTTGAGAGTTCACAGTTGGAGGTTAGTAGCCACGAGGTGGACAGGACACAAATCATAAGCCCTAACTCCGATACGATACATCGTAAAGCGCTTCGAACATATTGCGTATTGTTTTCCCTACAAATAAACCTTAAGGTCCTTCGAATACCATTACGCGATTCTGAACTCTGAGACTCAAGTGATAAAAGCGAGTTTTCCATGAAATTATTGCCATGAATTTATAGCCAGCAATAATTCTCAACTATGTTGCAATACAGTAGCATCTCCATTTTACTTTCAAATCGTCTTATGGCGTATTGTTAGATCTGAGCTTCGAATTTTAGCCGAAATAGGCCTTTGTTAGGTGTATTTTTGTTGGGAAAAAGCTATTTCGATTATAATTTGATATTTTACGATAATCTTTGGATAGAAGCAAAATGTAATTGCGCTATCTAAAGCTGTCTTTTGTCACAACGTCAATATTAAAATTACATTTACTGCCAGTTCCCAAATCCAGGGCTTAAAAGAACTGGCGAGAACGTCTCCGCAAACGTAAGGGACTATTAAGCCATGCTTCACTTGACATATTGAATGTAACAGAAAGCTTAGCATCAGCATCGACCGCCACGTCAAGGCCGACGCTCTCGCTAGCCCTCTATCAATGAGAGTGTCCATGGGTAATGGTAAATGGACATATGCGGTATGCGGTATCACTTTACATCAGATGAGCCTTTTGCCCGTTTGTTTGTTCTATACAAAAAGGTGGTAATAGAAGTAAGAAGTTGACCATTATGAAGGTTAAAACGTGTAAAGTGCCTGGTTGAATTGGCTTTAGCAGTGCCGCGCAGTCCACTAGAGTATTTCCGAACCAATTCGACTTAGAGTCCTTCAAAAACAGAGCCTACCAATTTTACAAGACCGGCAATGCAATTGGGAGCCTTCTGGAAGTATGAGTGTCCATGGGCGGTATCGTTTAACATCAGATGTTAAATAGTTAATTATAAATAACATACAAAACACAACGCACATACAAAATGTATAAGTTCAAGTACGACCAGTCACAAGTAGCACCCGTTTAGGAGCAGGATGCAGGGCCACCAATAGTCGTCGTCCCCGCACATGTTTACCAGTTTTAGCATGATCTGTCACCATATTATATATAAATTTCGTGGTAGTCTGTGCCTATAGAGAAATCTATGACAGATGGGGGGGTTCCATACACATATCTTAAAGTATACCAGCCACCTCGGGGGTTGAATCGATACAGGGTGGCATTGTTTGATATAAAACCTACAGGGTGTGGTCTATGATTTATGACTAGTCCTCGACAACAATGCTTGAATAATGTTCGTGATGTGAAAGGAAACTAATTTTGTGTTGTTTGTCATTTTCATCATATTTCCAATTACGGCGAAAAGCGAGGAAAGCGTCATTTCTTACGCTTATTGAATAGTGTCATAATAGGTTAGGTTAGGTAGTTTACGCTGGAAATCAAACCTGGTTTCTAAACTAAATTATAAATTTGATAATTTAAAAGTATTATTATTTGACTTACATGTTTTTGTATTAACATTTGCACATCCATAATGGATATGGCCACATAGTACATTTTATATTAAAGATAAGTATTGTTTTTAAGTTTTCTTAAAATCTTGGGTAAAAAAAAAAAAAACTCAATGATTTAATCAACAACCAAGAGAATTTTAGTAAACCTTCGTTATATTACAAATAAAAACATAAAATATTACAGAATGTTGCCGGCTTTATCGCTAGCAAGCTATCTCTTACAACCCTCTTAAGCAAAAAAAAACACTATTGGTAAAATGAAAGCTCCAAATTAACAAAAATAAAATTACAAGAATTCATGTTTAATTTTTACTAATTTTGATAATATTTTTTCTGTTTGGGCTTAACACTAGCTGCCCACCGAAGGATTTCCGAACCAATTCGACTTCGAGTCCTCCAAGGAAAGGAAAAACTTTATTATAGGTACATGATAAAAAAGTGCATTAGCCCACACACTAGTATTCCCTGTGTCGTGGGATTTGTCATATACTAAGTTTTTATTAGTAATTATATCAGTAACACATACATTTTATAATTAAATTATTGATTTTATATTTGTAAGAAAAGCGCGTATCAAGTTGTGAAGTTATACCTACTTCTTTTGGCGCGTTAGGGAAAAATGCTGAGAGTCAATTTTTACGATGCGCGCGCACACCGTCACTAAAAACCGACACCCGACACCATCACAAATAACCGACACCCTGAAGTTAGCTATAGTCAACATTTTAGTTTTGTGATATTTACATAAATTTTATTTAACTAGATAATGCGTTATAATAAAACTTTCAATGTATTAAATTCCTTTTTTAGTTAGTGTAGTTTTTTCTAGAAAACGTAGAATACAATTTTTGAAAAGATTTTTTTTTGTTACGCCATAGAAGTATAACGTCTAACGCGTGTAGGTACATATGGACACACACGTTTTTTTTAAAGGCCGCACACTTGCGAGCCCTCTTGCAATGGGCGGTATCACCTAACATTAGGTTCTCCTGTCTCTCCTCCTCCTGCCCGTTTGCCCCGTTATATAAAAAATATACTGTAAAATGAACAATTAAACAATTGCCGGTCTGTTAGCAGCGAGCAGGTTTAAGCTCGAGGTTAACCCGAAAAATATATTGCCGGCTTGTAACCATATGTAAACTCCCACATCCGAAACTAAGCCAAAGAAAACACTCAATTAGCATTATTCGCCCTTCGCCCCACACAAATCAGCTTACGGGCTTTTAGATTAATTCGCTTTTGTTTATCTTAGAATATTCAATTTGTAAACTTTGACAATTCTATTTGTTAAGAATTTTTGTTACCCTACCATAGGTGTGCGAGCAAAATGATTGGATTTTCAGTTATATTTATTTATAAGTAATCTAACTAGCTACTGGAAGCAGTGTTAGCCTAGTGGCTTCAGCGTGCGACTCTCATCCCTGAGGTCGCAGGTTCGATCCCCGGCTGTGCACCAATGGACTTTCTACGTGCGCATTTAGCATTCGCTCGTACCGTGAAGGAAAAACATCGTTAGGAAACCGGCTTGCCTTAGACCCAAAAAAAGGCTTGTGTCAGGCAAAGTTAATGACCTACTTGCCTATTAGATTAACAAATGATCATGAAACAGATACAGAAATCTGAGGCCTAGAACTAAAAAGGCTGTAGCGCCACTGATTTATAAAATAAAACACTTAGACAATATACAACGCTACATCAGACTACATTGTTGTGTAAAAATAAACATAAAATGTAAGTCTATTAAGTACCTATAACCTTATACCTTAATAGATAAAAAAAGAAAACTGAAATTAAACATTAAACAATCTTTAAAGAAAAAATAAATTGTTATACCTATCTACAGTTAAATATCTGTTTTTTTTATTTTTACACAGGGTAGGCAGATAATCTAGATCTACCTGGATCTGGATCTATCTGGATATCCATAGTTGCTTTCACACTTTGAAATAAATTTTATAATTTATGAATCGATGTATTTTTTTTCTTTTTGCGTTTGTTAGGTTTTCCTAAACGTGCCTTAAATCTTGTCTTATTTTTCTTATAGCGTAAGATTTTGTAAATAAATAAATAGATATCCATTTGCTACGGTCCTGAACTCTCTCCCTTCATCCACTTTCACATTCACCATGCATGCTCGTCGGTTATGGGTAAGTAGGTACTCCTATCTCTGGTAGGATAGAAAATGTTATTAAATATTACTGTTGCCATGGTTACGTGGATCAATAGTGATTTCGGGTTTGTCAAAAACAGATCAATGTATCAATCTATTATACTGTATTCCTTTTGTGTGCCTAATAAATCTGACAGAAATTTATTATACTCGCCAATATTTTGATACTTAATGACGCGTATTGAAAATGGCCTTAGTTGTTACAGCCTGGCCACGGGACATTCGCCGACGCGAATATTCGCGCGGTGCGAACCGCGATGCGTCTAGCGACTGAAATAAACTCATAGCAATGTACTAATCAAGCCACGCGCAACGGCGACCAGCGATGCGACCGGCGAAATGTACCGAGCGAATCGCGCGGGCGACTGACGTCGCGACGGGCGAGCGAAACAAATGCATGAATCAGTACGGTGCAAGCCACGGAGTCGAGCGGCAGTTGCGGCGAATAGAGAAGGGAATAAATAAGTTTAGTCGTGGTCGCGGCGAAAAATGAATACAGAGTTTTTTGTTACTGAAATACTGGCTAGACCAGCTATTTGGAAGTCTGGCCATCCACAGCATTAATTCAATATACCTTAATTTTAAAAACAATTTTTCAGCGGAACTTAAAATTCTATTTGCATTAACTTTTTTCTCCAATTCTGGTTGAATATTCATAAGAATATAATTGAAGGTTTCAATACTCATTCTGGTATACTCAAAAAAATAATTCTGGATATATTCTGAATTTCTCATACTTCTTGTGGAATTCTCCACAATTTCTCCAAATATTAGGTCTTGCACCAAAAGCTATTACTTTCCAAGCAATATCGAGATGATTTCGATAAAGACATTTAGCTGTCGAACTTCCTTACTGGTCGCGGCGGCGAACGTGACTGGTGCGTGGCCTGCAAACGGCCCCGCGCGAATGGTCGCCTCGCCTCCCGCATCGCAGTTCGCACCGCCGATCCCCGTGGCCAGGCCGTAAGTCTCTAATTTAAAATAAGCGTCATTAGACGTACCTACATTGACGTTCATTACGTATTAACGTAAGCAAAGCCAGTCACAAGAGCGCCATTTACAATACTTTACCTGTAGAATACCAGGTGTAAATGTATAGTCTGTATTTTGTTAATAACAGCTGCTATGACCACCCTTTAATTCGCTATAAATGGTACGACAATGTTATCATCTGTAGCATTTTAATAACCAAAAATATAACATTTAAAAAGGCCTTATTTATATAATTGATACATTACATTATACATAGACTATTAAATATTTATAACACTAAGGGGTAAATGAGGCCTAAACGGCAGGAATATCGTTTGGACCGCATTTATTTAATAAGGTTCAGCCACGCAAAACCCCCTGTTCTTTTAAAAATACCTAAAGGTAACAATTATGAAATAAGTATAAAACAAAATACTCCAAAAGACAAATCGCGAATGTCACGGAAAAGCGTCAACGGATTACAAGAAGACTTGTTATTTTCAAATCCTTTGCTTTCTGCTCCGACAATAACGCTCAAGTTAATAAAAATCCATTATAACAAAATACATGTAATCCGTGCGCGAGTAACGCGAGCCCCCGGGGTGCCCCATACCCCGGAGGGGGGGGTGGGGGCCACCTGTGCCTGGGTGTGGTTTGCCGTTCAATAACTTAATACTCTGGAAAGGCTTTCACGGTGAAATCTCGCTCGATGTACAGCGACGGAATCTATTTGATACTAGAGTTTTACTTCAAAAGGTTTATAGTGTAACCAAGATTCGGACGATTAATTTATTATTTCGTTAAAATAAATCTGTGGTTATAAAATAAAAACAGTACAGGAACGGTTAAAGTTTTTGCATTAACATAATAAATTGCTTAGCGTTTCTAAACTGGGTTTATAAATTAAAACCTGCCTACTTTCCTATTGTAAATCACAAAATAACTTAACTATTATTACAGCGTTTGAGAACTGGTGGTAGGTATCTAAATTTACGATAAGATACAGATACATGTATAATTTATATGTTTGACTTTGACGTTGGCTGCCTTATAAACTTTAATGTTACCGCTTAATTTTAGATCGACAACTTATGCTTCATGTGTAAAGTTTTTTTGAGAAACAGCTATGTCAATCTCTCGCTCAGTTTCCGTTAGGACAAGCACCGATGTTAATCATTAACCGGCGAGTTTATTAATATCGATCTGTACATCGCGCAAATAAAAGCGCGTAATCCACCCGGATGAGTACATGGCGGCTATTAATTGCAGGTTTGCAGGTAATCTATCGAAGCGAGGCGTCGGGGATCACGGCGCGCCGGGCGGGAGGTGTGCGTGACGGATCATGGCGGCGCGGGGGGCCTCGCCCCGCCGCCCTCGTTAAACGCGCCCGCCGGATACGTAGTGCGCCGCGGTTGAAAGCTATACGGCCCCCGGGCGGTCGCGCAGACGATTGGCCCGCCACGGTAACCGATAGCCAATCGCGAGCGAGCCCGGAACGCCCCCCGAACGGTCGCCCGACGGCGGTGGCTCACACGGCGCGCGACTCGGCGCTCACTCGCACCGATGCGCGGCTCCTGGGACGAGTCCACGACGGCGGCGCTCCACGCGCGCATCCTGGAGGCGCATCGCGGGCCCGCGGCGCCCGAGCGAGCCGCCGCCGAGCCCGCTTGCACTGAGCCGCCGCTCTCTATCTCCTCGCTCGAGCTGGCCGCTCCGACTCCTCTGCTGCCGCTGCCTACGCTCTCCTTCAGTGCCGCTCAAGTGGCGACCGTCTGTGAGACCCTGGAAGAGAGTGGAGATGTGGAACGACTGGCGCGATTCCTGTGGTCGTTACCCGTCGCTCATCCTAATGTCGCCGAGTTGGAACGCTGCGAAGCCGTCCTCAGAGCGCGAGCGGTTGTGGCGTTTCACGCCGGACGTCACAGAGAACTCTACTCGATCTTGGAGCGGCATAGATTTCAGCGTTCAAGCCACGCAAAGCTACAGGCTCTTTGGCTGGAAGCGCATTACCAAGAAGCGGAACGATTGCGCGGTCGCCCTCTCGGTCCAGTCGACAAGTACAGAGTCAGGAAGAAGTTTCCGCTGCCTAGAACGATTTGGGATGGCGAACAAAAAACGCACTGTTTTAAAGAGAGGACGAGGTCTCTGTTGAGGGAGTGGTACCTGCAAGATCCTTATCCGAATCCAACGAAGAAAAGGGAATTAGCCGCGGCGACGGGGTTAACGCCGACGCAAGTCGGCAACTGGTTCAAGAACCGGCGGCAAAGAGACCGCGCGGCCGCCGCAAAGAATAGATCCGCAGTTCTGGGCAGAGGTTTTGCGTCTTCCTCGACTTACGACGAAGATTCAGCCGACTCGGAGATCAACGTGGACGAAGAGTGACCAGCGGTCAGACTGATAGTGTAAATACAGTGATAATGTCGCCGCTTGTCTCGTGAAGTGACGATGCAATAGATGATTCTTGTGATGTGAGTTGTATAGTTACTATAGGTTTTAATTGTTGAAGTGTTGTGCTTGAGGCTCCCGCGTCAGGTACGTACTGTATTATAATGATAAAACGTGATTATAGAAACGGAATTGCTGACTTTGTCTCAATGACTACAAATTTAAATTCTTGATTTATTTATCTTTAGGCCTTTTGTCTTTCCAGACGCATTTATTTGTGTTTTACCGAGTTTTCCTAATAAATGAAGAATTTATTTATCATATCAAATTTTAGTTGTAAATTTAGATGTAGATATATTTTATCCTTCGCATGAACGTTCCGGTCAGAAAATATTGTAGAAAAGTAAATTTTTAAGTAATTATTTATTTGTAGAGAATTTCTTAGAAATTTTTCGTATATAGAAATGCTGTGATATGGTGTAAAATAATATAAAATTTTTAAATAAATTGTTTCTTAATTTACATTGTAGGCCTATTATTTCCTAAGCGATTTAAGTTAAAAGCCTAGATCTAGACTTCAACAAAGAAACACTTATTAAACGTCTTAATTACTTGGTTATAAAAGTATGCTTGAGTGGTACTAAATTATGATTGTTAAATAAAAAGCAATAATATATAACGTCAATATATATTCTTTTTTAAAATGTAAAATATTTATTTTTCAATTTCAAATAAAAAACCTTTTTACTTATCATATTTCCAAGTATTTATTTTGACTTGAAAGGATTTAGTCTATTATTTTCATAGTCTAAAATTAAATACTTAATAGTTGACTTATCAATACAAGTGAAACTTTCGCATTTTGCAAGTAGATAATGATACATTTTATGTTCTCAGTTTACGCGCGACAACATTTATAAATTAGGGTCATAGATTCAACTCCCGGTGAAACAAAGCACACACAGAATCACTTATATATCTGTGTCAGCTACAGCTCTAACATTGTTTTTACTTGATTTATTTCTTACTATAGGTATATTATCTATTTTTCATTAATTTACGTACGAACCTACGTCAAAAATGTATGTCATTTTGACATAAGGGTTAACTTCGCGCCAATTTTCGCCCTTAATGTTTAGTCATTCGTGTACTAACTCTGTCACACTAAAGTTAAAAAGGCGTTAAACACTTATATAGAACTTAAGAATTAGGCACTAAATTTAATTTATAATTTGAACGTTTTTTTCCAAAAAAATAGTAGATCTATGAGGTGGTGTCAAAAAAATGGCTGTTACAGTAATCCTTTTTGTGTTTTCTAGTTTGAATAAATTACGATGTACCTATGTCCAGTTGTTCAAAATTTCGACACCATTTGGTAGGTTTACAAAACGAATACTACGAGATTCTTAGCTCTGTGTCAGCTTTGAATCTTACCCTTAGCTCCAATACGAACACGGCCCAGTGCCACATTGTTACGCACTATCAATTTTATTTTTCAATCAGAAGAACTAGGAGACAGGAAGGTATTTTTTTTTTTGATATAGATTATGTTGATATCCACTATTAAAAGCTATATAATAATTATTATTGCCAAATAATAAGTAATAAGATCCACAACAAGAAACTCTAGCTCATAAAATCACGAAATACCCCATAACAAAGTATCTATAGTCCCTATCATTTGGTCCTCCATCGGAATAAACCTAAAACAGTCATACAAAGCTATCAAATTATTGGACCTCCCGTAATCCATTTATATAATCGAGCATATCACCCGCATATTACTACATACAAGTAACGTATAAAAAAACTGTGTTCATTTGGCTTAAACCCGTGTGAAAGTCTAGCAGGATCGTGAATCGATTCTGAGCTAAAGCAAACAGTTATCAAACATCATATCTAATAATAATAATAATTTGTTTATTAAGCAGGCAATCATTAGTCCATATTGTTGTTGTATTAGAAATTTGTTATTGAGGCAAACCCTCTCCCCCAGGATCCTGGAAACGTATAGAAACCATACGTTTCCATACAAAAATCTAGTATTTATTTTCTTAATAATTTGTTTGGGTAAATAATGGCGCTGGATTGTATATTGCCTAGACAGAAAAATCTAGATTTTAAAAGACATTGCGTCTTTTGAGTCGTTATTTTCCTTATTTCGGAAACAGTCCATGTGTATAATTACTAAGTGTTTTTGTCTGCGTGATGCTATTTTATGGCGAAATAGCTTACATATATGGAAATAATGGTATAAAGCTATGTGTATCAATGAATGTAGTCGATACCTTATATAGTATGGAGTGACGTTTGTCGGGATCCGAGAGTGTAATCTTGAATTATTTGAAATGAAGCTTTATGGGAACAAAACGTTTGTCTTCTTTATCACATTTAGTAAAGAAAGGATTCAAATTATCCAATCTAGTTTTATGAATATTAATACCCATCTTTATTTTAGTTTTTCCTACTAAAATATGATCAAAAAGAATGTTACTTTATGTCGGATTCAAACATTATTTAGTTTACAAAGGTCGCATCTCGTCTTATGTCAATAAATAAAATTGTTTGACAGCTGTTGAAATTAGATAGCCTAAGTTCATTTTACTAAATTTTAGTTCTAATGCGTCCTTTTAGCAAAAGACGCCAAATTTTTGAGAACGTTTTAAATTATAAAAATGTAATTCTAATTAATGTAAACTTATATCTAGTTCATCAGTCTATAAAACAATTAGAATTTCATATCCAATGGATTATAAACCATTTATATAATACTAATAAGTAACTGCCGTGATATAGTAACTTACACGGGATTACCAGAGTCTAAAAATAAATACACTATTAAATTATAGTTCGATTCAGTATCTAATTATTTATAATTTATCTGTTCCTACGTTTCGCGCGCTTTTGCGTCGTCATTGGTTAATTGTCGTTTGTCTTAATGTGTGAGAACCACGCTTAATAAAGAGAAAAAATAATAATATACATTTATTTATATATTGATTGTGTTTAAATGTGCTATATTATGTCATTTCGTATATATTATCTTCTAAATCGTAATCATAAATTAATTTCATTCTCCTTTATAAACTTAATTATTTTATCATGTGTAGTTAATGTTTTAAACAAAATTAATTGAGGTTTAAAGAACGTTGACGAATTATAGTTTATGTACAATACGCGTGTAAAATAATTTAATCTATGGAACACATTTTGCAATATCACGAATTAGCGTTAAAAGCTTATTAAAAATTATTTCGGTATAAATAAACAAATGGTATTTGCTCCCAGAGTGAGCTATTTATAGAAATATTTCTTAGCCATGTATTTCTAAATTCAATTCACAGACGCCATAGATTAGGTAACATTCCAGTATTGACAAACAACAATGTGTTTATTACGTTTTTACCTGCGTCAATACAGTCTATATCAGCACAGACTACCTATACCTTAGAAACAACCGGAAGTGTAGGTCATAGATATTTTCTCCCTGGTTACAAATCGCGTAACAACACTCCAATATTTGCATTATACAATGCAACATGTCATGGCTTCTAATTACCTTACAATTATCTCTCCTAATTTGGTATTAATCAATATTAATGAGAGTCGCATATTAAATTAATTTATGACTGGATCATAACGTTTTTAATAAATCGGCGCCACGAGTAATTATGTCGCTTTTTCTTTGTCTAATTCAACGGTAAGTGCTTCATAAGAAGGCATTAATAATTGAATACATTGTCTAGGAAGTAATAGAAAAATTCTTGTCTAGAAAACTTATACAAATTGTTTGCGCATCTGTGACTAAGCGTTTGAGAACTTGGCTACTTATTGACGGAAAATACCAGTGTTATAAAGAAATAAACTAATTTTTAAAGGTTTAACCTTAATACCGATTTATTATTACTAGTATTTCAATGACAAACTCAAGGAATATTTTAATGTTTCTCCAATCACAGCATTTCTATGTTTTAATCGAATTTACACCAGACTTGTTTATTTTTAGCAGTGTTCAAAATGTGGTTTAATCTTACCCCAATACCTTAAACTGGAGGTTTACCAATACTGTGTTTGTAAATATTAAATTTATTACTTGGGAGATCTGTTTTTGCTCGCTTTTTACCTTTGTGATAACATAGATTTACCTGCGCGCAAATGAAGTTGTGAATTTATTTGTTATGATAAACGAAACATTTTATATAATATTTATGAAACTATGCATTACATTTGAATATAGCATAGATTAGATATAGGAGAAATTTGTAAAAATGTATTATATAAATTGTAAATATCGACTTCAGTACAGTCATTAAAGTAACATTGTTAATAAAATTATATTCGTAAACATATAACTTGTTTTTCTGATGTGAAAAGATTCACAAATATTCCTCATATTATTAACCACAGAATATTAGAATATTAATAAATACCACACTGGAAAAAAAATCTACTTTATTAATTACATTGATGTGATTGTTACAGTTATTTGGCCAAAAAAATTATCAGATTTTCTATTTGACACAAAAAAAAATTAAATATTATTTTCCACTGAATTTATGGACAAAATAATCTGTAAATGCTTAATCTGAATATGCTTACCTTACCTTAAAACACTTTTAATTGTGATTTAGCGATAAAAATGGGAAAACAGAGTAGAAAACTAACAGATTTTTTATTTGTAACTAAAATTCTGCTTGTGCTTATATACTTAGAAATTTAAGCGAAATATCTAGGGAAATATATCGCCAACATTCTTAATTCGCTAAACAGATGTTCCTATCAACGTAGTTTTAACAAAACTGTGTTTACCAACATAGAATCATATGAACATTACATTGTAAAATCTTCCACTAAGTGAACTTTTTAATTATTTTCTGAATACGTCGATAACTTCTCCAGTATTCCAATGTCAACTAATTAAACTACTTAACAAACAAGTGAAATGAATGCAAGATTTCAATTCACCCTTCCGACGTGATCGGAAAGCAGAGTGATTCTGTAAAAAACCTGACGCTTCATCGATCATACAGTTTTGTAAGTATTTAACCGTAACTATTATTAAGTTAATTACAGTATTAATCCCTATATATTAATTATAACTGTTTTTTGGATGTTTTAATACCGGTTATAGTCAAGTTCATTGATAAACGCCATCCCGAGCCAACAAGAATTATGTCTTCATGTGCAGTCCAATATAGATATACCTACCTAATTCAATATTAAATTTTGCGCGATACTAAATTTACTCACATATCAAGAATATTGAAAATTATATAGCGATCTTAAAAAAATTAATATATATAAAACATATACATATGTTTACTCAAAAGAAACAATGATGATGTTAATTAGTTGATCTTTCTCCTTAAGGTGTCTGTTGTGCGTGAATGCTGGGACTGCTCTGTACGGATTTGTCATATAAAAAGCGAACAAATTAAAAAGAAAAAAAAATCTAAAATATTTACTATTAGTGAATAATTAAATTGCGCTCTCTAGCAGAACCTCAAGAAGTATCTAGAAGACCCGAAATAACTCCACAAATAATATACAAGAAGAAGCACGTTTACTCTACGCCTAGTTTATTGTTAGAAAAATGAAGGGAATTTCCTAAACGTTTTAAACTGTTTTACATCAAAAAAACCAGTCAATTCAACAATTCTTAATTTTCAGACAATGTTCACAGATCATAGTTGACGCTGTAGATAATAAAATAAAACCTTTTTAATGTCCTATGACCATTTCCAAATGCAGACTAAAAATACCTAAACAGGCGTAGCAGCTCGGCCAGTACTTAGTCATGATGACTTACATGGTCCAGTTGCTTTCAAGGATTCCTCGAATTGTTGAATAATCAGGTTCTTATAACGTGGAGTACTATAATGCATGGAAGTGTATCGTCTGTCAATTTGTATATACGGCGTTTGCACAGAGGCGATAGCGGTTTTTCTGACATTTTTTTTGTGTTAATAAAAAACAAATGTTAAGTCTTCAGAGGGCAGACATTAATTTTATCATTGAAAAAATGAACCTTTGAAAAGTGGTATCGTTTGTATTAGATTTTTACTCCGAGATCTTGTGAATTCTTGCTTTCAAAATTTAAAGTAAAATCAGTCATTCTTTGACTTTGACAACTGACATTTGGATTGTAATATGTCATGGAAACTATCCACATACATTCTAGTGCCTCTACTGTCTACGCCTCCGCGTCCATAACTGCCAGTAGCAATAGAAAAAAACAATATTCGCCACAGTATCACCAAGCTCTTGTGTCGATCTATTCTATAATATGTAAGTAAATAGAAAAGGTTTTCTCCTCATTTGCAGCAACTAGATTTATCTCAACTGGAAGCAGGAGCACAGCTTCATTTTGTATTGAAAGTTACAGACGAAACCAGTAGCAAATTAATGTTTATGTTAATCACGGGTTCGTAAGGTTTTTTGCTCTGCCGTCGGTCCACTTGTAGAATTTCTTTCTTATTTCTTCATTATACGACATTTGCATATATTCAATCTAACGGATTAGTGTTAATTAGGACCGGTTCGTTAATTAGTTTACCTATAACCCTAGTTATATGTAGGTTGTGTATACACATGTAAACTTGAATTAGAAACGGGCGGATTTCTATAGATTCGTGGATGGAAGAAAAGGAAGATGAGAGACTTCTGCGGGAACTTTAAATTTTAATTAAACAGTTATCTAGCCTATTTAAGCTAATAACAATTATTACCAGTGGCACTCCAACCTTGTTAGGTCTGGCCTCAGATATCTGTTTCATAATGATTTGTCAATCTAATAGGCAAGTAGGTGATCAGCCTCCTGTGTCTGACGCCATCGACTTTTTGGGTTTGGACTTTTGGCCAGGTTTCCTCACGAGGTTTTCCTTCGTTCGAGCGAATGTGAAATACACACAAAACAGAAAGTCCATTGGTGCACAGCCAGGGATCAAACGTACTACCTCAGGGATGAGAGTCGCACGCTGAAGCCACTCGGCCAACACTGCTCTAATAATAACAATTATTGACTAACATAAAATACTTTCTTTCTTTCTTTCACTTAATTTTAAGTCCACTTAGGTACTAGTGCCTTTTAAGAACTGTCTTATAATCCTAACAACTTCTCTTATTTGGTAAGTACAACAAAATATTTTTTCACTAGAGGTGGAACCAGGGACTGTAGAGTGATAATCAAGGTATGTGACCCTGTTAAACTTTATTTATTTGATACAGATTGTATTACCGCACTGGAAAAATTTCTCCATAATATTAGTCTTTTTGGATGGTACATACAAAAGCTGATCTCCTCCGTGCCTTAAAATGTTCAACAGATAAAAATGTTCCATTGGGATTTTAAAATTATTATTCAATATTTAAATGAACATTAGATACTTTGCAAATTGTATAAAATCAACGTGGATTAAGCCGTTAATTTTATATCAAATGCGGTAAATTAACCGTTGAATCGTCTGTTAATGAGACCTAATTAAATGTTTACATATTGTTTAAACTCTAATACATCTTAATCAACTCACCATCAACCATACAGTGTAATCAAAACTAGGTATTTGTAATTACGTATAGTTTCTAAGTGTCTCAAAGTATTTTAATATAGTAGATATTTAAAAATAAAAGTTCACTTTGTATTGATGCGTTAAAAATACTTAGACAAAATATATACGCGAATCTTTGGACAGTATTTCGTGCCTATTGATTCAATTTATTTCAATACTACAATATTACTGTGTATTTAAGAGGTATTTGTAAAATAAATTAAGAATTTGTTTTCTGTTTTTTTCTTCATAAGAGCAAGTTACAATAGATAAATTCTGACCGGGTAAAAAATAATAAAGCAAACTAAAAAAAATTTAAACTATCATAATATATAGTGCGCTTTTCAGCTGTAACAGTATTGAACATTCAAGAATAATCATGATGCTATATTGCAATTCACAAACATCTCAATTTGTCAGAGTTCTCATGATTTAAATCCTGTTCAGAAGCGATACATTATTTCACCAAATTTTTTATACGTAGGCCTATTGCCGGTCATTTGTATCGAGTTCCCGTCGCGCGCTGTCACGCAATTTGACAGCTCGTAACTTTTTCTTTTTTCCTTTTCTCTGTGTGCTCAGCCATAATTCTATTCAGCCAGCCTTTTATTTTTATTAGTTGACAACATTTTCTATACGATTATGTTTGTTTTTATCTGTCGTGTTAAAACTAATTGGCGCCAGTGTCCTGTGACGTGGATAGGATTTATTTGAATGGAATTTATTATGGTAAGGTTTATTATATCTAAGTATATAAAACAAAGTCGTGTTCGTTAGGTACACAACTTATAACTCAAGATCGGCTGGACCGATGTTAGTTATATATATATATATATAGTTTTGATGGATTCTTCTCCGCTCCGAATAGCAGAATAAGTAATAAGATATCGGATAAGTTATCGAATAAAAATTAATTAATTAATTAATTTTACGAATGCAAACAGCATGTGGTCCTATCTGTTGACAAAACTACGTATATAAATAAAATTATTGCCTGTGCGATTAATTTTATTATTTTTAATTTGTATTAACAAAATAAATTGTACTTATTACATGTACCTACACAATTAAACATTCATTTCTTATGAAAAGATTGAGAAATTATTTCCAAGACATCTAACCATAGAAAGGGTTTTATGAAGAAAAAAACACTGGAAAAATTGCACGGATAAACCTAAAAACAAGTTTTCTTTTACTGTAATTGTGAACGCAAACAGTTTCTATGGGTTAGCGTAGCCAAAATATACCATATGTTGGTTTGTAGCTACTAAAAAGGTAAGCTCAGTATTAAGGCGGAACGAAGTTCGCAGGGCAGCTAGTAAATTTATAAAATATTCGTAATGAATTGTGCGTAATAGTAAGATATTGGTTGCCTATATCTTCATCAAGAGCTTTTGATATTATAAAATATTTTTACTGACTTTTGGTTTATATCGTATTTAAATTGGCTTATATAAAGGTGGGCTAATTTTTTGGTACATTTTTGAAATATTACATTAGGAAACACCGCAAAACCCTGTAATTTCATGTTTACTTGTTTCATAAAATTTCCTAAGCCCAGTAGTTAATAATAAGTTGCGCCCGAGGCGTGGTTATGATTAATCGGTGTCATTCCGGCCATCCATCAAACGAACACGCAAAAATGTTATCTATTTTTTACCGAAATTACGCTGACGTCTCATAATCACTGGGGTATTTTATTATTTCATGGTAGTTTTTAGGTCTACTTTTTCAAGTGAAGATAAACGAGCTGTGGCGAGAACGACACTTCAAAACATCGCTTTTTTATAAAATTTAATAAATAAACTATAGAATTGAAACTGTTTTTTATTTCGATGACAATTGACAGACCTGTCGTCATTGTTGCGACGTTTGTAGAATGTAGACACAACGGCAATTTCATAAATAGCTCAATACGGGTAAGGTGATAAGGTCCAGGCGAAATTTTTTCAAGTCATGCAGCAAATTTGATGTAAGTATCTGTGATTTCAAAGCTATTACGGTAAGTTTGACTTATTCAATAAATAGAATAGAAATAATACTTTGCTGACTAGTCAAATGTCAATTCTTTCACTATTCAAATGTTAAGAATAAATCTAAATGTAGTTAGTCTTGCAAAATCTACTTGTATGTTAAGTTAAAGTTAAGCACACTTAATTTTAGTAAATTTATTAATTATTTCCATTTTATTTTGGACGTTCATTATTAATTTTATTGTCAGTATGCCTTAATAATTGGTGTGTATGTGTGTAAAATTTGTGATGTCATATTTTCTTGTTGTGTTAATGTGTTAATTTAGTTGCTTCAACGTGCGCCTCCCATCCCTGAGAGGACTTTCTTTCTATATGCTCATTTAACATTCTCTCGAACCGTGAAGAAAAACATCGTGAGGAAACCGCTTAGAACCAAAAAGTCGACGGCGTGTGTCAGTTAGATTGACAAATAATCATGAAATAGACATCTGAGGCCTAGACCTAAAATGGATGCGACGGCCAAAGCACAAATTAATATTGGGGGATAGATTTTAAACACGATTGTGTTCAATGTTTCGTTTTAAATCGTAAGAAATAAATATTGACTTCGAGAGCTTTCTAAACAAAACAACTTATTATTGGCATTTAGCAGTTCATTACACTTGAATCGACATGTTTTTACTAAAAACTACTTTAAAGGGACGAATTAGACAAATATTTAGTAGGAATTAAGGGCTTTAACTCCTACAAGTGAAGTTTTTAGGGGTAGAGTGAAAAGTAACACTTAGCACCCCAATTCTTGATGTTCGGGAATGGTCCAAAGTATAAGAGATTTATAATGAAGTTTATGAGTGTGAAGTGTGTTCCTTATATATTTATATCTATACTAGCTGACCCGGATAAACGTAGTTTTGCAATGTATATTATTTCTAGGAAACATTTTTTTAGTTAGAAAAAAAATAACTATCAACTATAATCAAAAATAGGGGTGGATCGTAGAAGGGTGCCAATTAAGGGCTGTATGTATGCTGTATCATAAAAAAATAAAAACCAAACAAATTCTAAAAAAAATAAAACAATAATTTTTGGGGTGGACACCCCTAAAATATTAGTAGCCGATTCTCAGATTTACTGAATATCTATACAAAATTTCATAAGAATCCGTAGAGCCGTTTCCGAGGAGTATGGGAACGAACATTGTGACACGAGAATTTTATATATAGGTAGGTACATATATGAAATATATATTATAGATATGGAAATATTTGTGAAGGTTTCGGGGAGGTTTAAACGGTAGGAAACATGGATAATATATAATAAAAACAGTAAGCATATTAATATGATGTTTTGCTGTCAAATATAATATATACGTAGAAGATTGATTTGTAAATGCCGTTGAGGTTTTTATTGACTTAATGTGTGAGTAGGTACATCTTAAATTTTTCAATAAAGTCCTAAACCGATTTTGATGAATTTTATTGTGTGTAAAGTACATTTGAGAATCGTTTAAATTTACAATTAGCTGTTTTATATTTAAAGATCTGTGTCCAGGACAACGTCTGTCGGGTCGTTTGTATTATTTGTATTTACGCAACAACAGTAAGAACGAACGTGATATTAATGATTAACACAAGAGAAACTTAACTTAAAATATTATTCATAAAAAAATATGTAATAATATTAATAAACGTTATAGTACATATAAATATTAATATCTACAAGTAGTCAGCCATTTTTAAATCTATAATTTCAGAGAATTTTTCAGATACAGTTTAAGTGGTTCAAAGTAAATAAATTTATAACAAGTACATATATTTTTAAACCATACAATACACAATTATCAATTAACGAGAATGTCATGGCGTCTACAGGTTTTCCGATTTCCCCAGAGAGGGCTCTCGTGTTACAGTTTACAATTACAAGGGTAGAAGAGTACACCTTAATAGCTAATAATAGCTGTTTTGCTAGGGTCTTTAAAATAATGATTGTATGTTTGTATGATAGTTTCTTACCCCACATTAAAAAGTAGTAAAACCATTCTATGACTTATAGTCGATAATAAAGCTTTTTTTCTTAATACAGATAGATATTTCTAGTGTGTACTGGGATATATAGGCGTCATCTAATTTATGTCCCTTGGAACTTTATGAAACCCAGTCCCAGGGCCTTTCTGATAAGATACAGTAACTAGAAGCAAAGTTTTCTTTTAGTATATTTTTATTTTCAACAAACAAATATACAGCATTTACAATATTCTTAACCTACAAAGTAATAAAAAAAAGGGTGCGTGTAGGTACTTATGAACGCGCGTAAGAAGTTATACTTCTTTGGCATTATTAAAAATAGTTTTTGATTGCATGCAAATAATTAATTACAATTAAATAATCAAAGACTGGAAAAGGAGTCATTATAGTCAATAAAGTTCAGTTTACATTTGAAAAATTAAATAAATAAGTATTTATTAGTAAGAGATTACATTAAGTGTAATATAAATTCTATTATTATTCGAATGTTGTTTTTAAATTATGTCCAATGCCGTAGCATCTTCCGTGGACAACTTCATTCTGTTAATTTTGTGTCACGGTGCGCGCGCATCGTAAAATTTCTCTCTCATCAATTTTTCATAACGCGCCTAAAGAAGTATAACTTCAATAATAATTAAAAAATGGATAAATAGAAAATTAAAACAAATCTAAAAAGTTTGGTCCCTGTGACAATGTACCATAATACTGGCAGCATTTCCTCACTGTACTGCGATACTTATTCGTTGAGCGAGGAAAGCACCAGCTCTGGGGTCACCGGTACTATCTACCAGGCGCCAACTTAAATCTTTAATAAGCTGTGCACTTGAACCTCACGGTACACACACTCCAAAGGGATCAAAATCAACGTCATATAAGTCTTTGTTCCAACAAAGACTTATATGTGAGCACTGAGCCATAATATATCTTTTTTTCCGACTCTCTTTTGGCATGGTATCCAAGACTACTAACTTCAAAGCCACATGGACACTTCTGGGAATTACATAAAGCCACTCTTAAGTGTAGGCTGATGGCAATTCTAGGTGATTCAGGGTCCAAAAGGGAGCTGGATGATTTATTTTTCCGATTTTATTTATACATTATTTATTTCTGGATATCGTGTAAGTGTTTCCATACTTCTTACAGATGCATTATATAAAAATAATCTTAGCGTACATTACTTGTAATATTGAAGCGTGGAAAGGAATGAAAGATTTGTATTCGCCATGTATGTTATTAATAAGTATAAAATATTACATATAAAAATCCGAAAACCTACAGCAAGATAATTGGTGAGGGTCCGTCTGTCTGCCGAGAAAACTCAATAACCGCGAGCCCATTGAGGGAAAGATCAATCTTCCTCGAGTGCAGACCCTACTTTACTCACAATTTGATTTAGTTCAAATTGTCCTGCAAGTGAGTTTTTTTGTGAGAGCCAACAACCTGAAGGCATGGAGCAATTCTCTGTACTTGTTTCACTCATCACTTTTCTCAAATATACTGAAGGATTATAATTTTTTATTATCCTACTAATATTATAAACGCGAAGGTATGGATGGATGTTTGTTACTCTTACACGTAAAAACTACCGAATGGATTTTTAATGAATCTTTACATTAATATAGCTTATACATCAAGATAACACATAGGCTACAATTTATTAAGATATTGTGTGAATTGTCCAAAATATCAAGTAACCTATATCTTATGTGTAAGCCATTATAGCCAAAATAGGGACCCATAACTACAGTACAAAATTGATAATTTATTTCATATGCATATTTGGTAGTATAAATTGATTCCTAAATGAAAATAAATACTTTTATCGCTTCTGGTATTTAAAGTAGATAAAATATGTCTTTCACGTTTAGTGCATTTTCTCTTTTAACTATACATCCTTTTTTATAATGTGTAATAAAGTTTTTTCTTTCTTTATTTGCCTGAAGGAATAAGATCTAAATAATCCGTACGGATAATTTTACATTGTTGTTAAAATCCTGGTTATTTCTGGAACTTTGGTTCCTTAAAGGTTGGTGCTTTAAATTATTTAACTGATTTAGCCTAGGTATTTCAAGTGTCAGAATTGAAATTGTAATTAGTCACGGAGTAACATATAGCCGACAACTCTATAAACTCTAGAAACTTAGGGTATAGTAAAACGTGCGGTCGTGTTTTTTATTAATACTCGGCTCATTATTTTATATGTCGATTGACTACAGATAACAGAAGAGGGTGGCGTTGGCGGCACGTTAGCCTACAGCCCTACAGCCGGCGGGCACAGGATATTACACACGACATTTATACTCTATACCATAAATATTACACAGATTGAATATTTGTTGAGAGAATAGACTATAACATTAATTACTCGTCTGCTCACTGCTGGTAAAATACGTAATATCCGATTTGCCACGTGGTTTTGGTTTAATGAAAATGAATATTTGACGATGATTGTGAAAATTAACAAAAATGTACATATAAAGATATTTCTAGTCAACTAATACTCCTTTCAATAAAATCCTTCATTAAAAAAGGGGCCACTCGCATGCAGCTCATTTTATTATGTAAATGCAGATCCTAAAAAACTCTGAGGAAAATAAATAATCTAGAACAGTTATAGAAAAGCGTTAATGTCGTTAGAGAAAGCAGCTGGATACCAATTATATATTACAATAAAAACAATCGTCACGTCCCAACTATAAGCATGTCGAGTAAAATTATTGACGTACTAAAATGGACTTATATGTTTTTATTAAACTAGACAGAACAAATTGTCTGTAAAATAGACGTTATTTTGATCGACGATCTAATCATGCGTGTGATCAATAAAATTTATGGCTTCGTTACTTATTTACGAGAACAGGGTGGAAAAGGCGCGAAACTGTAGTACAGATAAGAAATACTCTCATAGAAAAGGCAGATGACAGGTGTCTATGGCTACTAGTTACAGATAATTTATAAAGTGAGAACTTGAAATACTTGAGAACTTATTTCATCAATTTATCCATTATAACAACATTTTACACAGAAATGGGAGATAATTTATTTCTTATACGCTTATTAGTCTAGGTGCAATAATTAAATTGGCAACAGCTTCTACGTGCATTTACATACACATTCTCTAAGTATGGTAATACTTCAGTATATTTTTTGTCATAAGAACCATATTCAGAGATTATTAACTCTTACTCGTAATAATTTAATGACATAATTGCTTCAACGCTATAGAATAACACCTTGTGCCTAATAGCAAACTTCTGAGTTAGTAATTTAAGTGTTAGTTTTCGTACAAAGCTTTTTAACTAACTATTATATTTAAAAGCATTATAGATAATATAAAAGTATTATGATCAAATACTTAATACGTTTAAATTATATAAGAATTTTGTTTTGATAATGTCAAAACTTATGCGACGTAGCGTCCAAAACGCGCGGTCTGACATTCACAGATAAACCCAAACGTTGAGTTGTATTTACAGAATATAAGACGTTCTGTTAGTAAATCTATAATTTAGTTATAGATTAGAAATAAAAACTTTACTCTTAAAGGTTAAAAAAAATGCCAAATGCTACTAATGCAATTAATTATAATTAAATAAAAAAGATATATTTTAAAACATATAAATACAAACTTTCAGTTTTCTATTTTATAAAACAGATTAATAATATTTTAAAAAGTCACAAACCTGTCCCGCTTTGCATTCAAGTTTTCCATTGATAGACAACAAAAACCTCAACTCGATAAGACCTTTAAATTATCAGAAACAATGTTTGAATAATGTGTATCGTTTTTATAACACCTATAATGATGCTTTATTACAAAATTATGCTCAGAAAGGTCGCAAATGCCTCCACACTCTGTATCGCATAACGATTTGAATTTAATCGTGCGATTTTTTTGTCATACCACTCTTATAACTTAATACTTGAATGACCGCTCGAGTTTATTTTTATTAAATGTCAGTTATAAATATCTATTAAGATAATTGGTTATTAATTGTAGTCTATGACTGTTTATAGATTTGACATAAGGGTCGCTTGTGCTGTGTCTACATGGGCTTTGTCTATAAGTAGATATATCTATATGGGTAAGATTAATTTTTTTTTTGATGTAATAAGAGGCAAACGAGAAGGCTCACCTGATGTTAAGTGATACCGCCCCGCCCATGGACACTCACATTGCTAGAAGTACGCTGTTTTCTTGAAGGACCCTAAGTCGAATTGATTCGGAAATACTTCAGTGGGCAGCTGGTTCCACATTAATGATGCGTGGCAGACTGCCTTAAGATTCGAAGACAGTACAAGTCATAGATTGTTATAACTAATGAAGCATTTGTTGAATGTTGAATATGTTCTGAAAATTACGAACTATTTGTGTGTTCTTCCATTAGCGTCTTAGCTTAGTGGTTAAGCGTTTGAACTATTTTCACGTTGTTTTTCTTACTTGCAAGTGCTATGCAGGAAAGGAAGATGGTGGCGTAAACTTAATTATAGTTTACAATATTATGTGTAATTACTGGTCGTATTTTACTATTTAAATACTCTTTTTAGTACAAACAAAGTAATTATTGTCAATTATGTGTGCTTAATAAGTAAATTGTGAATTTCTTAAAGTAAGATTTATTATTACAGTTATAACCTTTGTAAATATCACTTTTTACACAAATTTTATCGGATATATTATCTGGCTACAAGGTATGCTTATAAAAAGGTATGTTATCTGCACAAATTCGTAAGAATTATGATAAAATAATTTGAAGCTGTAAAAGTTAATTTGAAAAGCTTTTGGATGTTCAATTTCAATTCATTCATAATAAAAAGGTTGAAATACTGTCAAAAAGTATATTTGATAGGACGGAAAGTTAGTTATTACTTCCAAAAAGTAGCGTTAGTACAAAAAAATGTCTCTTCGTGAATGGAAAACTCGTACTTATTGAATGATGAATCAAATACTTTAGCGAGACTTGATTACATTTTTGCGTTTTTAAGCACTTAATATATCAATAGAACCATAAAATTACACAAACGATACAAACTGTACGAGGTTAGGAGGTTCATAATGTATTACTGCAAAGAGGTGAGTAAAATCGATGAGTGAGTTAGCGAGAGCGCGCGGCTTCTGACGTCTAGTTTCCGGCGACGGGAAGCTGAGCCGGCGCCGGAAATCCATGAGATTGGACAAAAATTGTCACTAGTTCGTCATTTGATCACTTTTTAGTGATGTTGACATACATAGTATATATCTATTTTTACTATACTTCTAGATGTAATAAATTAATTTTTATACACACAGGTTCAGAGAAAACAATATGGACACGTCCTATTTTCGCCTTTGATTCCACAGAAAATGAGAGAGAAAGTCTTACCTAGTTATACTGTAGATTATATTCTGTAAACAATGACAGGCGTTGACATATTTAGGTACACAAACATTAAAACTAGTAGAATACAAGTGAATAAACTATGCTGAAACAAAACCTGCAAGGCTGTATCGCCGGGAATGAACTGCGCAAGAAGTTGATAACCAAATAACCATCAATTCGTATCCAATACGAAGAACTACATTTATGTTATGCGCTCTAGCGATAGCGGAAGCGATTATCTTTATTGCTGTGTCAACGTAAAACAGTAAAAGACATTTACTTCGTTTAAAATACTAGTTAGTTGTTTTGTCAATATTGGATTGTTGTATTTAACTTTCTTTATTATATTTTGTACTGCTTCAGATTTCTGTATCTGTGTCGTGATCATCACACACATATTCATACACATTACACTCATTCATTCACTCACATGCACCCACACACTCACTCATACACTTACGCACCGCGTAAGGGTAATAAGAAATTGTTGTAAACAGTTAAAAAAAGCAAAATTGTAATACAAAAAGTTAGGATGTATTAAGTTTGTTATTGAAGAGTTGAGAAGCCTGACGCAGGTATTTTTATTTAATAGGGTTCCTATTAAATAAAAGTATTTATATATTTATTGTATCTCTTAATGGTTCCTAGCGGCCTCCGGATAAACAAAGCTCAGAGCTTAAGCTCAGCTTATTTTTAATACCTAAGTTTCGCAAGATTGAAAGGACCAAAAGGAAGAAGAAGGTGGAAGAAATAGAAGCGTTACCAGGAAGCGAATGGATAAAGAAAGCTACGGCCTTTACCCGTGAAGGTTCCGATCAACGATACTGAAGGAAGCTAGGATGATGTAATGATGGAAACTAAACGGGCTTTTATTATTATTATTATTAAGTATCGCGAGCGTTCGTCACAAATACCCTGCGCTGTGCACCGCAAATCGAATCAATAGACGGCGGGCGTAGTCTCCGAGGATTTCGCTTTTCATCCCCTGTTATTGTTTCAATCTCTTCGCGAATCGAAAAACTTACTTATACAGGTGTATTATTTTATAAATTTCGCAGATAAAGTTTGCATTGAATTTATTCACTTTTAAGTTATGTGTATTTTAAGTTGCTGAGTGGGCCTGACGGAAAATAATTTTGATTCACTAGGTTTTTTGTTTAGAGTTGTTTGGGTTGATCCCGGATCTCGCATCACCTTGATGGTCTGCCACGGTTCACAAGTCTTTCTTTTACGAACTGTAATATTAGAAATAGACTAACGGTAGTCTTTCCTGGGAGGTACGACCTTCAATTGTTTAAAAAAAGAATATACTCCTACCTCAAAGGCCGGCGACCTACGAAAACTGTCCATGAGCTGCGATGTCTGCCCTTTTTCCTATAAAAAGTATTATTTAAAACTATCCCGATAATTTCGATTGTGAAATGCACGCTTAGGTCACCCAGTAACACGAAGGTGTGGAGTGAAGTTTGACACGATGTTTTAATTCAATAAAGAAAAATTTGTGTGGTTTATAAATTAGATAGTTCGATCGACTATAACATTATAGGTTTATTTATTGTTTCCGTAGAGCAAATGAACAGTGCTGATTGCTGGCCTAGTGGCTTGAACGTATCTCATCACTGATGTCGTCGGTTCACAATGGACTTTTGTGTGCACTTTACACTCGCTTGTGCGGTGAAGAACAAGACTTAGTAACTAACTAGAAAAGTTGTCGGCGTCTGTCAGGCATAGGCGGTTGATCTTTCGGCGTTTTCAATAATACTTTTTAAGGCAAGTTGGTGTTTGTATTTAACTAACCCGACAAAATTGTTGCGTAGAGAATCAACGCGCGCGCGAGTACGAATGCGCGTACACCAATAATTTTCTTAGGCTGCTATTATTAAGTTACAACATTTCTAATTATACTTTAGCAAGCGAGGTAGTTATATTTTTAAAAGCTTATTCTTTTTAAACATGTCTTAATCAAGGCCATTGAATTACGACTATTAAATTAAATTGATACGATTTTATTGAAGTAATGACTATACCTATAATTCAAGGTTTAAACACAAATGGTATCGTAATTTGTACTTAAGTATTTTTATGATTGATGCTCGTAATCTATACTAATATTATAAAGTAGATTTGTATGTTTGTAGCTCAAAAATTCAAAAACCTTTGGACCTTCAAATCTTTCATCATTAGAATACTAAATACGAGTAGCAGATATATTTATTTCTAAAAAAAGTGCGTGCGTACAAAGTAAACAAGTCAGAAGTGAAACTTCTTTGGCAAAGTAATTTTTAAGTCTTGTACATATTTATACAAACCTACTTTAGATTTCCGAGAATTAGAGGGAGGGAAAAAGGAAGTTATATTAGGAATTTAATTGTCATTAAAATATTAAAAGTGTCTCTACACTTATTAATACAAATTAATTTTTTTTAATTTATTTTTTCGATAATAAAAACACGTGGCATTTTTTTAATATTTTTTTTTAAAGTAAATATATCATTTTATTTACACAAATACAGTATTTACAATTTTCTTAACCTATAAAGTAATAATAAAAATAATTAAAGAAGAAAGAAGAAAATCAAAATTTACAATTCGTCATTTGGGATTTCAATTAATTATTTTGCATAAAATATAAAATACTTCATAAATTCTCTTTACAAAATTTTTATTTTAAAAATAAAATTTCCTTAAGGTAATTAATTAAAATAATATCACAGGCACATATAATATTCCTGTTCGAGCACATTCAATTAAACAACAATTATTTAATATATTTATTATACTTTTAGCACACAGTCAAATGATAATATTAACAAATTAAAAAAACATGGCACAACACTAAGAAACAGCAACCTTAATTAATGAAAACTGTTAAATAAATCGTGAAGAGTGTGAAACCTATATAATAAAAAAAACAATGATATTTACAGATTAACGAAGAATTATTAAAAAGTATATATATATAATGATTATGTAGTACTAATAAAACCAACAAAAGGCAAACAGACAAGGGTGACGAGGTAATGTACATATTCAACTATGTTTAAGTTATTTTTTTCTATACTAAACATGTATATTCTAGATTAAGTAAAATTATATCTTGTCTGAATAAAGGCTTATCTTATTATTATGAAATACTGACAATCCCTATGACATAATTTATTTTAAAACGCATCTCTAGCCGAACAAAAAAGCCTTAGCTATTATTCGGAAGCACTCGGGAAGGCTGTTATTATGTTGTTGAGGCGACGAGGCGCCTGCAACACCGTTTTTTATTAACTACTTAAAATACCAGACATTTTTCATATGTGAAATTGATTGTTTAGGTTCTGGAATTATTTAATATGGATTTATTAAATAGTTTAGATAAAAGCTTGTGGATTATTTTTTTGATTGGTATGCATTTTGTAACATAGAATTGTCATTGCTGAATTGCTACTTCGTTTCGGGGATGTGACATATTACCCCTAATTCATAGGAAATATGCGTTATGCGCATGCGTCCCAGCGCTTGTAAAATTTTTACGTTAATTATAACGCGTTTATATTAAGCTTTTCATTTACCCTAAAATTTAAAATTATTTATGTTTCACTATTTGTATTATTCCGTAGAACGCGTTTTGGTCAAAGCTCACCGATGTCCAGATTAAGTATTCTTATAAACGATCTAGGTCTGGATATACATAGTTGCTCCCCTCACACTATAAAATGGACTTTTGTTTAGTTTTCTGTAATTTGAATTTTTTCTTTGATTAGTAATTAGTATTTGTTTGTAAGTTAGTAATTGTTTTTTTTTGTAATGTTTGTTATGTTTGTGTTGTAATAGGTTATGATCTCTATATATATGTATGTCATGTTTGCCTGTAAGTGCTTGTCACACTACAAATTGTATTTTGCGTTTGACTTTACCAATGTGTCAGTGTGCCGAGCGTTGGCAAGCTTTTCTTCAATAAAAAATAATAATAATATTAGTTCTGTGAATCAATGATTCTAAATTTCTTTATTATTATTGTTTATCATACTTTTATATAAAAAAACCTTATCTGTGAAATAATTTAAGGACATATTTAATTATAGCTTGTATATATTTTTTTACATATCTTGTATTTGTGGTGTCATGTTTCCTTAAATAAAGTAAATCCCATCTTTCGTGCCTCCATTTGTCTGTCTTTGGTAGTATGCATAATGTTCCTTAACATGTGATATTTCCAAAATATATGTAATGCCATCAAAAACATAACTTACACCAAGTAAGAGATCCATGTATTATATTGGTTATTACCAAGTCGGAGAATTTATTATCCTACTTAAGGGACCTTCCGTCTTAAGTTGTGACATAATTAGCTAACCTAGCAACATCTTTACCTAACCATATCAATATTACCAATCTTTTATATTTTAAATTAATACATTGACTTGGCAAGCGCGCACTGGCGAGCCCTCAATAGGCATAACATATGTACAGGTATGTTATAGAAACCAACCATATTATATAGAAAGCACTTCCATTCAAATACTGGTGTTTATCGGAACACAAATGTATCGTTCATCGAAAAATGACTGCAACAACATTCATATCGCTATATTGAGTGAGAATCTAAAGAGACATACAGTCATACAGGTTTCTCGTACCGGCTCATCATATTATATGCAATGCTATGTTTTTGTATGTTTAACAGTTGGTATGTAAGAGTTTATCTAAATAAACACGGAATAGTGGCTGTCCCAATGAAACCTGCCGTCGTATAGTTGCAGATAAGCCGAAGGGAACCGGAAAGACTTGGTGCGAAGATGAATGCGATGAAGCATCATTGACCGAAGTTAAATACGTTTATTTTCAGAGTGATAAGAAAAAATCATTCAGTATCATATCACCTATTCAAAGTTCAGTAATCTATTAATACACGTTAGGAAGCTTTAATTGCATAAGGAAAATCAATAATTTGGATATTTGTAACATAATTTACTAAATAAACGATAATTTCAAATTGTTAAGAGACGACAAATTCACGACGCACTATGTTACACTACATATTTTACACGACTACATATTTTATTCCCATAAGGTGTATATTGTAGGCAGCTTGGGTGATTACCTGTTCGTCTCCGGATGCTTATATTCTTCATCTTTATTCTATTGTTTTCAAACCTAAAACTCTATTTTTAGTACTTCTGCAATGTCCACTACAAAGCTCTAGCATATAGCTTTAGCAATAACTCGTAGCATCTATTGCCATTCTTATACTCCTACCTCCCTAAACCGGTGACTATTATAGTCCGCGAATTTTTAAGTATTTTATTTGTTATGTTTTTCTGATTACGATCTGTGTCACTTTTTGACTCTCTTTAGCACGGGCTGTATGGAACAGATCTTTATAAGCGCATACATTTTAGACCGTGTTAAATTTTTGTTGCTTGCTTTAATTCACATTTCATTGTGAATAAATGTATTGGTAATTCTTGTTGCCTGTATGTTCGACACACGTTATACTAAACTGCCTCCGTATCATTAATCAAGTTTCTTTTTTGTGTAAATGCGATTTTTATTGTCGAGTCGAGTCGTGACTCCATTTCTGTTAATGAGAGCCGCAAGGTGGCATTATGGATTAATTCAATGTCACTTCATAATACTTTGTCCTTTTTAATATTTTTATTTTGAAGAAGTTTTAAATTAGTGTCGAGGTTTTTTGTTGTTGGCAATGGATATAAATCATATCATCACCCATTGAAAGAAACCAATTGTGAAGATCAAAACCCTAAACCAATTGTAAAGATCTTGAGAAAGAACCAACGTACGCATAAGTATACGTACATAACGCATGTAAATGGGTCTTTCACGAATTTTATTGCCCGATCATAGTGAAAATTAAGAGGATCATAATATGTCTTCTTTTATAACGAAGTAATCCTACTGAAGGAGCCTGTTGAAAGTGAGAGACAAGCAAGTAGGTAATCCCACAGAAGGAGACTGTAGAAAGTGGGAGACACGCCAGAAGGTAATCCTACAGGAGCCTTTTAAGTGTCTTGCAAGGAGAGAGCTAAAAGGGTTGAAACAGTAGGTAGTAATCTTCTCCCGTCACAAATGTTGTACACACTATGACGAAGGTATATGGCTATACTCCCTCTGATCCCTTTAGAATGCGAAAGCGACCTCAAGGGATTCCTGGAGGTAGGTTAAAACAACATGAGGTGATGTTGGAAGACCATAAGACGACTGCATTTGCTCGAATATAAGAAAAACACATTTTTTTGTGAAGAACAGGGGGCAAACGGGCAAGAGGCTCACCTGCTGTTAAGTGATACCGCCCGCTCATGGACACTCTCAATGCCAGAGGGCGCAATGCGCATTCGCGAATGCGAACCGGGCTTTTAAGATTTCGTACACTCTTATCATGAAGGACCCTACGTCGAATCGGTTTGGAAACACTTCAGTTAAAGGGCAGCTGGTTCTACATAGTGGTGGTGCGCGGCAAAAACTGCCTTAAAAAACGCTCAGTTGTAGTATCCTATTATATGCTTATATACCTATGTTTCATTTAATTTACCTTTATAGCTGATGTGAGAAAACACTTCGCAAAGGAGGGCGGGGCGAAGTTAACTAATCCTCAAACAATCTAGGCAACAAAGCCTATTTGAAAATCAATTACTAAATGCTAACGCGATGTTTTACGAAACTCGTACATAATTATATTGGGAATATCTGAGATAATGGTGGGGAACGATAGGGCTGTTGCTTTAATAAATATATTTAGTTATAGAGGGAAGTTAAAGCGGTTTAAGTGTTATTAAATATGGTGATTTTAAGGCAATCTGTTCTGTTCTTAATGCCACAGACCACAGGCTATTATTTTAGCGATGTCTCTGTTCTTTAGGTTCTGCTCGCTAGATCATAGATGTCACACGAAACTGATGGTAATGTATTCTGCCTTAAAGTCCGATGGTGAAACTTAGCTGTAGGGAAACGAACTCCTCTGAACACTCTCCATTGTAAATGCGGTAGAAGATGCAGAGAGCCCCCCATGTCCATAGACACCCATTTTAGTGGGAGCGCTGTCGGTCTTTATAGGTGTTCCGTAATACATATACACATATTATTTTATTTGATATCGACATATTAATTAAGCGAACATTTTCATAAATCTAATATCGCTGTGTTTGTTATTTTTTTCAAGAACGTCTATTATGTATGACATAAGAAATAGGTACATATTTTGCTAGTGGTAACCCTGCGGAGGATGACATTGCAAGACAGATGGCGCCTGCTCGCCGCCGGTCTATGGGAATATTCGTAACGATTTTGACAATCCTAATTGTTTATTTTGTCTACAACTTAATTTGAAAGTTTGAGAACTTGATAGCTTTGATGACGTAATTTGGGTTCAGGATTCTTTTAGGAAAAATTTTATTAATTTATTTATAAGTAATTTTATAAAGAAAACACAATTAGACAATATCCATAGCCAAAACAGATTACATTGATAAACAAAATATAGAAACAGAAAACATACGTCAATTAAGTACATTAATGGATAAACTGAAATTAAACATTAAACAAACGACAACTTTATATTATACCTAAAGAAAAAATTTAATTCTTACTACTGCTAAATAAAGTCAGTCTTCCCTATCCCTCCCACCCTTTGGTAAGATGGAAAATGTCAACATCTTCATAAATTGTTATGTAGCTAAAACCCGATACATTGGCGAATTACAATTCGTGTTCGTACGAGGCAAATGGAACAATTGTGAATATCTTGTTGCATACGGGGGAGAGATTCTTAAAGAAATTAACAACAGCAAATAGGGGCGGGGCTATCTTTCCGCTCATTAAGAATAGCGTGCAAAAATAATAATATTGTCCAAAAATGGTCCGGTAAACTCCAGAGCAAACATATTTCTGTGTAACTTTTCGTAGGAAAATAATTCAAGCCCAAAAAAGAGTACGAAATAAAAAACTCTTCCCTCCAACTTTGATTTTGTTAGAGTAGAGAGTAGAGACTCTTGTGCCGTGGAGATCAAGTGCACAGGCGCTAATTAAAGAATTAAGTTGGCGCCTGGTAGATAACACCGGTGACCCCAGAGCTGATGTTTTCTCCGCTCAACGAATGAGTATCGCAATACAGCGAGGAAATGCTGCGATCATTAAAGGTACATTGGCACAGGGACCCAAACTTTTAAATATTGTTTTAATTTCCTATTTATTCATTTTTAATTTTCATTATTAATTACTAAAGTAAAATAATTATTTATAAAAATTACTTTGGTGTAATGAATTATTTAAATACAACTATTTTACCAGAAAACAAACCCAGATTATACAAGCAGGCATTCGTGGCAAAACTAACTCAGCCAAAGACGCCTTAAGATTAACTTGTACCTAATGTAATTCCGTGTTTCTTTTTTATTTTCCTGATTTGAACTTATGACCGTGAAACAAATATAAAGTGTATTAGGGATAACTTGTTTAATACACTTGTAAGAATTTGATGAAGGTCTAATAAATTGACACGGAGCGAATCATATCGGCGCGGGCGCACGCTGTGGCCGATTGACGGCTACGGACTGCTAGGGCTGATAAAAATGTCAAGACTGTGAGATTACGAAAATATAAAAAAATATTTTCGTATATTGATTTAGTTTATCTCTATATTGATATAACAATAATAACCTACAGTCACTGCTACCCCTTAGACTTACTACTTACTACATCATTGATTAATTTTGTGTGATCAGCCTATAATGTCGTCGATTTTTGGATTTAAAACATGCCGTTTTTCTTCCGGTGTTTAGCAAATGTTAAACTACTAAAATATTTGTAAAGAGCTGCTTTGAACGCTCCATCCATTGTGCAGTGTCGCACGCAGAAGCCACTAGGCCATCAAAGATCTATTGGTTTCTAGCCGCTTACGATTCGATACGTTAATAACAAAGGTATTATAGCGACTTTCCAGTTCTTTACGCCACATAATTGTAAGTTTTAAGTAAACATTGTCACTTGGTGGTCACCTACCGTTTTACTAGGGGGATACAGATAAACGTTACGACGCGCTAATCGGGTGGGTTCAAAAATGTTCTACGTAATACTTGAACGTACATCTATACGTTCCTCAGGAATCACTCTATCATACTAAAACACCAAAAAAGTATTTTATACTTTCTTGAACTATAGGGGTTAGTTTAGCCAGTTTTTAACGCAGTTTTTGCCGCGTGTCACTATGTGGAACCAGCTGCTCACTGAACTATTTCCGAACATATTCGACTTAGGGTCCTTCAATAAAAGAGCGTACCATGGTATCACTTAACATTAGGTGATCGTCCTGATCGATTGTTCTATAAAAAACCAGCAGTTCTGTTAAATAATTCTCATACTGCAATTTAGTGAGTGTTGCCAACCCTTGCCCCATTGATGTTATCAGGGTTGTACATCAGAACATTATTTGTATTGGGCGCAAGTTCTGACATTACTCAGATATCGTGCTGAGAGGCGCCAGAGGTCGGTGGAAATTGTGGAAATACTTTCCAATTCTACTTTCATTATAGTGAAAGTACCACTCCAAATGTTGTAATTATTTATTTCATAACGGTTATACAAAACATATAGCCAACAAGATGGAATACATTATATACACAAAAAGGTTCGTATCGAAAATCAATAAAAATATTAAATACGTAATACCTAATTCGGCTGTGTTGTATGATGGTGTGATAGTGAGGGTGTGTATGTGGGGTGTGCTCATGATGCAGGTAATTATTACATAATTAAAAATTAATCCGCCGTAATATTCGTTAATTAAGCGTCAAGTACGACATTCGTTCTAACCCTAGGATATAACGAGTACCTATTGAAGACAAAATTAATAAAATTTCGGGCGAACGAATCGGGCATTTAATTTCGTTTGTATTCCGTTTTTTATATATAAGGTAATTGAATAAATTAATAAACGTCTCTAAGTACAAACTAGACATAAATATAATTTAAACCTTTAACAGAATCGAAAGAGATCGGCAAAACGCGAACTTCTTTTCGCCTTAATATGATTTTTTTACTTAGCCTACCTTTTTATATAACAACCAACATATGGAACACCACCTCACAGACACTGTTCGCTTTTCCAGAATAAAAACCTTAGTGTACGAGCCAAGGCTGTACATTTTCCTGAATCAAGCTTTCTTAGTTTTATAAGAGTAGCGAAAAATCAGACGTAGGCACTATCAAGTTTCATTACGCTGACAAAAGTTCTAATATTTGTTAGTGCCTATAGTAGTTATTTAATTTTTTTGTATATTTATTATGTAAATTTGTTTTTCCTAATTAATTTCTTATGTTTGTTGCGTCTGTAAATTTGATTCACTTGTTGTGCACTTTTGTCAATTTAGCGTCACCTGTTAGGACTGGAGTGTTTTTATAAATAAATAAAAAAAAAAAAAAGTAAAAAAAAAAATACAAATAAAATAAAATTTAATTATTTTGAATGTATTCTATTGTTGTACCCAAGTGGTTTAAAACACCCCGACAACACGCGAACCGTAGATACACTTAGTACTAAATAAAGCTACATTTTTCCATTTTTTTTTCCATTAAAGCCTTCGTCAGAGTTCAAGGAATAAATAAAAATATTCGAATTAATCAAGCCGTCTCTGAGTTTTGCGCTTAGTAACACATTTTGCTATTAATTTTTATTTATATATATAATTGTATATCCGTTATTGAGTCATAGTTATTAAGACTATATTCTAGGCTTTAAGTGACATTATTTATGTGGTGTGCTGACGTAATCATTGTAATTTATCGGCGGCTCCTCTACCACCATTAAAAACACGGCCACGCCATATGCAGAATTCAACCTGCGCTTGCGGTGTTCTGTATGTTCAACCTTTATTTAATTCAATCTGAAGCTCTTTAGAGTGAGTCAGTTCAGTTCAGCGTTGGCCTAGTAGCACTGTACTGTGGTTTGAATGTTGTAACTATTTTTGCTAATAAATGTTTTTTTTTTTTTTTTTTTAAAGAAAACTTGAATGTCAACGAGAAGGGCTATGTGCCGGGTTGCCGGAAAGAGATCGCTTAGTTATAAGGCAGTCAAGTTCAGCACCATGATTTTTAACCTACTTCAAGAAAGCAGGAGGTTTCTCTATTCGACCGTATATATTTTATTTGTATTTTCGCCGATAACTTCGTCGTTAACCGATTTAAATTATTTTATTTTGTTGTAAAGGAGATATCATACACGTTGTATTTAAGTATTATTACAAGTGGTGGTTAGAAAACCATGATGGCATCTTAGAGAAATTGAGTGATTTTTGTTAAAAATCTGAAACTATTGTTAATAATAAGAAACCAGTTTTTTTTAAATATTTCTCTGATTAGAATATTATATGTATATATATATTGGTCGAGTATAAATACTTTTACAAACTAGGCACCGCTCTGTGCCCCTTAAGGAACAGCTCACAA
Source organism: Pieris macdunnoughi (assembly GCA_905332375.1). Classification (NCBI taxonomy): domain Eukaryota; kingdom Metazoa; phylum Arthropoda; class Insecta; order Lepidoptera; family Pieridae; genus Pieris; species Pieris macdunnoughi. The sequence goes on from CAJOBZ010000015.1 coordinate 4,849,378, forward strand.
GCCGCTAAAAAACCATGCTAAGCTTGATACTCAGTTCCGGCTGTTTTTCTACTCTCAACTTGGCAACTCTAATTCACTGGGAAATTGTATAATTGGACCCGTTACCATTATTGATGGACCGGCTCTCTAGGATATTAATCCTTGCTTAGGAGATATAAATTCCGTAAACATTACGGCAAAATTTATTTTAAATATATGTTATCTTAATTTATCTTAAATTACTCAGATGCTCTTCCTCTCCCGCTCCCTGTGCATTATTATTTGTATAAATTTAATTAAAATGTTCCTTACCTACCAATTCATAAAAACGAAAATGATTTTTAAAGTACACTTTCGCCTCCTTCTGTCTAATTCCGTATACGCTGTGATGGAAAGAGACAGATGAGGTAAGTAAGGTAAGTTGGGCATGTCACTTGGCCAGATTTTGGATTTTCACGTACTAACAGTACAATTACGGCGCGGATGTAGTACACTGGCCGCAAAGCTGGTGGCAATAATAAAAAATACTTAAACAATCTGCGTTTACTGCACAAGACGTTATGCGACAGAATTGCTATCAAAATTTTCTAATATGTAACTACTAAACGAATACGTCAACCAATAGCGTGTATTTTTTCTTCATCTACCTTACTCTGTCTCACTATAGCTATCTCCCACCTCGCTCAATGACACTGTCGTGATGAGACGTTCGCTCTATATCATTCTCTCTCTCGATCTTTCTCACTCTACTACTCTCACTCCATGGCTATTTGCTTCATGTTACATTCGCCCTTTCTCACTCTCTCTCAATCGGTCTCAATCGCTGTCTCCCTTTTCTTCGACAAAAAAAGCTACGCATATTCGTGACGCTAATATTATTATTATTGCGTTTCATCCGTAAAAAATTTACCCGCCTAAAGAAGTTTCACTTCAAAAATATTATTTACATAATCGCGAATTTTTTTTTTTTAATTATGGTTATTTTCTAATAATAATAAAACTTTATTCTTGATAGAAATGTGGTTGTGACAAAATTCATCTATCGCTAGTCCCTATACTAGGGAGTCCCTGTGTTGTGGGTAACTAGATAACAATTATTCCGTGGTACATAATGCATGTTTAAAGAAAAAGTAATCGTGTAAGACGTATATAAGTAGGCGTGAATGTATTAGTACGTTAATGGGTGTGTGTGCGTAATACACTTTGGGTATGTTCCGATATACATTGCGAGTACTGTATAGTGCTCCCACTGTTCAAAAATTCGTTCCGCTATGGACTGCCAGTATACAGCCGCAGCGTCCTAGGGAAATATATGACGTCACAAATCCCCGCTATACTTCTACTGCGAGCACTGGCGTTTTCGAGGTAAGGTACTCGCAGTGCTTTGATCACGTGATCAATCAAAACCACTTGAATGCCTAACGGCTGATATAACTTACAGTTTAATAACAAACATTTAAAATTCTAACTTACTTTCTTTGTAGTATTAATTCAATTGACAGTTAATATTAATATAGATTTTTTTAATGCGATAATACTCCAATAATAGTTTTTCTTGTTGAATTGAAAAACTTTGATGCACTCATTTGAAAACTGTGTCGAAAAACGAAGCTGACTAGTATACTGGACTGCGTTCCGTTTTAAATTGTAACCAGTATAGCTGGCTATAGAGAAACGGTTTCACAGTATACTAAATTGACGGTACTCTGTACAGTGGTCGCAGTGTATATCGGAACATACCCTATGTCTTTGAGACTGGCTGACAGTTGATGACAGAGCTTCGTGATGAAAAAGTGATTTGTAAATGTTAGGTACCAAGAGGAAGAGTCTATTTCGTGTTATTTCTTTTTATTTGAGGAAAATATAGCCTCGACGTAATTAAGTAATAAAAACTATAACAATGAGTGCGTATATTTGTTGCAGTGCGTAATGGATACATTTATTTGTAGTGTTAATTGCTTTTTTATCGAGTGCAATGCATCGGCGTTACGCACACTGACTCTTTAGTTATTCAAATAATTCTATAAATGCTTAAGTATAATATGTTTTCTGTAATAATTTCCTATAACGTCTACGCTACAAACTCTTTAGCGCCATCTGCGCCTGACACACGCCGTCGACTTTTTGGGTCTAAGTCATGTATGTGTTATACGGGGACAAACGATCTTACGGGACGCCCATAAAGGCAGTCATCACCGACCATGGACACCCATTTTTTGTGGGTGCGTTGCCGGTCTTTGATTAGGTACACTCTAACTTGAATAGTTTTTGTTAAATTTATACACGTGTCTTTTGAAGGTTGGTTTAGTAGCAGTGTTGGCCTAGTAGCTTCTGAGTGCGACTTTCATCCCTGAGGTCGTTTCCAAGTTCAAGTTCGATTCCTGGCTTGCTTTAGACCCAAATAGTTGACAGCGTGCGTTAGGCACAGGAGGCTGATCATGTACTTGCCTATTAGATTGACTAATGATCACGAATCAGATACAGAAATCTGGAGCCAGACCTAAAAGAGGTTGTAGCGCCACTGTTTTATTTTTATTTCTCATAAAAGTAGTCCTGTATAAAGTCTATTGAGCTTAAACTCTTGTGTGTATACGATCTTTGTTAATCAGTTCCACGAAAATCCGTCTCAACTCATACAGACTATGCGATGTAAGAACAGATAAAACATATTAAACACTCGTTCTCAATCCACAACAAAAACAATTCAAATTTCGAATCCCAAAGATCGATCTTATAAAATGTAAACGTCATGGCAACGTATATCTGTAACACGATCTAAGAATATTAAACACACAATACAAACAATAGTACGTTGATTGAAACGTCAGCGATGGACAGCCGATTCAATCAGCCAGGGTAAGTATTAGCTCGTAATTACACCGTGAGGAGTAAGGGATCTTCCAAAGATTATTGACAGGGCATTTTAAAAATCGAACGGTACGATTTCAATTTTCAAATAGTGAGTCCAAATTGATATTGTTCCATTTTACGCTAATTACGTTGTAGTTTTCTTACGGCTATCTCTAGTTAATGATAAATAAATAATCTTATTACAAAATGGAAATAAAATTGGTTAAGTGTTCATTATTATTTGTTTTTTACTTCCCTGAATTACGTATAATATACAATGTCTTATTTTTACTTTTAAATACATACATGAAACCCTTTTTTTCATAGGTGGTCAAAATTCCCGGATCCCTTTGAAATCCCCTTACCGTGTGGCGTCATAGAATTTTTTCAATGATGATTCAGTATTTTATCTCAGTGTCTTAATATCGATTTCCATATAAAGTCGTCTCGATAAAAAGTTGTTTGTTTTTTGTTTGTCTGTCCAAATTGTTTTGTTTCGATAGTCATGGCGCTGTCAGTTTGACGTAGGATTATGAATCTATTTCATATTATCTATCGAACATTTGAAACAGAATAATTAGAACAGTAGGATTTGGTCTTACTTCTTCCTTCTTAAGATTTCAGGTTGCATTACAAATTAGTTAAATAATTTGTGAATCCTAAAAAAATCATCAAAACTAATTGATTAAATATATTTTATCAACGATAAAATGTTTTTTAATAATAAAAAAGTATCTTTTGAACATGATTACATCGGCGGTCTGAGATTAGCAATATTATTACAATTTAGTCAAGTGACTAAATTGTAATTAAAATTATGCGTATTTTGTACAATTCCAACTGATTACAATATACTGTCGCGTGTTAAATAAACAGCGATTAAAAATAATAGAGGTATTGAAGTGGTTTACAGATGTTTTTAAATTGAAATAATTAGACAGGCCAGCGACTAGACATTTAGGACTTATCGATCAAGTTCACTTGCTGTCAATAATTAAAACCCGCAAATGTTTTTTCTATGTTCATAGCTAGGCATAACGTTTTCATATAGAACTTACTTAGAGGTGTTTAAATTTAAGGAAGTACTGGCTGGTTTATTTAAAAAAATCTTTCGAAAGAAAAAGATTTCGTATATATAGAAGAATATTTAAAATTAGAATGTCACTTAGAATAAACAAGACATAGACTATTAAAGGTTGGAATTACTCTTAGATATAAAAAGAAATGAGTAAATTTAATCCGATGTTTTTATTTTAAGTAGCTTTATTGAAGTCAGTTTTTAATGTTTAAGTTCAAAACAAATTCTATAAATTCAAAGCTTGACTGTAAATAACGTTTCAATAATTTAACATTGGGTAAGAGCTCACATTCAGGCTGTTTTCCGACTTTCCTTTATCCGATTTCGTAAGTTTTTAGTATGGTATCTATCTTGGTGTCAGTTCAAGCAATGCCTTTACCAGATCAGCCTTGCGATTCTGTAACTCACTTTTCGTACTCACACAGCGGTTTTCGCATCGGCGGTGGCTCTCAAATCAGTCATGAAGCAGTCATTTTATGATTTGGCATTCTTCATTTTGATAAGGTGGGAGCTTGTAGTTTATTGTTTAGAGAGTTCGAAAACTGAGTTACAGAATCGCAAGGCTGGCCAAACACATTATGGGTAAACAGAATCAAGACATAGCGATATGTATGACTCGCGTACGTCAAAAATGTATTATACTTAGAAATACGTCATCACTTGGCGTCACTCGTTTCTGAATCTTACCCTCAGAGTAAAAAATTAGCCAACGTATGACTCTCGTAATCTTAAAATATGTATATTAATTCTTTCTTGTTTTATACCTAATATTTTATTTTTTAAGTTTGGGGGTTTACACTGCAGGGTGGCAACCCTAATTAAGATCGAATGTCCGCGTCTTAATCGATTTTTAATCTGTATTTGCGATTATTTACGATTTCGCTGCTAATGAGTATGCTTTTTGCACTTATCGAAAAACGTATTAAGTAGCACCTGACGTTCACGTATAAAAACTACTGACCGTTATGCATTATAACTGAAGTAGTTCCGACGTTTCTTGTAATTATAGACTAGGAACAATAAGTATATAAAACTAATATTATGGTTAAAGAAAATCGGCAATCCATTGCTATTTTGTGTTTGTTTTTATATTTGGTACTCTTAACTGATATTGTTAGGTTTCATAATTCAAGTATGCTAAATTTCTTAAGTGTATTACGAATGTCTTAGAAACTACAAGTCATTCGAAATTATACTCTTCGATTCAAGTAGTTCCAACAATTCACATTTCAACAAAATTGGTTATTGAGATACGTGTATCCACGCAGGAGGAGACCTGTATAATAAGTACCTGTTTGGCCCACATGGAGTAGATACTGTTCTCACATCTGGGCGGAGCTCCAGCTCCTCTCATAAAAATGTGGGGTTTCCGCTGCATCTTCTACATTCATCGACTTCATCCTCTTCTTTTTGACCATGGGCTAGTGCCAGGTCTGTTATGGGCGGCCACGTTTCCTTTTATCGGGACTCCAGTGAAGAGCTTGCTTCGCAATGTGACTTCCATCCCTCCTGAGCGTATAGCCTTGCAAACCCAGAAGTTGGTTTAATACTAAACTACTTTAAAGACTGGTTTTTTTCGTTATTTTTTTAGTTGTTCAAATTCTTAAAAGACCGGCTACGCACTCGCGAGCCTTCTGATATTGAGAGTGTCCATGGGCAGCGGTATCACTTTACATCAGATGAGCCTCCTGCCCGTTTGCCCCTGTTTTATAAAAAAAATTATAAATATTTATTATGTATAGAATTAAAAGAGCGGGTTGCTTTATCATTCTGTATCAGTCGGGTTATCCATAAATTGTCAGATTATGTTAAAACAGCAAGTACACTGTAATACTTTACAATGGAAATAAGCTTTTTCAGTGTTATTTAACATTTCAATAACGTTAAGGTCCGATGACATTCGTTATTAAAACATATAAAATTAATTATAGCTACGATTTATAACTAATAAATACAATTAAATATATGTTATTTCGTCTTAATTACGGAGTTAACGATCAGCAGGTTGAACGTTATAATAATATTAAGTTTTTTTATAAAAATGAATCCATTTCAATTTTGACGGGCATATGTTCATGACTTGCAACTTGAACTCATAAAATATAATAATCAAACAAAATTAATGCAACCTTTGTGCTTGAGTGTTGGCCTAGTGGCTTCAGAGTGCGATTCTCATCCCTGAGGTCGTAGGTTCGATTCAAGGCTGTGCACCAATGGACTTTCTTTCTATGTGCGCATTTAACATTCGCTCCAACGGTGCTGGAAACCATCGTGAGGAAACCGGTTTGCCTTAGAACCAAAAAGTCGACGGCGTGTATCAGGCACAGGAGGCTGATCACCTACTTGCCTATTAGATTGACAAATAATCATGAAACATACAAAAATCTGAGATCTCAGAGAGCCACTGATGTATTTATTTTTTATCACCCACGTTGAATTTATTATATATTTATAACTTTATTATTATAATTTTATGTGAGTATTATATATTTTGAAAGAATTAAATGCGCTTGCTATTATTCTAAACAGGTATATATAAGAAGAGAGGACGCCCACCAGAAACCTGGGAAGATGAAAGAAAAGAGACAGCGGGTCGGGAGAAGATAAGGGACAAACTGAGAAATTTGGAGGCCATCACTCCGTCGGAGTTCGTGTATGTTAAACATGATGTAATCTTCATGACTTAATGTAATCCTAATTGTGTATTACTCGGATACAGCCTTGCGATTCTGTAACTCACTTTTCGAACTCGCACAGCGGTTTTCGCAGCGGCGGTCGCTCTCAAATCAGTCGTGAAGCTGTCATTTTACGATTTGGCATTCTGATAAACAATAAACTACAAGCTCCCTCCTTATCAGAATGCCAACATTCAAGAAGGTTAACGTCCAACAATGGCTGATAGCAAATAATAAAATCGTTATTAAATCAACTCTTTTATGGTATAAATATCAAATCGGCGAATAAAAGCAATTAAAAAATACATTCCCACGCAAACATTAATTCAAGCAGTGAATACAAATAGCGATTATGCTTTTGTATTTGAAGAGGTCCTCCAAAGGGTTGAAGATACAAGTAGCATTTTCTATCTTTGTCAATATTTAATATGTTTTGCCACAATGTCGGAGGATTTCAAGTGGTCATTCATAATGTCTTGTTATAAATCAATGTGCTTTGTTGCGTGTTTTTATTGGTAGAATAGCTATTATTGTAAGATAAGGTACGGAATAATAAAAGTGTTTATATTTAATATACGAATCGATATGTAATGCTTAATAATATATCTTATTCGGTTGGTTGTAAGTTCGATCCCCGGCTGTGCACCAATGAACTTTCTTTCTATGTCCGCATTTAACATTCGCTCGAACAGTGAAGGAAAACACACACACTTTGATTCAGGCTTCTTCACATGACTATACTCTCTCTCTGAAATCATTTTGGAAGCATTATGAGACAATAGGTTTATAAAGTGGACCATGTTTTGGAGTTCCGAGAAAGCTTAATTGGCTACCTATTCGATTGCTGCGCAATATGCACATTATACAACTTCTCTAAAACGTTCTTTATAATTATAAAACTCCTAGTTATTTAAAGCAAAAGTATCTTGCTTCGAAACTCCTTACTAGCTCAGTCTTTAAATTTATTTAAAAATCTTCTTTTTGATTATTTATCTCCTGCCTCGTAATTTAGCTACTTATATGTATTAATTGTGACTCATTAACCATTGCAATGTAGGTTTATGTATGTGTTTCTTTTTTATTGTTCCATACTAGGGTTGCCTGGAAGAAATTGCTTGTTAGCGATAAGGCCGCCCGTTGCCTAATATCTTATGTAACCTGCTTCTTTTACGTAGGTATATTTTGTATAAAGTGACGAAGTGTAAATAACATTTAATAATTTCATGACAGAACCCGCCTCCTGTGTTGCATCAAAACTTTTTTAAATCTTTAATAAAAACTTCATAAAAGTGAGCAAGTAAGCGGCATGTTTATTTAAAAACTGCTCAATTTACAGACTCCGCTAACCCCAGCGAAGTTGTTGCAGCCGCGCGTTAATAATTCACACAGACAAAACGCACCGCGCTAACGTGCTACCCGCTTTCTGCTTAATAGTTGTGGCCACACTGACAGCGACGCTGAAAACAACGTACATTATTATTAAGCATATATCAACAAACACACAAAGCAGTGGCACAACACCCTTTTTAGGCGTGGGCCTCAGATTGATGTATGTTTCATGATAATTTTATAATCTAATAGGCAAGTAGGTGCTTGCCGTCGTCGATTTTTGGATATAAGGCAAGCCGGTTTCCTCACATTTTTATAGAACAGAACAAATATTGGTATTGTAAATTCAAGACCAGTGTTAGCTGGTGACACTGAAAAGTTTTGCGATACAATCCCAGCTATGCATCAATGGATGTTTCCTTTAAGTTCACAATTAATCGTCAATCTTACGGCAATTAACAAAATCATGGAGGAAATAGTGCACAATATTAAGCAAAATATTAAAGATGTGTGTCAGTATAGATTTACAGAAATATATCTAGCGATATAAGGTCAAAGATAGAGCGACACGGGATGGATATATCTAGGATGTTTGAGGTTATCTTAAGACAATATATTTGTGCACTGGCAGTATGAGCCATAAAATTAGTTTTGTTTTTATTTATTACCAAGTATAATCGTCAGATTAATTAATTTCAAATTAATATATTATCAACAAACTATAACCTTTATCCTTTTAATATTCGACTTATTAAAATTTATGTAACATTCTTGTTCTACAAGCTTGTTTATTTTACGGGTTTTAAATGTTTAGTTTCTTCTCGTCAAGACGTTAAAATATATCCGCTGTAAGTCGCGTCACGTCAAATCCAAGCAAACGGGGATTGAAACATCAGCTCTTGATATTTCACGCGATTTTAATCCGCAATAGGATCGTATTTCCCTCCACTAAGCCTTCTGCCGCTTTTTCGGTTTTTATCAAATTTCCTTTCATATTTCTCAATGTGAACAATTCATAAAAGCCGTATTTCGAGTGTACAACAATTTAATTTACCTACCTATAAATATGTTTCAAGCATTGTTATTTACATATGCTTTTATTAAATATACATAAATATGTTCTGGCTTCTTACCCTTTTTTCTTCCTACTTGTCCCCAGTCCCATGCTGCGCCCGCGATCCTCTTTCGGAGTCGAAGCAGGAACTCCCATCTTCCACTGGGAGTCTTGCTCAGTGGTAGGTCTCGACTTTGAATCTTACTTATTCTTACAAACCAATTACATCCATTGCGTTTGATGCTGGTTTTCGCAAGGCGCTAGAGAGTGTTTTGTATTGCGTGTGTTAACAAATGAACGCGGGGACCTTTAGCGAACCACCGATGTGGCTTGTATGTTTTTTTCTATTCTTGGGCCTAATAAAGCTTTTCCATTTGTGGTAGGGAATGTCAAGCATTCTATCTCGCAACAACGGAGACGATTTTTTGGCGACGTAAAATCCCGAACCATAAAACAATATAATTTTTATATTAAATAAATAAATTTAAAATAACAATAATATCGAACAAGTCTAAAATATAGATTTTCGTTTTTATTTACACTAAGTTTAAAGCTATATTGCGTACGTTTAAGTTAAGTGAGAGAAGTGTCAAATAACTAACGTAGCGTAAGATTTATCTCAAAGGGTCGCCTGAACACAATCACCGAATTAAAATAGATGACACGCCCCAACATAAGTGTTGTCAGTTTAAAAATTAAAACGCAATTTGTGGGGAGATGTTGCCACTGGGTGCCGGCGTCAATCTGTTAGAATAAACATCGCTGTTTACATTTGAGCTTCCGAACAACTTAATTAGTTGGACGCGATTGGTGTTGAGTAAAAAGATTAGGACCTAGAGTAAAAATTTCCAGAGATTCTAAACAAAAATATTGTCCTCTGGAAAAAATCTCACCTTATAATCCTAATTAAGTCTAATTCAACTACACAAACATACTCTTCCGTTTCGTATATACTCGTCTTATCTGTCAAATTATGTTTATGGTATGATAAAAAGATATAGGTGGGATAAGAAAAGGTGGGATTTTAATAGTGTAATTGGACTGTTATTATAGACAAACACTGGACTCAATGTCAAAGGGCTCGCGAGTGCGTTGCCGGCCGTTTGAGAATTGGTACAATCTTTTCTTGAATGACCCCAAGTTGATTTGGTTCGGAAATACTTCAGCAGTACTTACGTATTTTAAGTTAATTTAAAATCATGGAAAAGGAAACAAATTTTAATCCTAACATAATAAACCTTTTTAATTACATTTTACGATTTATTTTTTTATTTTTTACGTAGACAAAAATGTTATTACCACTTTACCAAACTATTTATTACTCTGTGGTCTATAAGTACTTGAAATAATTGTCACTCGTGAGTATTGCCTTAAATAGGATTGAAGTGAACAGTCCATGTTTATTGAGTTTAATTGTTTTGTTGTACACTTGTTAGACCTCATACTTAAATTAAATTGTCTCTGATTGTTAAAACTAAACAGAAACATTGTATCTCTATTAATATATTTATTTACGAAGTTCATTTTGAAGATAATTATAAAATTGGATTACTTAATGTTTAAACAAAGTCTAACGGCTTTGTTTATTTGCGGTAACAAACACGAAAAAGCTTAGAATAATAATTGAAGCATAAATTTGTGTAAAGAAAAAGAATTTTAAAGTGAAAAAGACTGCTAATTAACATTTTTGCAACCTAACTCATTAGTCAAATAGACATTATTATTGTTGTTAAGACTTTATTGCTGACACCCTGTATAATATATATATATATATATATAAACACTTGTTTAAGTTACATAACATTACTTAATCTAATACATCAGTGCCGGTTTCGGTGATCAGCGTGTCCTGTGACACATAGGCGAGCTGCCAGCTGCTTCCATTATTTTCTAATGTTAGCTCTTCTTGTCCAAGTTGTGCCTCCTATTCTCTTTATAGCGCCTGCCCATCTCTTTCTCTGTCTTGATTTTTTTCCTTTTTCCATCTCGTGGTTGCCATTCTGCAATAATTTTTGTCCATTTCAATCTTCTATCTCTCGTCATCTGTGAAATAGATAACATTAGATGGTATTAAATACCTCTTTTCCTTAAGTTATTCTTCTATGCCAGTGTGAAAATGTTATAGATGCATACGATCGGTCTTGTAGCTAAAAATAAATATGATTCGTAGTTTTTTTTCTCAATTTGAAAGGTGAAATGAGCGCGCAAACTGTCGACGCTTTTGCTAGACATGAGACAGTCTTTTAAATAAAATTAAATGTGATTATAAAATCGTAAATTTTTTATGCGTTTGAAAGGTGAAATGCGTGCACAAGTTTTTGCCTCCAACCGGCAGAAGGCAGCATTCACGTTTTCTTTTGGCCTCTTATATCTTATGTTTTTGATATATATAACTCAAATATTATTTCAAAGCTTTCAATGTTTTTACTTTCCACGGAGTGTTGACTATCTTTTCTTTTACCATTAATTTAATTCAATTATAGATTTATAGGTATGTAGTGCTAGTGTACGGTTGAAATGATTAAAATGATTATCTAAGTTTACTCAAACCTGTGATAAAAATAATACATCAAAACAAAATAGTCACGAATTATACGCCGATATAAACAATACTTATATTCATTATTTTTTTAAGATTTGTTGTTGGATGCATTATGCCGGTGGTCAAGTGTGGTTAACGGATCATTAGGCTCAGAGTTGCCAGGGTAATGCGATACTGCTGCAAGTATCGGATACGCGATTTGGGAATTTTTTGCAATGGTAAACCTGTACACGTCCCGGTCAAATTTTTGGCAACATTTTTGATTATTAAAATTAATTTTGAATCCACGCACAACCACTATGTGGAGCCAGCTGCCCACTGTAGTATTTCCAAACCAATTCGACTTAGGCTCCTTCAGGAAAAGAGTGTAACAATTAAAAGGCCGGCAACGTACTCGCGAGCCCTCTGGAATTGGAAGTGTCCATGGGCGGTACCACTTAAAATCAGATGAGTCCTTGTCCCTTTGCGCCCTGTACTGTAATAAAAATCGCCTGTGTGCCTACAAATTTTTGCTCCTGCTTAACTAATACATTTTCGTTGTGGATACCTTCAAAACTATACCAAAGGCACAGGGTTCTAGATCACACAGCGTAGGTATAATCCGTAGCCATGTGCTGTGTTTGATTCCCGGCGATACACTTTTCACATCTACTTTTTATTGCATTAAAATATCAAACAAACGCAGTAATGTGTTTGCACCATGCCCCATTGTGTCCCTCGGTTATGGGACATTCAACACAACGCTTATTATCAAATAAATTAATGAGAAAATCGCCTAATTAATATATCAACAGCCATGAGTACCGTCCTTTCCTCAAAGATCCCGAGATTGGCTATAACGCGAGATTTTAAAATCAAGATCATGATTTTCCGGATAAAATGTCGCTTTGCCTCCATTTAATTAGTCCAGTAGCCGCTCTCCGGAATTTCACACTTTATCTCCCACAGAAGCCGACATTCTAATATCTCAAAGGTTTGTTGAACATACACATGCAAGCAATTGCTCTGAAAGAGAGTATTTTTGCACTAACATAAATAAATAAGCCTTTAAACATATGTTCGTAGCTTCATGTATGAATTTCTTGTATTTTGGCAAGATTTTTTGCAAACTTTTCAATTATTATTACATTTCTATCAATAATAATACTTGAAGTTGAATCTTACTATCTATTAGTGGAAAGCATACAAAGACCCGTTCGGTAGTTTAACGCTCTCACACAGGGGACTTCATTTTATTATATTCGTAATTTGAAAAAAACATATTTATTTGATTAGTGTTGCTTACACAAAAAAAGAAATAAAATTATTTCCATAACCAAAAATGTGTCCAGCTCAGCTTTAAGTTGCTGGCACTAGCAACACTACATAATGTTTGCGTTGAATTAAAAAAAAAAGAAAACATAGTTACTTATTTGATTATTGTTGCTCACAGAAAAAACATACAAACATACTTCCTTAACCAAAAATGAGCTTTTAGTTGCCTTACAGTAGGTATATTTAGTGGGCCTAGAAGTTGGTTGTTGTAAAAGGAAATTATTGTAATAATGTGTATGCTATCAAAATTACTTATATTAAGTAAAATATTTTAAAATTAAAGAGACGTGAGCATCGAAGGTGGATTGTGGACCTGTTCTTGTATCAAGTTGTCAATAATTTGTATAATTGTCCGGAAACTCTATCCAACATGTGTGTTCCTAGAGCTAATTCACGTTATTGCAAAATGTTTTTTCGGATTCTAGAACTATAAAAAACTTCTAAAATATGTCCAGAGCACATCAGACATCGTGATCTCCGGGACGGACTACACCGTGCAAAGCCTGGGTGCATATAGACGCATCCAGGCTGTCAAAAAGTGACTCAATCATTCAAGGTTCGGCTGCAGAGTTTCGGTCGGTGCCCGCAGAATTAAGCGCAAGCTGTGTTAGCAATTGTGTATGAGGTCTTTGGAAAAAAAATATAAATAATTATTTCTGTATACAATTTTAAGGGTGTGTATATATAAGATAGATAGAATTATTATTCATTTTTATTATTATACCTTATATAAATGACCTTTCAGATATGTAAGTTACGGTGCAAATCTGTTAGCTGGCCTATTTCAAATAAATAAAAGTTTCATCGAATCTCTAGGTTAGGAAAAAGTCTTATCTTATCATAAAAAATGCACACAATATATTTGTTTATGATCACTGATATAAATCGCAAACTGTTACAATTTCATTTCCAGTACGTGTACCGTGTAAACTGTAAAGTATCATGTGTCCGTATTATCCAATATCTGCGTGCTTCGTTGGTTCCGGCTACCACACACCTGGGCGTTATGCAGGCCAGTGGAACAGGGGATGCGATGTAATAATAGGATTTGTGATTAAAATTTATCTTTAAAAATGGATTGCTGTTCATTTGTCTCGCTAAAACTCCAAAATTTTTAATTTAAAACCTGTGTACAGGACGTCGGTTGAGTCCGCTAGTAATATACTAAAATATTGCTTTGTTCAAATTTTCAAATGTGGTAATTTATTTATTTCTAACACACAAATGTACAGTATTTACAATACTCTTAACCTAGTAATAATTATAAATTTATAAATAGAAAATTACAAGAAATTTAAGAAGTTTTGTCCTTGTGGCAGTGGTAGGTAATTAGTTGTTTAACATTGATACATTTGTCATAATATTATATACACACATGCTCAAAAAAAGGCCAAACATCTCAACCGGGCTTATTTTTCCGCTTAGATAAATAATACCTATATTTTATGTAAAAATTGGTACTAGTTCTACCAGCAGTAATTTTTTTAGGAAAAGGGATTTCTTTAATAAAATCCCAGAGGCTCTATTATCTCTGCCTTCAATACATTTAAGAAATGTATTAAAGAAAAGCTGTGTAAAAAGGCTTACTATAAAGTTAACGATTATCTAGTTGATAAAAGGGCCTGGGACTAGTGCTAGACAGGCTACTTCTAATTAATTTGCGATATTTGTTTTAAAATAAGTGTTGTTTGACATTGTCATTTTGTATGATGATTTGCTATTTTAAAAGAGTACCGAGAGTTTTTTACGCCGGCTTTTCTCTCGGCCTACACCCTTTGTCTTCCTTGCCGAGGAGTGGGAATGTCTACCGATTCAAATTTTGACGTGAAATAAGTGATATCTTATATTCCATAATAAACATATTTTATTTTTATTTCTTTTTTATGCGCCAGGATACAATAAATCCCAGACCTTTCTGCCTGTAAGACGGTAACGTATAGAATGTTTTGTATAAAGAAGATGCGATAACCTCAAGCAATGTGAACCGATTTTCGTTATTAGTTCGACATTACCAATCCTGATGGAATCGTTATAATGGCGGCGCGTCACACTTTTTCTGTAAACTGCTCAGTAATTGAACACAAAAATGTTAACGAGCTCTTTGAGCGGCCGACTCAATGCGATCCTGTGAAAAAAATCAATGATTTTAAACGTAAATTGTATCATAGTGACAATACGACGTGTATTTAATGTGTATGTGTGTGTAGTGCTTGAAAATTGTTGATCTAGATCTTATTACTATTATAGGTATTTTTCTTTTTTTTATATTATTTTTAAACAGTTTTCGTTAACAAATATCTGTTGATATTCATGATTAAACATTATTAATTAAATTTCTACTGTATACAATAATACATATTTATAGATTTTACAAAAAAAATCTACTTACCGTAATTGTATGTATCACGCTCTTAATGAGGTTTCTATTTTATTTAGTTTAGTTTAGGTTTCTATTTAGTTTTAGTATTGTTGTTAATGTTAATTTTTTCCTTGCTAGTTTGAATTTCGTTTGATCTAATATAATCGATGTGTATGTGTATAATTGGTGACGTGAAAAAGGAATACATTTGTAACTTTATAAAGAGTAAAAAAAAATAAAAAAAAAAGATGCTAAGAAATACAAAAAGCACCAATAAAAGTTTCTAAAGAGGTTTCTATTACTTATTTTACTGTAATAGGGCTAACATTAATAATTTGTTTCATCAAATAAAAATAGTTATAACTTTAACACAGAAAAAGACAAAAAATAAAATGATACTAATAAATACAAAAGACAAAATGTGAAAACCTAATCTGTACCTAGCCATTTTCATATGTTAACTAACTGTTGAATTCCTTAAGATCGCTGACGATGTTAGCCATCAGCTGTATCAGTGAACCCAGTTCTGAAGGGTTCGGAATCAATTCTCTTAAGAAGAAGGGATTTAGATTTGTAGTGTGTGCAAAACAGAGGTTCGAGAATCGAGATAGGCAATTAATAATTATTTGTATTAGCCATTCTGCAGCCACGCAACATAAAACATAAGATTAACATGTAGACAGTGATAACAAAAACAATATTACAATAGTTACATGATATTTTAGTAAAGTTAACGAAGCGTTAACCGTAATATAATAATTACGGTAACCGATATGCCAGTTCACGGTAGAGGTGGCTACAATAAGACGATCTTAGTATCGCTTTTGCAAAAAGATTGCTTAATGAGGTGAGAAATTAGGGTGTAGAAAATTCGCCTACTATCACATTACAGGCATAAGTTATAAGACGAAGCGGGTGCATTTCCAAATATTGTATTAGATACATGTCACACATTTATTTATTCACAAACATACATACATTTTACAGTACTAAGTCAATACAATAATGTCAAAAAGAAATTAAATATACACAATATTGCTACTGTAAACGAACGAAAGTCTGCGAACATATAAAAATGTCGATAGTCGATAGCTTTCAGCAAGCGCAACGTCTTTGTTAACGGGGATATGTGCAACAGACTGGTTCTGGCCCTTAGTATAAAAAACAACCTTGGACTTCGCTGTCTCATATATCCCTAGCGACATCTACAATCTACGCCTATAAATCACTGCCAAGTATTCCGTCCGCTAAAGATATACCCAACTTCTCGTCCTAAGCCACTGGAGCCTTTGGGCCAAGTGATTTGACAGGTCGAGGATCCTGCCCTTTGTTCGGAGGAAGCGCACAACATCTAGGAAGAGAGAGATCGAAAGCGATAAGGCCGCCAGGTAAATTTTACCCTCCTTTTTATCTCATTATTTTAAGAGCGATTCCGTCGAAGACCAGTCATTTTCCGAGGGGCTTGATCGCTTGGCGTTGCGCAGAGTGGTGGTTTATCAGTTGAGTCTCATCATCGGACGTCAAGTAGAATACGAAATTCCACCTCAACGTCCGCCGTATTACAACTGAGCGTTTATTGAGGCAGTTTTTGCCACGCAACATCACCATGTGGAACCAGCTGTATTTTCGAACCAATTCGAATTGGGGTCCTTCAAGAAAAGAGTGTACCGATACTTAAAATACCGGCGACGCACTAGCAAGCCTTCTGGCAATGCGAGTGTCCATGGGCACTTCACTTTAGGTGAGCCTCCTGCCCATTTGTCCGTTATTATTTTAATAAAAATACTTCCTCCTCCGAGAAAAATAACAAAGTAAAATGTAAGGGCGATTAATAATGTATTCACGAATTAAACTTTTAGGATCTTGTTAGTGGGTCAATTTAAATAAACTAGAAAAAGTCTAGACTATTATTTAACACTTTAATACGAACCTTCTAGGGCTAACAATTAAAAGTATAGAAAAAGAAAAGCTCAAGCTTATAACATCGACCGCGCGGAGGCTGCATTTCATAAATAACATGTTTTACCGCGAATCGGCCGCAGCTCGAATACTTTTTTGTGCGGATCAGTAACTCGACACCATTAAATAAACTCGTCCTATGAATGGATTGATTTTTTACAAGAATTTACATCGCTTTCTTTGGCACAATTAAATCAAGGACGCCCGCCATCAGCTGTTTAGTTGAAGGACTATTTTTATCTGTGGAGATCAATTGATTGTTATTGTATGACAACTATTTGGTGACAACTTAGTCTGTGCAATGAGAAGTATTTTGTGACAATAAAAGTCAGTAAAGTACGCTCTAAAATATGAAAAATAAAAAGCAATAGCACTTTTAATATTAAAGGATAAAAAGTATTATATTATTGTTATTATTTAAAAAAGGATAAAAAAGATGTTTCCTTTTTATAGATTAAAATAAGTAATTTTGTCTTGGCATGGAAAAAACATTCATTCATATAAAGATTTATGAATACAAGATTTATCGATTAAGACAAACAGAAACCAAATCGTTACGTAATGCTACACGCGACTGAACGCTAAACTGATGTAGTATTATAGAAATTACCCTTTTTCGCGTAAATGGGTAAATAAATCTCTGTAAGCGATTGGTCCAGGTGGTCGCGCGTTGTCGTGTTCGTCGGGCTGAAAGTATCAAGTTACGGTGCACTACTTGCGTCTGCGCATGAGTTGACCACCACCCGTTATTGAAACGGAGGGAAAATTTTGAATAAACAATTCGCTAACCTACCGGTCGTACATGATTCTTAATAAATCATATCGACTTTTTCATTTCATTCATAAGTTAATGTTTTAATTAAATCAAATATATAAATTTTAGTTTCTGGACCTAACTAGAAAAAAAAACGCTTTGTGTTGAATGTGGTTGCTGAGTTGCAGTTGCTGATTTCTGTTAAATAAAGCTCTCTTTGTATTTGACGGCCACGTATTAAATAAATCTTTAACTACGTAAACAATACGTATGAAATTAAGCTTTATTTTAAAATCTGTCAATCGTTATTGTCAAATAGTTATATTGTCTTTGACAAGGTGTACAATATATTTTGTTTCTGTAAAAACACTATTGTCAACAGTTGTCTTATTAACCTATAAATTAATTGTATTTAATGACTTCATTAGTTCATCTCTACCATAAATATGTGTTAAAGTAAAATTTTGCATTCCGGTGAGTTTACAGGTTAAAAATGTAGATAATAAATTTAATTACACAGATAATAAGTTGCAGCTGCTTAAGCAGGAGCTAGCAATTATTTTAGCAATACAACGTAAATGGCGCGAATGTGGATTAGATGACATTTTACATTCGAGAAATTAAAAGAAAACTGAATAGCTAATATTATTTTAATTAGATAGGAATCCGTAGTGTATATTAATTATGTATTTGCATGTGTAATTGTAGGTAATTGTGCGTGAACTTAAATAATTTATGCACAGCATTGTGGGAAAAATATCAATCTACCAATGTCATGAATGTGTGACTTTACGATAGGACAACTCTGGCATGAAAGGACTCATATTTTTGAAGTGAAACTTCTTTAGGCGCATTAGGGTAAACATTTTACGGATACGTCATGAAGATGTGCAGCGTTTTTGTCGAAGAAAAGGGAGAGAGCGTTTGAGAGAGAGTGAGAAGGAATTAATTTTCGCAATTAAATTCATTAAATTCCTAACGTATCTTCCTTTTTACCTCCCTCTAAGTCTCGGAAATGTTTAGTATTGTATAAATATGAACAAGACTTAAAAATTCGTTTGCCAAAGAAGTTTCACTTCTGACATGTGTACTTTGTACGCACGCACTTTTTTTTACAAATCTATGGGGCAGGCTAAAAATTTTTGACCGTATCACCAAACTTTATTTCGATTCCCTCTTTCAAAAAGATTTATTTTTTTAATTTATTTCCGAATAACAATTGCTGGTTTTAAGAATTCTTTTAATATTTAAAGGATCAAGACACAATGTTTATTATATCGATCGCTTTCCATAACACGACTTATGTCATACTATTTTAACTGAGACAGACAAGATAACGCATATGTATTGTAACCAGGGGCATTGCATTCGTGCATTGCATTTCGTTACACGAGTTTTAAACTTCAATGAGATCTTATCGTTATATCCACTACAACTAATTGATCAGTTGCATCACTTGAATAGTTGCACGGCAGACATAAATTGATTGGTATAGCAATGTAATGCAATTGTCTTATGGAACATATACATGCCATAGAGTATAAACAGAAATATCAAAAGAGCTGGAACTTTTTTTCCATACCCTACAAAATAATAATAATAACTAAAAATTTAAAAAGTTTGGTTCCTGTGGCAAGTTTAAGAATATTGTAAATATTTCATATTTGTGTGTTGGAAATGAAAACGTTGACATTAAATTATATATGACAATTCCAAAATAGTTGGAAAACGTAACATAAAAACCCTAAATGCTTTAGAAATTACTTTTATTTAATTAATAGACAAAAATATTTTAATTTTTCACCTTACATCACGACAGTGCTGTCAACCGGCTCTATATTTATTTGTTTACAGTTTTTTGCATATGAATTAAATATTAACAGTAAACTTAAAACTAAGAACAACCACCAAGTTGTTCAAGAACAAACACCAGTTGCACCATGCGCCTTTATCGCTACTAAGCGATCTCTTCTAGGCAACCCTGTAACAGTAAAAAAAACGTGTAGAAGTGCCAAACCTAATTTATTATACAAATAATATAACTATTTTTTACAGATATTTAATGCAAAATTTAATGTAAACAAGATCTATAGAATAAATTTCATAAAAATGATTTTCCATTTTTAGTATTTCCATCCAAATACTATACAGACATACCATAGATTGAAAAAAAAAAACATTTTCCATAGACGATAAATGGCAATAGTTGTGAGGTCTGATCAAAGACATCTTGACCTCCACTTGTAAGACGGTACGCTCAATACAGTCTAATTCGGGAGGGCGTATTGTGTTACGCGACGGGTGACCGGCGGCGACTCAAAGGCAAGACTGATTAATGTTATTTTATTGGAACAAAGGACGATGCAGTAATCTATACTTATTAAGAATAAAGAATTTTTTATGCACAGACTATGTTACATCTCATGCTTTTATCTATGGAAACGAATTTGCGCGCTGGACACTGGTTGCTTTAAATAGCGAACGTAGTTTAAAAAGAAGCCTTTTGAATAGAGAATTGTAGTTTCAAATGACGTATGTGTAATGAGTTATAAATCGTGAGAACCGGACCTCACAGTGCGAACAATTAGTGGTCAGTTTAGTAAATCATCACTAAATACTTTTCTTATTGTCATCAAGTTCATTGACCCGTGAAAGGACAGTTAGGTATAAAAGCCAAGAATGTCAACTCTTTGTTCATAGTCATCAGAGACTAATCACAATAGACACAATCGAAGTCTAAGAGAACCTCTTTTCTGTCATTATTAGTTTTTTTAATATAATTTAGTTTCTTTCTTATATTGCTTAAATGTCAAATATTTCATTAGATATTAAATGTTTTTTTTACGCTTGGAAGTTAGAGAATCACCTGAATTCATTCTCAGCATTCCTTGGTATAAAATATGATATCATTGATAGCGGTTGATAATGATCATCACTTCTCAGCGTGACGAATTTCACCACAACTAAACGCTTTTCCCAAACTTGTCATTAGTTGTGGTTGGCGCAATTTAAAAGATTTCACGGGCAACCTATACTATCATTAAGCTATGACTGCTACTGGCAAATATCAATGTTTAGGTCTAGGCCTCAGATTCTGACACACACCGTCGACTCTTTTTGGGTCTGAGACAAGCCGGTTTCCTCACGATGATTTTCTTCACCGTTCGAGCGAATGTTAGCGCACATAGAAAGTCCATTGGTGCACGCGGAAGCCACTAGGCCAGCACTGCTTTCTTTTTGTAATAGTTCCTTTAAATTGTTAATACGTTTCTAGACTAATATAAAGTAAATAATGCAAGTAATACTCATGTGTATTCGATAAAATTCTTCTACCTAATATAATGTATGTACATTTTATTTTCCCACAGACTAGAAGAAACTGACTGGCTGACTGGACGGCGGATTGTTTGTATCAACAGGCACCGTTGACGAACATATTCCGACATCTTAAAATCCTTAGTCCTACTTAAAATAATACATTCATACCTAAATATTAACGAGTGTCCATTGTTTTTAATTGTTATTCTCATCAACTTAATGAAATTTTTTTTTTCATGAGAGCTTATTTATGACAATTGCGTCGCCGGACAACAGCAATTTTGTAATTTCGTCTCCTAATAATGTGTGATTTTAAAGCCCTTCAAAACGATTTTATACAGTAATGTTACGAATGTTTCAAAGTAGTACTTGTAGTGGTATCTTAGTGAGATACACATACATAATAAACAATAAATAAAAATACAGTGCTAAAAATTATTTTTTTAACCCGCTAATCGCCTATAACCTACACAATCCTTTACGCGAGCCATAACAAGAGTGTGAAATTCAAGTCCTTACATTCCGCGGTACGAACAGACGAGACAAACGACCGAATATAATTATTATAGATGATATCTTCGGCTCTGATTGATGCTCTGACTGCGGACAGCTGGTATTGCCAATTTATTTCTCTCACGGGCTATATTAAAACTAATTCTTAAACCATTTATTCATGTCGGTCTAAGTTGAGGTTGTAACGTTATAATTCGTAAGCTCAACTTCAAAACTGTACAATGAAACCAAACTTTTACGGCTAGACAACTATCTCTCTCTCTTCTGTCGGCAGATCTGTCAGAAAGGAAACATCTGGAGCGGAAAATCTGTTTCCACCGGTTTCTATCCAGCGGCTCTCTTATGACAGTGGACTTATCTGGTTGGTGAACGGCCACGTGATCTTTTGCCACGATAAGTTTCTCCAAGTTATTCTTAGCATTCGCTTCTAGCCCTTACTTACTTCCAGTGTAATAATCATGGAATACACAGAAATCTGAGTTCAAACGCCACTGGTGTGTATGTAAACTTGATGTAGGGTCGATATTTAATCTCCGATAAAAATTACCTTATCGAGAACTAAGCTCGCTTTAAATAATTACAACCCGTAACCTGAATACTCATTATGAAAGCAATTTAAGAATTAAATTAGCATGAGGAACAAAATCAAAATCATTTATTCATTTAATTATTATTCATATTATGAAAGTCAAAAAAGAAATATAATTATTAAATGCTTCTAATTTTACATTGCCAGTTTTCTAATCAAAGGCGTAAAACGGAAGAGAAGAACTGGAACAAAGATTGTCCTCTATCAGCAGAAAGCATGGTGAAATACGAGCACGCACGAACTGTTTCCATCTTGAAATGGTAAGTTTTCACTTTCTCTAAGCTAACGTATCAATCGAGCCCCTAATTACGGCCGGTGCGACACTAAGTATTATTGATGTACCCACCCCGGGGCAAATTAAACTTGCTATCATGCAGGTGTCAAAAGCTTTACCGATGTGGAGCAAAAAAGGTCATCAGGCATAAAACGTGCACGAAGATGCGCTCCAAAGACTAAGCGACAGATGTGAACACAGTATACAGAATATAGAGAAAATGTATACCTACATAATATCGTGGTAATCCTGGCATCTAGTAATGCATAACACAGACTTAAGAAATTGTTTTGTATCAATTTCATATGACTTGGGGATAAGGATTTAAATGAAGTGCTTTTAAAAAAGATTTTATCAAAGTTAAAGTAAAGAACAATTAATCATTTTGATATTTTGATAGTAGATTTTATATTGACGATTTCTTTTCATTTTTTAAAATTAATGATTCATTTAATCATGCTACATATGTATAATTTTTATTTAAAATTTTCTTAACCTACTAAGTTATAATAAAAATAATTAAATTAAAAAAAAAATTATACCAAATTTAAGTATTCCCTGTGGCAGTGTACCTTTGACGCTAGCAGCATTTTTGACATTAAATTATAGAAGAATTCAATTTATTTGCAGAAGTGCGTTGCGAGAAGCAACATTTAAGTGACGGTGGGCAGACCACATTGACTAGAACCGATGGACCCGCAGGCTCCTTGAATGGAGACCTCGGCAAAGGACCGTGTGGCCTTCCACCGACCAGGTGGACTGACTGCCTCTCAGTGGATTGAGAGAGAGAGAGAGAGAGACTACGTCCAGAAATGGACCAAAAAAAAAGCTGATGATGATGATGAGGATTCATTTTAAGGGCACAGTGCTTGTCTAGTAAGAGGGAGTTCGTAGTAATAGATCAGATCTCTGAATTAACATAGGTAATAATATAATAATAAAAAATTGCGTTCTTGTTAATTATATTTAAACATTTTTCAATTGTGCGATTCTTCCTAACATGGTATCCTATCATGTTAAATAGATTTTATAAATTATCCCTTGAATTGATAATTAAAAATAGTATGTTACGATGATATTACCATATCTTCAGTATTTTGTTTGACCGAGATGCGTTAACGCACGTTTTTATTATTATGACAATATTAAATCAGGGGGCGGGTTGCGCCGGCGCAGATGATTTATTGGCAGCTCGTTGTACACCGCCCGACGTTTGACTTCACATTAAGCTGTATGAGATTTAAACCGCAACTTACGAACTTCTCACAATGTATACCAGCCTTAAAAAATATAGCGCACCATGAAAATGTATAACTATATATAAATCTCATATATAAAATGCGTCTTGACAAAGAAAATTCGTCCTTCACATTTTTTTAAATTTTAATAGAAAAATACACAAATAACACGTATTCGTACCTCGACGTCCGATGATGAAATTCAGCTGCAGGTATTACCCGAACAACTCCTCTGAACACTCTCCATGGGAAATTACTCATAATATTTCTAATATATATTATATAGAAATATACGCTCATTTTTATAAATAGGTATAGCTACAATAGTATCAATTCAAACTTTTGTATCGTGTTTTAATTTTCACCGGTTTGGGATTTACTCTACAAAAATTTAAAACTGTTCCTTTTTCAAACTTCTCAAGCGAGAGTTTGGGTGCCATAGATTATAATGGTACTAAAGTATGCCATTCCGAGTTTGTTTATGGTAAATGGACCATTGTCAGTATCGCTCGCCAGCAAATCGACAAAGGCAATTTGCTACCGAACATTGATGGACATAATTATTAATTTTGTAGGCTGTAGCTTTTAGGGGTATAAGGCATAAGCTGATGCATGTTCGTGTGAGTGTTTCCTTTTATATACATACAGTTGTCTCAACGTTTCGTATGTTTTAAGGGAAATATTAACCGCTGTTGAATCTAGAATATTATAGTAAATATATGTGTAATAAGTCGTGCTGCAAATAACAAGATTTATTTATTTACTTATAAAAGCTTGCTAACGCTCTGTACACTGATACTTACAATAAAATATTTAATGTAACAAGTACTAATAGGCAACCATAACATACAAAAACAGTTAAATAAAAAATTAAACAAAAAAATTATAAAATCTAAAGGAAAAGGAAAATCGAGAGTGCGAGGAGTAACTGGATATACAGACCTAGCTCGTTTATAAGATCAAATAATATACGTATTAAGAGTACAGAGTGTAAGAGAGAGAATCTAAGAGTATTAGAACAGAGATGAAGGATTCATTAATAGTTTCCCGTCATTGTTGACTGTTGTAACTTAAGATTACACCGACAAAAATGCCTACCATGTTCAAAATATCTAAGTTCCCGTACTCACAACTTAAAATAACACCTGCGAACCTCTGGAATATATATATTTTTAGAATACGGTGCAAATGGGTCACCTTATGTTAAGTATACTGCCAGAAAGCTCTTTCCGTTGATGATCGAGGGGATCGGTACGCTTTTACGCAAACAGTTGTTTCCGTAGCAATGCTTTAAAGTTTTAAATGGAAAGTTGCCCAACTTATCGATTATTTTGGAAACAGTTGGTAACTTAGACCATTCTCCTCGCGGTTATTGTAAAGACAGCCGCAAATAAACCCGTGTCCTGTTGACTTATGTGAGCGGCTTCTAATAACACTGCCAACTTACTGACGCAACCAACTCAAGGTTGGGCACTGCGTTACACCATTCTGTTACTAAAACTTAGAACTTACATTATACTAAGCTTTGCCTTATGGCCAACGTATTCTAAGGATATATATATTCTTGATAGAACATGCGCGGACGTAGCGCTACAAGTTATGATTTAAGGGTTTCCACGCGATATTTTCCTTCACCGTGCCAGCAAGTAAAATACAAAAATACAATTCATGGCACAGATGGATATGCTTCACTGATAATTTATTTTTAAAAGCAGGGGATCAACCCTGTATCTTTGACACTTTGATGCTAACGTCGACGTCCAGATTACCTTACAAAGTTATCCTTCACTGCACGCGAAAAGTTGAGAGAGACAAGCTTAACCACTGCTTATAAATGAGCATTAAAAACCAGTGCTACTTCAATATTTTTAGGTATGTGCCCCAGATTTCTGTATCCGATTAATATTCTTTTATCAATCTAAAGGCAATTAGGTGATCAGCCTCCTGTGCCTGTCACACGCCATCGACTTTTTCGGTCTAAGGCAAGCCGGTTTCCTCACTATGTTTTCCTTCACCACTTGAGAATGTTAAATGCGCACATAGACAGAAAATCCATTGGTGTAGGTACAGCAGGGGATCGAACCTACGACCTCAGGGATGAGAGTCGCACGCCTAAGCTACTAGGCTATCACTGCTTTGAACAAATAATGAGATACATAGTATAAATAATAGAGAGACGCCAAATGTAGGGTACTAAAGGGTATAAAAACAAAATACAATCTTGAACGACATCCCAAAAATGATTTCTCACCCAATTAGTAAGAAAAACAGCGGGTGATACCGCTAAACAATGGACATAGATGCATTGTAACAATATAAACCTATTAATCAGTTTTATTAGTATAAGCCAATATTTACCTTATCATTATAGCAATACAGGTGAAGATTGTGCGTTTCGTTCGTGAATTACGTCGTATTTTTCATTTAGATTGACCAGTAGGAAGCTTATCACAACAATTGGTTTGTGTGAAAGAAAATGTGTGTATGACAATTGTTGATAGAGCCTGACGGAATGATTGACCGATGAATGAAGAACAAATGTGAATGAACGGTATGTTATTGTTGTGAATGAGGCAATTATTTGGAGAGATTGGAAGGATTTTGGGACACAGATTGATTATTTTAGGTTTTAAGTGGTTTTTGGTAGATTGAAACTAAATATGTAGTAAATGGTTTATGGATAAATGATTACGGTATACTCAGATTTGTATTAATGTTATACAAACAAATATAATATACCTCTACAGTCCAGTTGATAACGCCCCAATTCAATGTGATTAACTCGAAGATCTCGTTACCTGTAGGTAAAAAACATTACGGTTTCACAAACACTAAAAGGCTGTTATGATTAAACAAAAGATCAATTAATGTCCCATGCCCCAATTTGGGTACAACCCAACATTGCCTTTATAAATCTCACAATAGAATACTTAAAACATCAGATTTCAGTCTTAAATTTCGCACATTAGCTCGTCTTATCCCAATATCGTGTTTCAATCGTTCACAAAACCATTCGTTCTTAGTGAATGGTTGAATGAGGAGTCCATTCATTGAAAACAAAAACGCGGGAGATGGATAAATAAAATAATTAGTATGCGTGTTGAATCGTTTAACGTTACACCCAATAATTGATATTTGAATGGCGTCCTTCTCGTTTTATTTTGAAAACCTATAGTGGAAGGTTATATAGGTATAGTGTTTAATCATTGCTTAAACTGAACCTTTTGTGTATATCATGGTTTATATACAAAGTTAATTGATAATTAAGCCGTAACTTTTTTAATTATTCTAGTGTAGCTTCCTGGGCTTTGGGGGTAAGTTTCCGAAACGAAACTTAGCGTTATGTCTCTCTCCAATATAAACTACGTATTGATTTTCAACATACGGTCATAGCAAAACCTGTACAATATAAGAATTAAAAAACTAAAGTTGTCTGAGAATGTTTAGAATTAATTAATTTATATACACGACTTCAAATACAATGCATTTTTATAGTATAAGTTACAATCTATTATAAAATACATGACAACCATAGTGAACATACATTTTACAAAAAAGATTACACTTCCAATTTTAGTTTTTACTTGTAATTTTTTACTTCACAATGCGGATTAGGTACCAGATAGGCGCTTAACAACAACTTTTAAATTGGTTTTAAATAATTAAAAAATCAAAATAGATAGATTAGAAATTAAAAACCTCATTAAGAGCATTATGCACAAAATTATATATCTCAATTACGGACAAAATTAATTTAAATACAGTTACTCTCCGTTTTTTCACTTTACCTTGCATAACTGAACCAATACAGTAGGTACATAATTAATAGTTTCCAAAAACTGATTTCATCATTTAAAATAATTAAGACATTACCATATGTCATTATATGATATATTAGTAAATTAAAATTAAATGAGGTGTAAACAAAAAGCGACTTTCTCTGTTTATAAACTCTTAATTAAGCCTGGCTTTAATAAGTGAGGCCACAATTAAATATATAGTCATCACCTGTGTCCGACTGTTTGTGATTAATCAACGATTCTTGCGAATGACAGTTAATATCGCTCCGTGGATGGTGCAAGTGTTGAGAGGTGTTAAACATGGTATTCAGAATATGTAAAACGAATATATGAAAATAAATAGATACTTTAACGTACGTAGTATTCGTGTAGTAAACTATACGAATTCAATGTTGATGACGATGAATTGTTTTATTAATTTTAAATATGCTTACAGAGATTAAACTATTGAACAGCAGATATTTTCTGCGTTGGAAAGCTCTTATCAATAAAAAAAACTAAACATCATATGAGCCTCCTTTTCTATAAATAAAAACAAATCTAGTTAAACGAGTACATAATTTGAGTAAAATTAATTGTTCTCCAAATAATTTTCTAATTTATACACAACAATAAACCGCTATTCTTGTAAGGCTATGACTTGTACGGACCTGGGAACATGATCATTGCGGATTGAATACATTGACGAACTTCTCAGCTGCAATACTGAGTGACAACACCATAGAACATAGGTTCTTTATGTCTAGATTATTGCTTTCATATCGTAGATTAATTTGAATGTGTTTTTATTGATGTTACTGTACTATTTTACGGGTCGTGAGTGGTAACAATATTTTTGTGGCAACTTTGAGTTTTTTTCGAAAAATCTCGCTTTTGGCGTCAAGATATTTATTCGTATTGATTCTAGAATTATATTGTATATATTCTAAGGGTGCAGTGATATACTGTACAACTATACCGTCATACAGTTTTTAACTATTACGTGTAGGACTGTAGGTGTTAAAGTTCTTCGTATTATTATTAAATATTTATTGTGTTTGCTTGCTTTTTAAAGTAAAGCAAGAAAAGCTATATTTTTACTTAGGCTAAGTTTTGAAGAAATAAAGATATACACCACTTTAAATTACAATATCGACAGCGATACCGATTCAATGTTATTTTTTTTATTGATATCAAGCTTGCCAACGCCAACGCTCGGCACACTGATACATTTGTAAAAACAAACACAAAATACAATTTTTTATGTGACAAGCGCTTAAAGGCAAACATGACTTATAAATATCAATCAAAACAATTATTAAATAAAACAAACATTACTAAATGTTTTTGTATGCAAGTTCGTAATTCTCTATTCGCTTTTAGAAGTTACAGGCCGTACAACAAGTTACGAAAGTATTATATTCATTACCAATATGAATACCATCTATTTAATTCCTACACTGTGCAAGATTAACCCTAGACCCTAGACCTAATTAACAAACAAATACCTACTAGAAAGATTTATATATATAGAGCTTTCAGCTTTTACTATTAAAATTATTGAATCGTTCAATATTTTATTCACACGGCCGATTCTATCAATTCATTGATGACAGGCGAGCATTATTAATGTGCGATCTATTTGTGTCAGATAATGTCGAATGATATTATCAATGT
Source organism: Pieris macdunnoughi (assembly GCA_905332375.1). NCBI lineage: Eukaryota > Metazoa > Arthropoda > Insecta > Lepidoptera > Pieridae > Pieris > Pieris macdunnoughi. Next base: position 4,878,659 of record CAJOBZ010000015.1, read on the forward strand.
TGTATGTTGAATACAAAAAATGATAGCATTTAAACATATGAAAACCTAAACAGTCTTGTACCTTCGTGGTTAAGTGATTAATAATCAACTGCAGGGACAAAAGTTAAATCCGGTTAAAATTCCGGACTTAATATGTCAAATGGCAAAGGTGTGTGTTGAGGGAGATTAACAATTATTATTATTATTATTATTGAGATATAATGATTTAAATATTAATTTATAAGAATTAAATAATTTGAGGGTAATAGGTCCAAACTACTCATTCTAACTTAATATGCAGAGGAATTTAGTGCCTGATTAGTTAACGACGAAAAATGGGCAGTGACAGAGTCTTAAGCCACCAACTGAGTTTACAATGAACGAAAGGTTTAAAGGTTGGTGGACCCAGTTACCGCACTTAGACTCTCATAAGGTCCGTTGTGCGTAAATTCCTGGCTAAATAAGCCAGCCTAGCTCCTTCCAGAAGCACAGAAGTCTCCTGGACACTTCGCAGGCTTCACGGAGCGACCTCACTGCTCCGAGGATTTCTATACGTTGGTTAACCACAGCCACGCATTCTAGGACTAGTTAAAATAGGTTTCTCATTTTAGCATTAGGTTTAAGTTAGAATTGTCATTGAGAATAACGTAAACTTAATTTAACAAAACTTTAATTTAACGCAAATTGAAATTTAGTATGCACGTAAGCATATTTACATCACTAATATAATAAAAAAGAAACTTCTGAACGGATTTAAAAAAATATTTCAATAATATAAAGCTATATTATCAATGAGTGATGGAGGTTACATAAAATCATACATCGTTGCGGAGCATCAATAATACATGTTGCCAAAACGGAAAAAGTGATTTTCTGATGAGAACTTCCCACTGTTTGAAGGCGCTCGAAATGGATCTACGCACTGCGAGTTTTTTATGAGAGTGAGGCAACAAGTCGATTATTTTTGAGTTAAGAACTTACCGTCATTGATACCTGCAACATCTGGATTGCATGTGCGTTATAGTGCGCAATAGCAATTCTTTAAGGTTTGAGGCCCTTAAGTAACGATTCGGGATTCAATTTTAAAATTGCTTTGTGCTGGACAGTGCAAGGATGGAAGACGTACATAACGCTATTATCAAGTTAATGTTAGTCTGAGGGCAAACCAAGTGCCAAGAAGTTTTTTACGACTGCAGGATACAATATTCATAAGCAGCGAACTTGTATTGCAAAACAGTAAAAAATACTTACAACATAATTAAATATTATTGCCCTTTTACAGTGAGTACATCATTCTGCCACCTGCCCCGGAATCGAACTCGTGACCTATCATAAGATATTATATGTCTGTTAATGTTTTTAGATTATGATGACAATTATGTCGTACCATAAGGACAGTGATCAGCTGTTTTTGTGATAAATAACCATATTTATTTCAACTTTGTTTGTATATTAAAGAAGAATCTTAGTTATTTTTATGGTATGCTTCGGGATTACATTTTACGAAGCTGTCTCAGTGATATGACCCATACAAAAAAATTGGGTGGGCTGGTTTGCCGTTCAGTCTTGTTTAAAATGATATACAATATACATAATATTATATATTCTAATCCACCCAAAAATATTAATTTAACTATTTCTTATAGTAGTTTTAGTAACAATTATTCTATATATTTTAATAATTATTTATTAATTATTACATATTATCTATATATGGGATAATTAAAATTAATTAATAAACATTCTACCTATATATTTTAATCCAACCAAAAATATTTATGTATTATAGTAGTTTTAGTAACAACAATTTTTCTTTTTTTTTCGTTACCATAACTATACACACACAAATATTTCAAGACTTCTTTTCTTAAACTGTTAATGTTCGACTATTATTATTTTATCTACTATTATTATTATTATGACATTATTTTCCTTTTTTGTGTCTGAGGCGCAAACTAACTGTTATGGTCTCTGGCAGACTGACCATCACTGTGAAACACGTCTGCTCAACACCAATGCTGAGCCGGGCCAGGCCAGTTACAACTACAATACACACACATTACACACTAAATTTGTACCTTATTCTTTTTTTCTCATAATTTTTTGTCCTTTTTCTTTTTGATTATTTTTATTATCTAAAATAATAATAAAAATAATAATTTTATGTTTCTGTGTGTGTGTTTTGTTAGTAATCAATGTTATATCTGTCTGTCTGACAATATTGTAAAAAAGGTCCAGTTTTGCAGGCAGCTAGTTTGTAATCTTATGTTGATATAATTACTTCTACCTTTTATTTATCTTTGACTGCCCATTAAGTAATAAAAATATACTTAGTTTATAGGTTTCCTTTAACAGTATTAACCTTTTTAATTCCATCTCCATTTAGAAGACAAAGATAACATAAATACCAAATTTAATCTGTTAACAATAAAACCATTGAACGATAGTGACCCGTAAAAATCAGACGCGTATTTACCGCAAGTGCTCACAAATCGATTAAGCCTCTGCCCTCTGTTGAGCGCCCTCGTCCTCTCTACCACGTTGCACAAACTAAATTCGTGTGATCGCAAAGCCATGGAAAATAAATAATTAATGTAATATGTAGGCGATACAAAAGTGCACGTGCATTTAATATATTTTACATATGTATTAAATTTTGATGGGCAGTAAAACCGCCGACATTTGTGCACTAAATTAAACGAAAAGTCTATTCAAACAATGATGCGTTGATAAATCTGGTCTACATCAATTAATTGAAGTCGTAGTGATTATAAGTGTGAAGTTATATGTTAAATCAATTAGGTTATAAAACGACTAATTTCCAACATATTTCTCATACAAGACACGTTTTATCAAGGATTTGTACATGACAAACCGAGCGACATTTTAGCGACAGTGTTTCGTGGTAGCGGTCGGCCCTCTGTTTGGTGTGCTGCGAATCGTTGGCACTTGCCAGGGATTAGAGAATGTCGGAAGTGTTTCCGTGATTGACTTGTAGTAGCAGAGTAAACACAATATGCGCTAATATAAGTATATTTGACAAATATTACAATACAAGTAGGAAATACAAATATAGCACAAAGCTGCATTGAAGCATTTAACTCTAGGTGTACATTTAGTAGGCCCTACTAGAAGTTATAGCAGTGTTACTCTAGTGGCTAGTGGAGGTCTCTTAATCATTAGGTTGAACGTTTGGACCCCGACTGTATGAGTACATAAAGCCAGGTGCGCAATTTGATCATGCGGTGTATGACAATACCCTGTAGAAAATGGCTCGACTGTGATCAAAAAATCACTTGCGTGTGCAAGAAAATAACCAATACATCGATCCTGACCCAACTCCGCATACGGACGACTCGCCTGTCTACCATATGCCTACAGCGAATTGTACCTCATTTCCGATATACAATGCGCAGAGGCGATGAGAATTTAGAAAAACTGATCGTGGTTGGTAACACGGAAGGCAAAAGATCACATGGCAGTTCACCAACGAGATGGACCGATCAAGTGAAAGACTCATCGTCCTCAAACTATACACTGTCATAAGAGAGGTTCTGCACAGAAACCGGTGGAAGCAGATAGTTCGGTCCAGACGCTTTTTGCTGACCACGACGCTCAGACATGAACTGCCGATTAAAGAGAGAAATTGTAAGGCAAAGATACTAATATTTTTTTTATCAATACGGGACAAACGGGCAGGAGGCTCATCAGATCTAAAGCGCTACCGCCGCCTATGGACACTCACATTGCCTGTAGGCTCGCAAGTGCGTTGCCGGCCTTGTAAGAATTGGTACGATCTTTTCTTAAAGAACCTAAGTCGAATTGGTATAGAAATACTTCAGTAAATCGCTCATCTTCTCGCCTATATAAAAATAATCGAGATGAAAGTTATCTTAGTCCTTGACCAGCGATAAAGTGCCATCTTTTGTCATTAATGTAAACTACAAATTTTAAGAATGAAGTGATGATGTCCGAGTATAATCATAATTCAGATTCCAATAACTATTTGTTTCTCAATGAGAGGTTACGGAAAATATTGGCATTGTTCTAGGTGACCTCATGGTAAAAAACAAACAAACTCTCAAAACATTGGGCTACTCGAAGTTGGAAGTTTCATACTTCTGGTTAGCGCTGCGCCTTCTTAAGTTCTCATGTCATTTTTACAAGTGTATATCCTTTTTATAAGATAATTTAATTTTAAATAATAAACGGTTTAAATATGAAAGTCTTTCCTCCAATTTTGATTGTGTTCCCTTTGAAGGAGAGACTCTCAGGCCCTGGGGTTCAAGTGCACAGGCGCTAATTAAAGATTTAAGTTGGCGCTTAGTAGATAGTACCGGTGACCCCAGAGTTGTGCTTTTATAAATTTTTAATCATTTTTATTATTGCTATGTAGGTTAAGAAAATTGTCAATACTGTATATTTGATTGTTATGTTTAGGTTTTAATAAACGATTATTATAATATTGTTCCTTATGTCATAAGTATTTGATTGTCCCCATTTTAACATGTGTGGTGTTTGAGAGCATAAATAAAATAAAACCAATACCTGCGTAAGTTTTCCTAAACCTATTTGACCAAAATAATAATTCATGGTAATTATTTTCATTTGAACCGCCTATATTATTGAAATTTGGTTCATATTTAAGTGTCATGGTTTAGTGTGCTAAATTTGTGTTCCAAGTTAGGGAGCAGCGCAAGTTTTAAAATAAAAATTGGTGGTACATTATAAAATAAAAAGTTATATAGTTATTTTGTTACATTTCAAATGACAAGTATTTGAGGTCATTTTAATTTTTTAAAGGTACAATAGTTTTTAAAAATAGGTTGAATAATTTGTCCAAATCCGCATATACCGCGCGCTTATCAGCCTTTTAGGCTGGTAGTATGTATACATAATAATAATAATCCTATTAAATTAAAAGATTTCCCTAAGGACAGAAATATATTGTTCCAAATACGGTTGTTTTAGCGACAATGGGTGAGTCAACGAGGGGTGTTAAGTGTCGTTTACGCACTTTCATAATGGAGGTGTTCTTTTCAAGTCCTATTAATTCCGTTTAAGTTAAGTAATTTAAATAAAACCAAATAAAACGAAACGTTCCTTGTGTATATTAGTTAATGCAGTCCTTGGAATTAGTTTAAAGGCTTATTAAATTTCCTTACGTCAATTTCAAATGTTATTGGGCTAATATGAAACTTAGAATGTTGTAGGTATATTTAGTATATGACGAGCAGTGTTGGCCTAGTGGCATCAGCGACTCTCATCCCTGAGGTCGTAGGTTCGATCCCCGGCTGTGCACCAATAGCCTTTCTTTCGTGAGAAAACCGGCTTGCCTAACACCCAAACGGTGTGTAAGGCACAGAGGAGCCTATTAGATTGACAAACGATGATGAAACTGATACAAAAATCTGAAGCCCAGACCTAAGAAGGTTGTAGGCGCCACTTTTTTTTTAATTTTTTTTTTGTTTTGAATACGTAACCTATTTTGATATACTATATTAAAGGTTGCGCCTACTGAATGCTGTCTCCGACAATATCGACATCTTTATATGTTCGCAGAGTAAGTTAACAGTCGCGATATTGTGTATTTAATATCTATTTCCAACACACAAATATACAGTATTTACAATATTCTTAACCTACATAGTATGATTAAAAATTGGTAAATAGTTTTTTTTTAAAGTTTGGTCACTGTAGCAGTGTACCCTTAACGCTGCATTTCCTCACTGTATTGCGAAACTTATTAGTTGAGCGAGGAAAGCACCAGCTCTGGGGTCACCGGTACTATCTACCAGGTGCCATCATAAATCTTTAATTAGCGCTTGTGCACTTGGACGGCCCAAGAGACTCAAATACTTATGAATTTAATATTATAAATTCAATTTTTTTCGACATTAGTAAGGATAAAGTATGTATTATTGTGAATAAAATGAGCACACATAAGACATGTCTCTTATATGTAAGAGGAAACCTCTGTAACCACGGAGAGTGGTCAGAGGAGTTGTTCGGATTATACCAGCACCTGAGTTCATAATCGGACGTATAGGCAGAATACAAAATGTCACCCGTATCAACTCAACGTCCGCCACAACTGAGCGGTTTTTAACGCAGTTTCTCCGCGCACCACCACTATGTGGAACCAGCTGCCCACGTAGTTCCGAACCAAATTGACTTCAAGTATCAAACTACCAATTAAAAAGCCGACAACGCACTCGAGAGCTCCATTGAGTGTATCACTTACCGTAAGATGAGCCTCCTGCCCACTGTTCTATAAAATAACATAGGCTTTAAAATTAACCTCGAGCTAATCACCCGGAGCGCAACTCATAAGATTGTTTCACTAGAGCCTACCCCCCAGAGACCTTACAAAACGGTATGGGCCCCTAAAAGGTAAAACGAGGGTTGTTGAGGGCTATTGTCTTATATCAAGTATAATGGAGTTGTCCTTTTCAAGTTGACATCCAAGTGCTCAAGAGAATTATACCGTTTCTCCGTGAAAGCGAGGTGTTACAAATCGTCTTTCGTAAATTTTAACCCCTCCTAATGTTGTGGGTAACAAGTGAGTGCTATATTCGATATCTTCTTGATATAGGTATATAATTCTTCTGTGAGTGTGTATGTCACTGAACTTCTCTCAAACGACTGGACCGATTTTGATGAAATTTTTTGTGTGTGTTCAAGGGGATCTGGGAATGGTTTAGATTCACAAATCAGCGCGGCAGATGGCACTGCAGTCGGTACTTTCATACTTTGCTTAATATCCTAATCGCTTTAAATATCATGCAGGACAACGTCTGTGGGGTCCACTAGTATAATATATAATATCTAGTTTTAAAATATATTGTTAAATTCAAAGTGATCATTAATTTTATTTTATATAAATCTTTGTAAGGATTGTGTATGTGCAACAGTGTTAGTCTAGTGGTCTTACCCTTGAGGTCGTAGGTTCGATCCCCAGCTGTGCACCAATGGAGTTTGATTCTATGTACGCATTTACATTCGCTCGAACGGTGAAGGAAAACATCGTGAGGAAACCCAAAATGTCTTTTGCGTGTGTCAGACACTTACTTGCCTATTATATTGACTAATGATCATGAAACAGATACAGAAATCTGAGGCCCAGAACTAAAAAGGTTGTAGCGCCACTGATTTATTTATTTATTTTAAAAATTGTGTATAAAACATTACTTTTTAATAAAACTGCATAAGGTCACATATACAAAGCTTACCCCCTCCTCTTCTAAATCCTTCCCCAACCCCCTCGTAAACAAGTAAGAAAGCCTCAGTGAAACTAATCAACAGAACCCTTATGAAATCACAAAGAATATCAAGTCCGAGTCTATTAAAATTTCAACAATCGTCCACTTTGATGCCTCTTCCGTCTCTATCTTCCATTCTGAATTAAAAAGGGATGGGTTTAAATGAAAACTGGGAAGGTTTAGTGGTCTTTTGTAGGGAAAATTGAATATTCAGAACGGCGTTACCGAAATCACGGTTTGGCTTGACGGTCCGGGGTAAAATGGATTACGATAAATCCGAACGTTGGAAATATTAGTTTTGGTAGGATTTTTGAAGTACGGGAATACAAAATTCTTTAAATGTATTAGAATTACTTCTGTGTTTAAATGAAACTATGCCTGGGGAACATGTAACACGAAGACCAAAACACGCATATCGTTAAATGTCACTGGCGGTTTAAATGTCACGTACTACTAGAGACGTTAACCAATCACAATCAAGCGAGAGGCGCTGTCGTTTCCTCTAACATTCCAACCTTACATAGCTGTCCAAACGGAACTGTCATGAGAAACTGATCTGTTTGGGCACCTAAAGACTCATAACTATTGCTATTCAGTCCTGGTTAGGATAAGTGGGGTCAAACCCTTATTTAATAACAATCACTTTCGCCTCAGAGTGATTGTGACAGGCTATTTATTGGTAACGTCAATATTTTGTAAAAGAATATCATAAATTATGATAAACTTTCAATTGTACACAAAATTCCTAAAAATTATAGTTATTATAAATTTAAAAATCCCATATTAGGCAACAAATCCTTCAGCAATGTTTAGTGTCATGAAGACTGATAATGCCAGATGGCTCGCGAATGCGTGGCCGGCATTTTAAGAATTGATACGTTCTTTTTTAATTGAATGAAAATAATAATAATTATATAATTTCTTAAATTAATTCTTTTACGAGATATAAAGGTACAGTACTTCATAAATAGAGGTCCCGCTGAGTTTGGGCCGTGTTTGAAGGCTCGAGACATGAGTTTCATTCTTTTTATGATTCAAGTACCGTGCAGTTCCTTTATTCGTAGTTCAAAATTATTAAATATTATGTATATTTTTGAAGTTACACTTCTTTAGGCGCGTTATAAAAATTTATGAGAGTGAAATTTTACGATGCGCGCGCACCGTGACACAAAATTAACAGAATGAAGTTGCCCACGGAAGATTACGGTATCGGACATAATTTAAAAACAACATTCGAATAATACTAGAATTTATGTTACACTTAATGTAAGAGAATAATAATAAATATTTATTACTCCTTATTAATGACTCCTTTTCCAGTCTTTTATGATTAAATTGTAATTAATTATTTGCATGCAATCAATAATCAATAAATATTGGAAATTAACTTTTAATCCGGACATCGAACAACGGTCTGCAGGTTTGATTAACCACTAGGGTAAACGTAAGACAAGTGAGAAATAAGCGGCATTATTGTGCAAACATTTCTCGGTTTAATTAGAGGCAGGTGCCGCAAATACTTAAGATTGGGATCGGTGAGGTTGCTAGGTTGTTAAAATAGCGTAAAGATATGTAGTAGTTCAATGTGATTGCCCATGAGCAAGACAGGGGACGATATCAATATTTCGTTGGATTGCGCAAATTACAATTATGAAGCTACCTTAAATATAGAATGGATTTCGGGTTATAACGACGGTAAAAGGACCACTCTAATATTAAATCATTAAATATTCGCTATATGGGAGCGTTCAAGTATTACGTAAAACTTTTTAAAAATGTTACGGTACGGGGCGGGGATAGAATAACGCGTTATTGTTAATATTATTTTAGACTTTCCAGTACTTTACACCACATAATGGTAACTATTGAGTCACTAGGTGGTCACGAAACGTTTTACTATACTTAGGTACAGAAAAACGTTACGGCGCGTTACATGGGGGGGTCAATAATCTCCAAAAATGGCGTGACGTAATACTTGATCGCTCCCTATCTGGACAGCGTTATAGGCAACGGTTTTTATATGTAACTGTAAGGAGGCTTACCTGATGTTAAGTGTTACCGCCCATGGACACTAACATTTCCAGAATGCTCGCAAGTGCGTTGCCGGCCTTTAAAAAAAGTAAGTTTGTAAAGATATATAGTTTGTGTATATGTGTATCTGAGTTTCTACTCAGAATATCACTTTGTTACTGTACCATAAATATAACTCTTAAACGTACACGTACTTAGGCAATATATGTTTAAACAAAAGGTCTCCACATTTGCTGACCATCTCTGTGATTGTAAACAAAAGATAGAAATGTGTCTTTCGCGATCGATTCCGGTCCAATACCTGCATGGGATTTATAAGGTGATTCATTAAATTATACCCTGAAGTCTGAAGTCTCGAGAGTCAAAACAAATCGGACTCCAAACGGAAGTCACACTATCTCGATTCTGAATTTGAATAGTGAATAACAAAACTAACCACTGTGTATGCACTGTGGTTAATCCATAATCTGACTAAAATATAGCTTTAACAACAAACACTAAATCTACATAGTAAAATATATTCGCTATCTTCATTGTTCATCTTTTAGCATAGGCTTACTTGATAAATTAGTTATTAAATTTTTCTCTTGACCGGTAACTTATTCAGTAGCTGCCACAAAACAGAGCCTCTCTAACTTCCATAGCTACCTACCGCGTCCCAATAATGAGATTTTGACCGCGTGATTCCAAGATTCCAGATTGCGACATCAGCGCTACGGATATTGAGAGAACTTATACAAACGTCGGGACCGTATCGCTGTCACTATTGGAAGACACAAAGGGCCCTGATTGTTAAGGGTGGATGTACGCACCGCAAGCGTGCGTGCTTAAACAATCATACCAGATTTTTCATATTTAATAAAAATATTAAAATGTTAGTACTACATATATGTTAGTGACGGCTCATTGGTCTAGTGGTTAGTACCTCTGACTGCGAATCCATGGGTCCCGGGTTCGATCCCCGGCTGAGACAAACATCGATGTGATGAGCATTTGGTGTATCTATAATATGTATGTATATCGGTTGCCTAGTACCCATAACACAAGCTTCACCAGCTTAGCATGGGACTAGGTCAATTGGTGTGAATTGTCCAATAAAAAAAATATATACCTACCGAGGTTGTGTCTAGCGGTAATAATTGTTAGGAAACTAAACAATGTTTTTCCAAAAGCGTCGATATTTATTGAATTACGATTAGTTTTAAGTATTCCAAAATGTGTCACTATAATGGCAAATACAAATGTAAATTATTTACTAATTATTATTACTTGCTTCCGTCTCTGACTTCTGTTTCAAGAATATTAATTTAAAAACTTAAAAAAGCATTATTTCCAGTAATTGTTAAATCAGCGTGCTACTCTCGTCGCTCATCTCTGACGTCGTGTTTCGAACCCCGGTTGTTTGTTTACCAATGGTATTTCTGTCAATGTCAAAAAGTTGATGTAATAATAATTATTATTATTTATTGCAAGAATATGGTACAAAAATGTGTAAGGTGATACAATCGTTAGTTTGCATATTCAGCCACACATAATGGCGTGCAAATTAGTCTTTAAAGGAATTTTACATTTTACATTATTAGTCTATGTATTTCAGGTACAGAAGGCTCACTAATATGCATTAAAAATAACACTAAACAGCAGTTTAAGGCCAAATCCTGCACAAACCAAAAACTTGTTCTTATACTTGTTATGTCATGTCTTAGCTTTACTGGACTTTTGATATTTTGGACATGAAAATGGCCCGTTACTCAGGGATTTCCAGCATCCTTATGAAGAAAGTTTTTTTTTCATTTCAGTCGTTTTTGAATTTCGTTACAAATAAATACGAATATTTCCTTTATTTGTCACATTGAATCTTACATATTACGGCCCCAGATTTTCTCGTGTACATCCTAAGAAAGCTGTCACACACACTCATTGTTACGAACAATAGACACAAAGGAAACGATACAAATTGCGATCAATTATCGACATATAGAGACATGGATTACATTGTACGTAATTAGTTCTTCGATGCAATTAATAAACGTTCGTTCGTTTATTCCTTCTCAGTCTACGTAAGTAAAAAAATTACTGGCTTTAAGAGTGTCCGTGGGCAGCGGTATCACTTAACATCAGGTCAGCCTCATGCCCGTTTGCCCTCTGTTCTATGATAATCAATTAAGTTCTACTTATCTATAAGTACCTTGCAAGAATGAATTGTAAATATAACAATCTATGTGAAAGCAGTTTTTCAAATGGATGAATAACGTCAAAATTTATTTCAAACACACAAATATACAGTATTTAAAAAAATATTAACCTATATAGTAATTATAATATTAAAAAATTAAAAATAGAAAAATAAAACAAATTTAAAAAGTTTGGTCCCTGTGCCAGTGTACCTTTAATTCTAGCAGAATAGCCTTGCTGTATTGCGATACTTATTCGTTGAGCGAGAAAAGCACCAGCTCTGGGGTGCCTGGTGCCTCGTAGTACCAGCACATGCACCAACTTAAATCTTTAATAAGCGCCTGTGCACTTGAAGCCTACGAACCAATAGTCTCTACTGCCAAGGGAAAGCTGCCAAAATCAAAGTTGGAGGAAGCACTTTTATATTTGAGCCGTTTATTATTTTTCGCCTGCTCACGTTATATGTCATAAATATAGATTGCTTATTTAGTCCGATCACTCTACATTTTCTATTTTTAGACTAATTTTGTCTTTAGTACAAATTTGTTACTTACCTTGTATAAGACCGTTTTAAAATATATAAGTCAGTTTTTAGTTAGCCTAACATTAACCAACATAAAAAGTTAGGTGAAAAACTACTTTTATATGATTTTGTCGCGTTCATAAACAAGACTGCTATTGTTACATTTATCCAAACCATAGCGGTTTTCTTAAAACATATTATGATTTCATTATATTAATCTGCAAAATAAATAAACTAAGAAAAAAAAACTAAATAATTATTTGTTATCAAGTCTTGATTAAAATAAATTATTCGTATAACAAGGTGTATAAGCAAAGCGTTCCGGCAAATTCATAATAGTTGCGTGGCTTATCGTCTATAAGCCTTTGTGGTGTAAGCCGACCGCTATATCTGATACGCCCTTGCGCGTTAACATGGCTATACACACGGGCTTAATGTTCAGAAAACATTGTAAGAAAGAAAGAACAAATTTTAAAGCAGGGTCCACACTATGCCGGGGTAGGCCGGGCGGGCCGTCGTGCCGGCCCGAACGTACCCGCCCGGCTTAGCCCACCCGGGTCAACCCGCCCGGCCTACCGAGGCATAGTGTGGACCCTGCTTTATATACATCATAAGAAAACCTTGAAAATAACATGCACTACCCCACACTAGGATTCCCTGTGTCGTGGGCAGCTAGTCTCTTCCATTTGACATATTAACGGTACTTGATATATTTCCTACATAACACTTACATATTATAATTAAACTATTGTTGCACATTAACTATATTTTTCGTTTTAACATAGAATTGGAGAAGATGTTGTTTAAGATTGTTAGTGAATGTATAAAGTTTTGAATACTAATGAATATTTTGTTTTTAAGATAGTAGGTAAGAAAAGGCCAAAAGGAGGAGAATGGAAATTGTCGACATAAATTGTTGTCGTTGTAACAAGCACCAAGCACAAAAATAACTACTAACTATATTATTTATATATCTCTTTTTATTAGATAAATATGAAAAATAGAATTAAGTAACTTATAACTGTGAACCTAATTTTACGTTTACGTTTAAATGAATAAGGTGCCAGGTATTTTGTGACGATCGTAATAGTCTGCATGATTTGACAGGTGTCAATACACCCGTAGTTATTATAGGTCCACAATTTTTCCTAGGCATATCATCATATTTCGATGATTTTGGTATGAGCTCATTGTATGTTCTGTTTATATATTTCTTCCGCTTCAGAAAATTATTGTTCAGCATTTTAGCCTACTGTATTGCACCGTTGCGCATGTTTGCAGCAATATTTTGCAGATCTATGCACTAATATGGATGAAACACTTAATTAGCGGCACCTTTCTCTTACTTTAAGGCAATTTGGTCGTACATTTATCTTTTGTTTACTGCAAAGAACCGCCTATTATAAAAAGTACCTCGTAAGCCTTGTATATATAGTTAAGTCCAATTCAGTTTTGATTTTACGATTAATAGACTGTTCTAAGAAAGCAACTGTATTAAATGGCCGATTTTTTTAATGCAAACGGGCGGGATGGTCTTCTGATGTCAAGTGATACCGCTCATGGACTCTCACATTGCCAGAAGGCTCGCAAGTGCGTTGCGGCTTTTAAGAATTGGTACGACCTTTTTTTGTAGGACCCTAACTCGAATTGGTTCGAAATTTTTGCCATCGTAAAGTAAAGAGAAATTTATAATAATTACAAATTTAAAACTCAGTTTTGTGTCGCCCAGCCCGGACATACAATGACCAATATTTCAGTCTTGACTTGTAAGCTATCACGGAATATGGTTAAAAGGAGTATTAAGAATAGCGACAGCGCAAAATCACCTGTCTTTTGAGCATACCCCACATAAAAATCTTCATGTACATACCCTCACTTTTACACCATCACACAATACAGCCAATTTAGTTATTACTTAGTTATTGACATTGTATTGAATAAGTTTTATTGTTTTTTCGCCTTTTGTAAATGTTATGTATTCCATCTTTGGCTATATTTTTAGTGTAATTGTTTGTTTTTATATATAATTTTTGTTAGCTGTTGGATTACGAAATAAATAAACTTGGCATTATTTTACGGCTTTTTCCTTTTTATTTTTTAAAAATCAAATGCGTCAAATTTTCTTTTTAGGTAACAGATCAATCATGCCTTAGGGTGCGTACTGCGTACAGACTATGTAACATATTATATAACTTGTGTTTTATAACACGTCCACATTATGTAACCTTGTTATTCAACATTATAACATAAAACAATACTGTACACATTAGAATAACAATGCAATATAACAATGTTATATAACCATTGTCGTTTGTCGTTCTCCAGAGCTATCCACAATGTCAACACGAGAGGACGTTTTGCTAGCTGCGGCAGCGACTGTTGTAATTTTAAATAACAAAAGAAAAACAAAAAAACGTAGATTCTGGGTTCGTCCTAGCATATATATCAATAACATGTTATTATAACATGTTTTATAACATTCAGTGTCCACATTATCTGAAACATGTTGTATAGCAATGTTGTATAACATGTTATGTTATATAGTCTGTACGCACCTTTACATGCCAGGAATTATATAATATGGGTTTTAAATTCATTTTTAATTAGGGGTAACTATCACAAAGGACCTAAGCGGCTTATTTATTAGACTTTTAAATTTACAAAATCATATTTTATTTTATTAATTGTAGCATTTAATCAGATAATAGTATATTTATTTGCCATGATATTTATATAAGAACTTAAACAATCCGCGAAGTTGTTTTTAAAACTGAATAAAGAATAAAAAATGTTGTGGCATTTCGAATGTATTTAAAATGTTAATAGTTAATACCTAGGTAATGCTCGAAAGTGAGAAATGTCAATTAAGCAATAAAAACTCATAAATAATAGAGATAATAAAAGAGATAAAAAAGGTTAAAAATTCATAAATAATAGAGATAATCCAAGGACAATCGTAATAAATAAAACTAAATAGTTCATAATTATAGGTAAACATGAAAAATACACATTGATACACAATGTTGTATTCTAATTCCTAGATCTTTGATGTCGAATATCAAATTTGTTATAGTTTAGTGTAGGTACTATATATTGATAATCTTTCATCAGAAAAGCATAAAACTCCGTTACTTCTTTACTATAGAGCATTGTCTTTGTTTAGTTTTTTTATTTATTTATACTTCGTTACATTTATAGAAAAACAAATAACAAAATACATAAAAAAAATATAAGGGATGCAACGGGCGGCCTTATTAACAAACGATCTCATCCTGGCAATCCTAGTAAGAAAATAAACTAAATAAAAGAAGAAATATGATTGGTAAAGTGCAATAAACGCATAACGAAATTATAAAAACCAACCTTAATATAAAATAATACAAAAAAAATATAAAATATACTAAAAAACTAATCTCACGGATATATGAATTGCGATGCAATACAAAATAATAAGAAATGCAAGTGTCACGATTAAGCAGGATAAATAAAAATATTATACGGTTTTATTACGTCTTTTTATATAGAACAAACGGGCACCTGGTGTTAAGTGATATCCATGGACACTCTTCATGACTTTTATGAATTGGTACGCTCTTTTCTTGAAGGACCCTAAGTCGAATTGGTTCTTCAGTGGGCAGCTGGTTCCACATAGTGGTGGTGCGCGGCAAAAACTGCCTTATATAACGCTCAGTTGTGTAACGACGGACGGCGAAGTGGTGGTTGAAATTTCGTATTTTACCTCGACGTCCGCTGATGAAACTCGTCTCCATGTATTAAATCGGAATGAGTCCTATGTACACTCTCCTTGAAAAAAGCGGTAGAAGTTGCAGATAGAAACCGCATCTCTATGCAACGCCATAGAATCAAGCCGCTCGGAAAAAAATATTGTTGAATTTGTCATACATGAATTAGACAACTTCGACGTCACGAGAATAACAATTAAATACTAGTATTCATTAGCGTCCTTTCCGCAGTAGTCTGTTTTTTTTTAATTCCTTGCCAAATTTTTACTTTTGCTCGGAACCTCATACCGGCCAGTCACAAGTTCGACTGTTCCTTTCAAGTCGAGGGAAGAGCATCCTCCGCAAATATTTATTTAATTAATAAAAGTAAAAAAACGACAATCTTTTTCGTTTTCTTTTGTTCTTCAACGTGAAAAATTACTATGTAACTTAACCACGGTTTCATAATCAAGTTATAAGCCACTAAAGTTGGCCAGCCGTATTGATTCGATACAAAAACAAACAAATGAACTCGTTCAATGGAAGCGGTGCAGATTAAGTTGTATTTTAAAGGATGCACTTCAAGTTACAAGATTAACGTTATATTATCCCAGAGCGATAACTCGTAGTACGTGTTTCGTGTGAAGATATTTAATATGACTTTTTAACGATGTTACCTTTGTTTTTTTTTATAGAACAGGGGGCAAACGGGCAGGAGGCTCTTCTGATGTTAAGTGATATGGACACTCTCAATGCCAGAGGGCTCGCGAGTGTGTTGCCGGAAAGTTAAGAATTGGTACGCTCTTGTCTTGAAGGACTCTTAAGTAGAATTGGTTCGGAAATACTTCAGTGGTTCCACATAGTGGTGGTGCGTGGCAAAAACTGTCTTGAAAAGGCGCTCAGTTGTGGAACGACGAACGTCGAGGTGATATGGGTGGAATTTCGTGTTCTGCCTCGACGTCCGATGTTGTTTAATGTTTTGTATTGATGGTTTAATTAAGTTTACAGTTTATTTGCCTCTTCACAATATTACATATCAAGGATTTACATCTGTGAGAGGCTGGTGCCTATAATAGGACTATAGAAGTCCTGTGGTTATTTTTAAATTTCTCTTTCGGAATATTTATATATTGCTGGTGGACAAGGATATCAAGCAAAGGTAATTTATTTATTGCTTTTAAGAAGACATTTTTTCGAAGCATTCCATTATTAACGCATTAAACGTACGCAGGCATTTGTTGCAGGACAGTGCTTAATTTATTTACATAATCACGCCTTTTTCCGAAGGAGTAGGAAGAGACCACAGATCTTCACTTGCTACGGTCCTGCCATACTTCTCTCGCATCATCCACTTTCATGGCATTCACCATGCATGCTCGTCGGTTATGGATACTTCTGTACCTTCTCTAGTACCAGGAGGTACTAGAGGTACCTACTAGGATGTCCAGGTATGTTCGAGGCCTACCCAACCCGATTTCATTATCTACGATTGCCTTGTATAATCTACTTGTTAACTGTTTTTTAATTAATCTGTTCATGACCTAAGCATACCCTCTCACGTCCGAGTTACATCCTCTTTAAAAAAATATATTCAATTTTTTAAAAATGTAAGCGTTTTACGGCGGAACCCCTAAAGAATTTTCTTAAACGGGCTTGCATGATGCATCAAAGAATTTCCAGTGTCGATATATATAATTAGGCGGTCAATGTCCCGCTCTCGCTGCATCGTATATCTTGTACCCAAACTGTATCGAATAGGTGTGTCCATCGATACATCAGAGACGCGTAACAGCGGCGCCTGCGACGCTCGATTTATTGCGCACTAACGTTTAATTTTCGACATAATTTAATTTGAACACGCCGCAACTGAGTTAATTATGATATCTCGATACGATCCCTTGTAGTTTTATGCGATACGAACGATCAGTATTATTGACCGGGCCAACGGTATTAATATAGTATAAACGAAGATTATTTTAATCGGTTTGGTAATTGTTAATAATGTTTGCAACATTAAAATGGATAATTTAAGAGTTGTATTCATAAAAGGTAATTTTCTGAAAACAGGTTTTTAATGCAATTTTAATTATCGAAGTCAAAGTCAAATCATTTATTTCAATTAAGCCTATTAAAAAGGCACTTTTAAAATTCAAAATTAAAAGTTATAAATAAAAAAAAATTACTCTAGTTGTCACTTCCATAAGGTTTCATGTGGAGCAATGGGCAAGAAACTCATTACTTACACTTTTAAAATATTTTTAAAAAATATTGTGTTTACATTGATTTGATAATTATATGAGAAGTCTATGATGAACCATAAAAGGCCTGCGTCATTCACTTTTGATAACTTTTTCCATTATCATATAGGGTTTTAAAGAAATTTTCTGTGTTCAAATTTCACCTCCCTCAATTTGTCATAAAACAATTATTTTTTACATTTAAATGTTAGATAAGTTTTTAAATCTTTTGTGATCCTTAATTTAAAGTCAAAATCAAAATAACTTTATTCATATAGGTAACCAAGTACACTTTTGAACGTCAGAAAAGAAGTTAAATTTACATTTACTACCACTTCGCAAGTCAAGGGCGTAGAGCGGGCAAGAAGAACTGGCAATTGTAAGCGAACTTCAATATTCAAACATAATGTTATCCTACCTGATAGTTTTAGTATTAAATTGATAAAAGTATATATTTAATCTAAAGGCACAAGACAAATGGTAGAAGTTTCTGATTTCGGACGTTACACATTTATTTTATAGCTAAACCCCATGCAATTTTTTTACTGCATTTTAATATACAAGTAGGCAATCAGCCTTCTGTACCAAACAATAATTATCTTCGAATGAAACCAATTTTATAGGCCATGGTGGTAACTTAGGTAATTAAACTCAATTCCAAAGAAATGTTTGCACGCAATAAATGCGATATATTTAATGCGACTATTTTATCACACATGTTATACAACTTAGCAGTAAAATATTTAATTACACTTTATTGCTTGACAATTTCGTCCACATGAGAACCGGAACCGTCGCGTGCGCAGCGCCATATTAATTTGTCTCTTGTAATAATTGCTGATAGTAAACTGACAGAAAATATATCACATAATAAAATACATTGTTTTTAATTGTTTTTTGTGTATGTTGTAAATGAGTTTCCGGCCGTTTAAAAACATAAACTTGTTTTGAAGTTCAAAATTACCGTATACATTTCTCCTTCAAAAGCCAAGAAAATGTGAATGTGAAGTGAATTTTATTGTACCTTAGACTAGTAAGTCGCCATTGCCGTGGAGTTCATCATGAATATGTCTTTAATCAAAAAAATCCCGAATAAGTCTTGACGATAAACTAAATTTTATATATTTTTTACGTACATAGAATTAAGAATTATAATTAAAGCAAAAAATAGAACCTAAAAATTTAAAAAGAACCCTGGAGCCGTGTACCTTTTACGCATTTCCTCACTGTATTGCGATTCAAAAAAATTCCAATACCTGTATTTGTTTAGCTATTTAACATAGAATTCAGATTGAAGCCTCCCTTGTAAGTCAAAGACCTGGGACAGGGATACTTATTCGATATTTTCGATTTTTAATACTTATTCGTTGACCGTGGCACCTAATATCTACCAGGCGCCAACTTAAATTAGCTGTGCACTGGAACCCCACAGCCCAAGAGTCTGTTCTCCAAAGGTATTCAAAGTTTGTGGAAACAATCTTATATTTGAGCCGTTTATTATTTACCGCCTCGTCTGCGGCCGCACCTTTTGTGCTTGCTTAATTTTAAATAAGATATAAAATATTAAAAGCCATACAAACGTGGTCTTAACCAATAATTATCGTAAATTATTGAGTTTCCGAGATTCAAAGCACGAAGAACCAGATAGTCATAAACAAATTAACGAAAGAAATAAACAAACGTACAGTGCACTTGAAATATGTCCCATAATTAAACCCTACCGTATTCATGCGTACTCGTTGTGTGGGCACGAAACTAGCGATAGATCCTGTTCTTATGTAATTTTTTTACAGCTGCAGTGCCTTTTTATGAATAGTTCAGTAAATAAAATTCTTCCTCTAGATTATTATGTGCTTAAGACATATTACAATGCAACTTACATAGGTAACTCTTTTTCGATTCCTGCTATAAGAAGTCGCAAAACAATATAAAAAAAATGGCACTAAAACCTTTTTAAGGTCGTGATCATTTGTCAATCTAATAGGTAGGTGATCAGCCTCCTGTGCCTGTCACGCCGTCGACTTTTGGGTCTAAGACAAGCCGGTTTCCTCACGATGTTTCCTTCACCATTTGAGCGAATGTTAAATGCGCACATAAAAAGGAAGTCCATTGGTCCACAGCCGGGGATTGAAGCTACGCACGCTGAAGCCTCTAGGACAACACTACTCAATGTTTTACTTAGTGTAAATACTTCAGCTAAAAACCATATGGAATTAATATATATTTCCCATTTACCACGCTTGATTCCTGGCCGCATTATGCCATGTTAAATAACTCCATTTGGTTCGATACACGATAACCGTTCGATTTGGACATGGATAATTATTTGCTGGTAAATTGGGAACTACAATTATTGCCGAACGGTCAATGACACGATAATATTACAATTAAATGTCACTATTTAATATCTAGAGTAATAACTGTACTTTGCTAAGAGAAAGCGTGTTTTTGCGTATGATTGTGGCACTCTCTTCGCCGAATCCTGATGTGTCTACAATTTCAATTTTCTTTTTATTATTACTATGTAGGTTAAGAAAATTGTAAATATTGTATATTTGATTGTTATTATATGTTTAGGTTTTAATAAACGAAATTTTTATATCAATATTACGAAGTAGGTACATTAAATGTAATGAGGGATGCAAATTTCTACTTTGGTCAAAAAAAGGATAACACATGTAACTTTATTAGTGTTTGAATGTTTTTTATTGTAAAGAAGTATTTGTAATAAAAATCAACGGTAAGCAAGCAAGACTCATTTAAAATAATGTTTATTTTAATTTGCTTGGCTTGCGACGTTAAATAAAAAAAAATGTAGTAGGTAATGATCATTGTAATCGCGTCGAAAGATCAATTAATACGCGTTGAAAGTTCAGAATTCATGTAACGAATTAAAGTGTCCCGAAATGTATACTTTGCGTGGTCAATATTTCAATTGTTTTATATGCGTTATTCATAATAAATAAGATTTAACGTATCCTTAGTTTAAGTAATTAACATTTAAGTAGATGTTATGTTAGATACGCAGAACTTATAGCTTGCCTACGAGCCCATTTCACTCGCAGGGCCTGATAGCCATCGAAAAAAGGCAACTTCAAGCGGAACCCGCGCACACAATTCTGCACATTAATTAATTAACAACACATTATCACGTTTCTTATTATCTCTGTAGAATTTCGCATCCCACTTCTTAACACGGCTTATTGTTATCATTTGCCATCGCAAAAAGTGGTATCGCGCCGACAAAAGCTGATACAGTAACATAGCTGAGAATCCGACGAAGACTGGGCTCATTAACGCTTCTCAAGACAAACTTTTTATTAATGCATAAACATCCTAAGTGCAAACAAAACTTCGAGCAATTTTCCATCGTACTACACCCATTTAGAGTTCAAATCTCTATGGACATTTAATCAGAGTTTACCAAAGAAAATTGTTGCAAGCACCAGAAGTACTAAGTTATTTAAAGGTATACTAAAATGTCTAAGTTATACTTCTGAAATTGCCTCACAACTGCACTGTAAACTTAGGTTGCTTCAGAGTTGTTTTGATTTGAATTGAACATACAAAACGTCGTATGTACAATAACCTTTAACGGAAAACAGGACTGTAAATGATTGGGATAGAGTACAACTACTCATTGATTATGAAAGAAGTTTCGCTGTTTTGTTTTGATAATAAAGCAGTCCGATTAGTGTTTTTGTGTGTTGGCGTAATTAGGGGCTATCGGCGGTGCGTATGAAGACATAAAATAAAGGGGGCAAGAGTCGGGCGTACGTGAAATTTCGATCGATTGAATCTCAGTTATTTCTCGTCCATTGTGGTGGCGGAAAAAGCTCACAGAACGTGCTTTAAATAAGTAATTAATGTCTTTTATATGAATTTTAAAACTTTATAGAACTTTCTACATAATGGAGATTTCTTTGTTTTTCGGTTTTGCTTTATAGATCCTACATAATTTTAATTACGTCGACTGTTATATGCTGAAAAGTGATTGACAGTAAGATATAGATCAACGTACAAAAAAAATTTTAGTTCCTCTCATTTCTGTACCTGTTTCATGATTTGTCAATCTAATATGCAAGTAGGTGATCAGCCTCCAGTGCCTGACTCACGCCGTAAGCTTTTTGGGTGTAAGGCAAGCCGGTTTTGTTAAATGCGCATAAAAATAAAGTCCAATAGTGCCCAGCCGGGGTTCAAACCTACGGCCTCTGGGATGAAAGTCGCACGCTGATGCCACTAGGCTGACACTGCTCTTTCCACACATCACACAAGCAAGATTTAACTACGCACACAAAAGTAATGGACAAATTAATGTATATTATACAAACAAATAGGTACATCATTTTGCAAATAATATTTGAAACATGTCACAGTTCTCATACGAAACAATGATTAGGCGATTGTTACGTGTATGCAAAGTGGATTTATACAATAAAGCAGTTGCTCAATGATCAATTATTGCTTAGCGCTAAGTGAATGCGCCTATCAAAGTACGATGACCATCAAATACAACGTTAGTAGGATTTTTTTAAAAGCAGTTTGTGAAACATCGAAGGAGTGTCTGAGGCTATCAGAAATGGAAATAAAGTTATTGACTGTGATTCTAATTTGAATGCGTAAAATGCGGTAGAACAATGACGGTATTTATTTATTTATACACACATCACAATAACAAGATATGTAAAAATAATATACCTACACAAGTTATAATTATTGGAGTATCCTTAAATCGTTTCACAGATATGATTTTTCTTTTTGTAAAGGTATGACACAACTAAAAATAAAAATGTAACAATAATCGGCACTAAAGTGTAGGTACAGTACATACCATCACCACGGAAGCCGGAAGCTTACCTGATTGTAAGTGATACCGCCGCCCATGGACACTCACAATGCCAGAGGGCTCGCGAGTGCGTTGGTACGCTCTTTTCTTGAAAGACCCTAAGCCGAATTGGTTCGGAAATACTTCAGTGGGCAGCGGGAACGGCGGACGTCGAGGTGATACGGGTGGAATTTCATATTCTGCCTCAACGTCCAATGATGAAACTCAGCTGCAGGTATTAATCCGATCAACTTCTCTAAACACTCTCCTTGGTAAATGCGGTAGAAGATGCACAGTGATCCCACATCTCTACGCAACGCCAAAGGATCAAGCCGCTCGGAGAGGGATTGGTCGTCGAGGATTCGAACCGCTCTTCGTTGAATACGGTCAAGTGGAAGGAGCTGGTACAGGGGAGCCCCCGCCCAGAGGTGAGAACAGTACTCCATGTGGGGCCGAATTTGCGCTTTATATAGTTGCAAGCGGTGGCCGGAGTGAAGTACCGTCTCGCCTTGCTGAGCACACTAAGCTTTTTGGAGGCTAATTTAGCCTTTCCCTCCAAGTGACCGCGAAACTGAACGACGTTTAATATAATCTGAAAAAGAAAGAACAGTTTTTTTTAAGGGGTAACTTAATTAGTAACTGGCCCTGGCTTAGCATTATGCTGTGGAGCAGCCGTGTTCCACAGCGCTGGTCATACTGTCAGAGACCACAATAGTTCGTTTACCTTGGGGTTCTGTCGTCCGGCATTCGCTGCACATGTCCCAACCACTTGAGCCTGTTGCATTTTATGAATTGGACGATGTTGGCATTTGTCAATGTTATAGTACATACACCAACGACAAACAATTACATCAACTTATTAAATAAATATAGGTACAATAAACGAAAAAGAGGAAGACAATTTAGAAGATGCATAGACAAAATTAAGGAAACAGCATGTGGTACATGCAGAGTGGCACAATGCAGACAGGAATGGCGGGATTTGGAGGAGGCCTTTGCCAAAAAAGGATGAGATAGAAATATTAATGTGTTTACACTTAAACACATTAATATTTCTATCTCATCCTTTGCTTGATGGAGATCCATTGCCAGGGTACAGGCCCCCTATCCTTGGACCAATGGTTGTTAAATACACTATATACCAAAATCATAGTGAACCTACAAGTCGTATATTGACATGCAAATAGCGCGGCTAGCGTGACGATCGGGATTTCAAGTAACCCAGATTTATTGCAACGTCTACAGAATATCATCGGTCACGGCAATTTGCACCTACTTCGACCGGTGACCATACGTCAGATTTTTTGTAAATTACTTCCAAATTATGTATATAACGACATCACAGGAGTCCGAAGACCTGGCAGCTACCTCGGACAAAGAATTAGTCTAGCTATTCAAAGGGGGAACGCTGCCAGTATCTTCGGAACCTTGCCTAAAGGGACTCCTTTTAATAATATATTTTAGTTATTATATTTTATTTATTAATGTCACGTATTTATGTTTGTGATATTGAAATAATATAATAGTGCTTATTGTTTTTATTTCACACATTCTCTTTGATTATTATTATTAGAGCTTTATTATTGAATCCGCAAAATCATTGGTTAGTTAACATTTCTTAATATGAGTATTAGTATAAGTTCTAAAAAATTAGTTTTTTTATCTCTTTGATAGGATTACATACAGTTAGTAAATAATCTTCTATACAATCAATGGCATACGAAATAACACGATATCATATGATATAAGGTAGGTAGTTAAAAAAGTTAATAATAATAAAGTAATAGTTCTCGTTCTCGTTTACATACCAACTGTTAAAAAAATATTTACTAACTCATACGATAATTAGATATTAGTGTATTAGGAAATAATTTAAGGCTAAAAATAAATAAATGAAAATAGTTCTCATTGGGCGATTTGGTTCAGATAACGCCCAAAAGACCAATGCTCCGACAATATTTGGACCGTATGAAATGTACCCGCCCTTTTGAGTTGCCCAGAACTGGTCGAATCGCTTCTACTGTTATGTTCAGCTAAAGGAAAAACCAGGTCTTCTAACAAATTGTTCACAGTTAAGGAATATCAGTGTATGTGATGTGGGGCGAATTACTAATGCCGTTTCTTTAGAAATTAATACACAGCTACAAGATCTTCTGCCACCCAGTCACAAGGAGGAGTGCCAAGATACAGGCTGTCATAATTGACAGAGGTCTAGGTACTCCGTAGTGTATCTCTTAAATAAATATATAGAGCAGTGCCTGACACACGCCGTCGACTTTTTTGAGTCTAAGGCAAGCCGGGTTTACTCACGATGTTTTCCTTCACCGTTCGAGCGAATGTTAAATGCGCACATAGACAGAAAGTCCATTGGTGCACAGCCGAGGATCGAACCTACGACCTCAGGGTTGAGAGTCGCACGCTGAAGCCGCTAAGCCAACACTGCTCTACTGTTTCTCTTAGTGGACCTAAAATTATTTTTTTAGAACAGGGGGCAAACGGGCCGATGGCTCATCTGATGTTAAGCTCAAAGCTCTCAATGCCAGAAGTCTCGCAAGTGCGTTACCGGCCTTTTGAGAATTGAGTGAATTTAGTATAAAGAAACACATTTAATAAATGAGACCTAGAAATCATAAAACAAGTGAAGCACATTTGAATACACCTGCAGATTCTAGTACTGCAGATGTCTCAACAAAAAAACAATATCACAATCTATTTCCTGCTAATAAGTTTTTTTATATATTTCTCAATAAATAACGTTTAAAGAACCCACCCTAACCGTGTTCATCATATGAATTAAATTATTTATTGTTGTTAATGTCAGTTGTAATAGATTTTACATTTGCTATTCTATTTATTGCATGAGCATTGCTTGGTCGTACGTTCTAACCCCGGCTATATTATCTAATATATAAAATTCTCGTGTCACAATGTTCGTTCCCATACTCCTCCGAAACGGCTCGACCGATTCTTATGAAATTTTTTAGGCATATTCAGTAAGTCTGAGAATCGGCTACTATCTATTTTTCAAATCCCTAAATGATAAGGGTGGTCCCAACCCTAAATTTGTTATTTTTTAGATAAAAAAAATTTGTTTTTATTTTTTTATGATACAAACTTACAATTGTCATCCCTCTCCGATCAATCCCTATTTTTTATTATAGACTATAGTTATTTTTTATTGAACTAAAAAAATGTTTCCTAGAAATAATATACTTGGCAAAACAACGTTTGTCGGGTCAGATAGTTATACTATCCTCTATTATACACTCGCTCGTATAGTGAAGAAAAACATTTTGAGGAAACTTTAGGCCAAAAAAGTAGACAGCGTGTGCACAGAAGGCTGATCACCCGCTCGCTGTTAGCAAAAATAGATCGCAAAATAGAATCTGATTCCAAGACTAAGGACGACCAAAACGACCACTATTAAGCCTTGATTTGTTTAAGCTATCGCGGAATATGCCTAAAAGGAGTATTAAGAATATACTGTATAGCGCTAAAGCACCTGTACCATGAGCAGACCCCACATACACACCACCAGACATCACATCCGAATTAGGTTTTACTTAGTAAAATAATATTTATTTCAAAATCTGTAAAAATTAATAATTACATTTATTTAATATTTTTTATTGATTTGTTCCTTTCGGAAATGTATACCTTTTTGGATATATTATGCATTCCTTCTTTGGCTATATCTTTAGTATAATTGTTTTTTGTTATATATAATTTATGTTACCAGTATGATTACGAAATATAAGGGTTGTAGAGTGACTGGTTTCTCAAAAATAAGAGTGTCGAGATTGTTTTAATTAATTGACAGGAGTAAAAAAGAGGAATGCATTGCTTAACAATTGACTAAATGATTTCGTGTGCTTAACAGTAAAAAAATGGTAGGTAATGCAATCCACGATTAGGCGTTATTACTCAAAGTTCAATTTTAAAAACAAACATCAAAAACCAACCAATGAGATTAATAATACGCGTTTTTTACACATTATGAGTAAACCTGTTTTAGATACTTTGCGTGTACAAACATAGGTAATTATTAGTAATTTAACCAACAACAAAAACAATTTCACACACAAATGCAATTTAATAGGTCGCTTAGTATTAGTAATGTCAAACAAACCTATAATCTCATGACATATCATACGTTGCAGTATCTGTAATTATTGACAGTAGGTAACTTAATTATGACAAGAGAAACGGCGGGAAACTCATTTGCACAGACAATACATTATTATAGTATATCAAGTACTTTGTATACTATTTCCGCCTGTGGCTTGGCTCGAGGTAGTAATGTCCGAGTATTTTTTGTTAAGATGCTGTTAAAATAAAATAAAAATATACCTTTTTTTATATTATGGCAATAGTTTTGACTTTATGCCACGAAAAACCTAACCTAATATACCTTTAATACGTATAATATTAAGCGTCAGATTCCTTTACGTCAAAAATGTATTAAATTTTGACATAGAAGTCATATTCGCGCCAAGTCTCGCTTCTGAATCTCACCCTAACTTTAACTGCAGTATTTTAAAAGCATTGTAATGATTTAAAATATTAAAATGACTATTAAATCTGTTAATAAAATTTTTTAAGTCATAAAAAATATATACATTTTAAATATTTTTTTCAACTAAATAGAGTATTACTGTTTACTGTGTACGTTTGCTTAAAAAGTTTAATTAGCTTTTTGTGTTGCCAATAGCGGCTTTTGAAAATAAATAATTACAGAATTAATTTGCTTATTATCTCTAAATGGAATTACCGGCATTATAAGAGCTAAGTCAAATATTACTTATTCATAACACATACTTCTCGCTTCATCTGCTACTCAGCACCTTTTAGAAAAAGCGAACGTAATAAACTTGATAATATAACTTGTAGACTCTTTCTTGTTTGTCAGATAACTACGGGCTTAAAACGAATTTAATCTTATTTACAGTCTTATTACATCTTATTTTTAAATAATACAGTGTCCGAATGTCTCAATATACTTAGAAGTAATAATTGGAAAAATTCAATATCCAACATCCTTGGTCTTGAGTTTTTACAATACATAATTAGAAATAGATTGTTGTAGTTACCTATTGCTAAACACAGATGGCGCAGAAATTAATATATATATAAAAATTAATTCGTTTGTCTCGCTAAAACTCGAAAATGGCTGGACTGATTTGGCTAATCTTGATCTTGAAATATTTGTGGTAGTACAGGGAAGCTTTTCACGGTGAGAAACATGAATAATATATAATTAAAAAAATAAGCATATTAATATATTGTTTTGCTGTCAAATATTTTATAGATCGATGATTGATTTGTAAATGTCATTGATTTTTTTAGCGACTGTTACTGTCTTATGTACATATCTTTATTTTGCAATTAAAGTCCTGATTTTTTTATTATTATTTATTAATTATACACGATGCAAATACTTTATAGTGAATTTGGCACATAATTCATCTATAAACGCTTTTTTAAAAACAAAATATTCACTAACGATTCAAAACTTTATTCATTCACTAATTATCTTAAACAAAATTTTCTCCACCTTTCCTATGCTGAAACGGAAAATATTCTTATTGTGGATCAATCGTTTAATTATAAAATATAAGTTTTTTAGAATTGATTATGTCAAGTACCGATAATATGTTAAATGGAAGAGAATAGCTGCCCACGACATACATTATTTACTCATCCTTATTTTCTTTTAAAATAATGCTAAACAGGGTGAGATATTTTTAATTATACTACCTCCTGCATGTGTGTAACCCCCTTTCTGGAAAGTATAGTCAACTCGTGCGCAACGCGTAGCCGGTGTAATCTCTAATTAACACTCATAACTCATCAATAAAGCAATTAATACGCGCTTATTTGAGTAATTGCTAGTGATTTCATAAAAAATTCAAAACCTTGGGGAAATTTATATGGAAAATGCAGTTAAAACCTGATTAAAACGGGTATAATAGTTGCTTTGTTAAGACAGTTTTTTGTTTAAATCTATTTCACTGTTTACATGTTTCTATTGCTTGGTTTTTTTTTTCTTCCATTAGTTTTGTCTATATGTCTTATGTAGTTTTTCACTTCTTGCGCTCACCTAATCTAGTTTAATATAAAAAATCACACAATTGTTGTCTGGAAGAGATCGCTCAAAAGCGATAAGGCCGCTAGTCGCCCTCCTTTTTATTTAATTATATTAATTGTACAAAATTTCTGTATTACTGCAACGAAGTGTTAATAAAAAAATAAAAAAATAGAATAGATAACAGAGTAGCCAGTTTAAAGTGTTTATGTATTTGATTTTGAACAATTGTAGGAAAAACGATTTCATAGCCTCAACTTAGAATACTCAATCCTACCCCACGTACTACTTTTACACAATGTGAGGCCCAATAACAGAAGTTAGTCTTAAAAAAACCACAATTAATACCTAAATACGTTACAAAGAATTTTAACATAATCTTAAGTAGATATTTCGTTACGAAAGACTTGTTCCTTGTTACGCCAACGAATTTACGTGGAAGTAAATTATACATATAATCAAATTAATAAGACTAACTCAATACAAGATAATACTGCTACGATCTTTTAGATCTAGGCCTCATATTTCTGTATCATTTGTTATTTCTAATAGAGCTTCTGTGCCTGACACACGCCGTCGACTTTATGGGTCACCGCTCACCGTTTTAGCGAGTGTTTAATGCATAGACAAAGTCCAATGGTGCAGAGGATCGAACCTACGACCTCAGAGATGAGAGTCTCACGCTGAAGCCACTAGGCCAATGAAATATTATAGCTTTGATTGCATATATTTCTATCTAAATATGTCCCTGGCTATATTATTGTACTTTAAAATCATAAAAAGGCACCCTGGTATTCTGAACATTTTAATTGTAGCTTTAGTGGTTTTTTGTTATTTTTTCCTTCGTTAATTAAGGTGCTGCAACCTATCGGGCTTTAACCTGGTCGAGCAAGGACTAGTCTTGTTCTGTTTTTTTTTGCCAGTTGATGATGTTGGTGTTTCCAATGGCTTGGAGTATGTTCAAGACCATCTAGCCTTCATCAGCCTCCGAGGTTTCCATCCAGGAGTCTCCGTAGTACCCTTCCATCCTCTATCCGGGTACAGATGGTTCATTATTTTATGGAGTTACGTTTGGTACATTTATTTGGATATAGAAGTGTTTATCTTCAATTAAGAGAGAGGATAGCTCTATGTACACCTTACAATTTCGGTACTTAAGAGACGAGCTGCCCACCACACAGCGTATCCTAGTTTTGAGGGTAGTACACTTTCTTTTTTCACTAAACATTCTTTGTTATTATGGTGAATAAAGTTCTTGTTAATGTTGCTTTTGAAATAGATTATTAATTGGTCATCGCATTTCGTTTACACTTTGCACCAAGCGCATAGTTTTTGTTTCATAACATTTAATTAGAAGACAAAGTGGAATGATTCGTTAAGTATTCTGTGACGTCTCATTTATTACGTGCATATACTTAACTTATAATTGTTACTACCGGCTTCAGAGTTACATAAGGGTGTATGTAAGCTATGTTGCTAACCTTTGCCTATCTAATACGATTAGTAATCAAAGGGAAGGCTTATGAATACCCAGCGGGAACAGAGGCAGTCGATTCTCGGTCCTTAACAAAGATATAAATTATGAAGCTCTCATAGGTTGTTTTCTTAATTTCTAATTTCTTAGATTTAAGTTGGCGCCTGGTAGATAGTACCGGTGACCCCATAGCTGGTGCTTTCCTCGCTCAACGAATAAGTATCGCAATACAGCGAGGAAATGCTGCCAGCGTTAAAGGTACACTGCCACAGTCTCATACTTTTTAAATTTTCTATTTATTAATTTATAATTATTATTATTACTATGTAGGTTAAGAATAATGTTAATACTGTATATTTGTGTGTTGGAAATAAATTTCTAAATATAAATATGTATTGTTTTTTAAAAGGGTATTTTAAGTTCTCGTACCTATATGCGCTGAAAAAACGTACAAGTCGAATTGTACAACTTTCCTATAAACTAAACTAGGTTTTGGCATACGAAAGTCACACTTAAAGCGCTAAATCTCGTTGCAGATGACTTGTGAAAAACACGTGGTATTTCATAGTTTTATTATAATAATTAATTGTTTCAAGACAAGGGGCAATGTGTACGTTACAGCTCCCTTATTTGGCGGAGTGACGTGGACTTTCTTGCCCATTGCTCTCTTCCAATCTACGTCCTTACTTTAGCAGTATATTTAAACTTAAAAGCAACTTAAACTTAATTATTTTTATTGGCCAGAGCCGTGTTAGCCTAGTGGCTGTGCACCAATGGAACTTTCTTTGTATGTGCGCATTTAACATTTGCTCGAACGGTAAAGAAAAACATCGTGATGATACCGACATGTCTTAGACCCAAAAAGTCGACGGCGTGTCTGGCACTGGAGGCTGATCACCTACTTGCCTATTAGATTTAAAAACGATCATCAAACAGATTCAGAAATCTGAGGCCAAGACCTAAAGAGGTTATAGCGCCACTGATTTGTTTTTTAATTAATTTTATTGACGTTCATAAGTTCACTGTTGCCTATGAATTGAATATTTTTTTTCGCAAACAGTTGATTGAGTTAATTGTCTGTTGAAGTGGTTAACTGAACCGTAACCCAATGGCATAATTTGATATTTGCATTTGAGACGAGTGGAAACAACAAGCGGAAGACATCGAAAGACAACCTGACCAACTGGCTGGCTAATAACTAGCATGCTATAAAAAAATGTAGTTAAAATCTTATCGCTTAGGTTAAAATTATATAAATGTATATTTTGTTATTGAATAAAGGCTTTTATTATTATTAACATATTTGCATCGTTACCTAAGCCCTAAATGTCGGCCTATTCGATTCCCGTCCTAATTACGATGTTAAACATAAACATACGAATAAAAATAGATCTTGACATATAAGTTTCCTGGTAATTCATAAATTATCTATTACTGTTTCATTAATTAGCGAAGCTCGCAACTATGTTGCAATAATTGCATTGTCTTGATTGTACTAATGTATTGTAGCGAGTTAACAACTGAAATTATCTTGTTTATACGTAAATAAAAAGCTGGTTGTAACGAGCCAAGACTGTACATTTTGCTCACTCAGGCTTTCTTAGTTTTATAAGCGTGGACGATTTCCTAAATCGTCGGAATTACGCCCCGAGAGTATAGCCAGACGTAGGCTCTCTCTTCAACTGTAACATTGCATTCATTCGTGACATAGCAATTCATACTTCATTATTTCGCTTATATTCTATTGTTGCACGCAAGTGCTTAATATAGAGTAAAAATAAAATCCTCTATTATTTAAAGAACCCCGATGACCCTGTAACCGTACACGGGCATTTGAAATGTAAGCGGCTGTTTAACACATACGGGTAGTTCTTTCACAATTTTGGTGGGTTTTGGGACAGGTTTGTTAAATAATTGGCTGAAATATTTCAAGTAAAATGGAATGACGTAGTTATATATATATTGTTTCGATTTCAGTTAACAGGTAATAAAGTTGGTTTAATTTTTATAAATTTACCTTGGTAAAAAAAATATATTTATATTTAATCCATTTATTAAAAGAAAGTATGTTTAAGGTTACAGTGGTATGAATTTAACACTTCCGCCACTTTTGGGGGCCAACACTATGCTGTACGGGTCTGATTCTTGTATGTAGGGCACATCTGGCTCAAGTCTGTATTTCTGAATGACATGAGCCAACGCGATCTTCATCTGCAGCATGCCGAAGCGTTTTCCTAAAAAAATAATAGCAGATATTATATAGTATCGTAATATTTGAATTACGAATGTCAAATTCATGCATCGTACACATCAAACTGAGTTACGAAATTTGAAAAAAGGAATTTCATTGCTAACAGGAAACTTAGGTACAAGAAGTTTGTATTTAAAGAAAAACGCTTTTTACCGGATTAAAGTTATGTTTATTATTATAAATTTACAACTATTTGACATAATTTTAAATTTATCCGACGTTTGTATCACCAAAAAGTGTTAATTTGTCTGCCTTAAAAAAAATTATATCGTTCTCTACGAATTGTATGTAGTACCCCAAGTAATATTAGGGAGGCGCATTGCTTTGCTTTGCCTTAAACAAATTAAAGACTGATAATATTACATGCATGATGTAAATGGCATTGTCTCAGTTCCCAGTGAATTGGAATAGGTTTGGTAATTATAATATACTTACATACATATATTGAATTACGTTATTATTGTACTTTATACTCACCCATACATGACCGAGGTCCAGCTCCGAACGGTAAATAAGAATAGTCGCGGTTGTCAAATGTATTGACGCCCAGAAATCTATCCGGACACCACTTCATGGGTTCAGGGAACAGCGTCTCATCATGATGAAGTGCAGGGAGATTGACAAAGACAGGCGTACCTTCATCTAGACTAAGGTTTTCCTTCAGTGTATACTTTCTTGTAGTTATCCTGTCTAGAAAGGATACAGTCGGATATTTCCGCAAGGTTTCTAAAATATAGATTTTTTTCGCTGTTAGCTACATTGTATTGCATTTCGATGTTTAATTCGAATGCTATGGATGAATTTGATTTAAGACTTGTGTGTGTGATCCTCAACCGTTACCTCCTGCTTTAACCCACCCAAAAGAAGGCGATAGGCTTCCTAACACGAGTGCTAAATTTCAGAAGTAAATTTCTCATAACTAAGAGTCATATCAAGATGAGTAACCATGAAATATTAATAATCCCATGAAAATCGAATCATTAGTTTTTGAAAAACTGTGTCTACGCACTTCTGTGCCCCTACAGAAGATCGTTCGTTCAACACTCGCTCATAAACGAAAACATCATGGGGAAACCGGCTAGACCCAAGTTGAGGACGTGTTTAGTCACATTAGGCTGATCCCCATTGGGCATTGTGTGTGTACTTATGTACAAGCCTTAGAAGTTATACTTCTTTGGCGTAACAAGATAAAAATCTTTTCAAAAATTTTATCCTACATTTGTAGAAAAAACGACACTTAAAATAGAAAAAACTAAAATGTTGACTATAGCTTTGTCGGTTTTTTGTAACGGTGTGCGCGCGCGTCGTAAAAATTTGCTCCCCTTTCCCTAACGCGCTAAAAGAAGTATAATTTCAAAAATAATCACGGAACAGATACAGACATGTGAGGCCCTAAATAGTAGATATTGCCACAGTCATAAATTAACGTCATGACATTACTTAAGTATATTTGACAACTTTTTACTGTTTGCCTATTTTTTTTATAATTTATATGTTCTAATTCTATGTGTGTGTCGTCATAATTTCGTGTATTTTTAAGCATTTATTAACACTTTTATAAATAATAAATTTATTTATAAATAATAACTACAAAATATACCGTTTCTCTCCCTTTAAAAACCAAATCAATCTTATTGCACCGTTTTAGCTGAAGTACCTACTCTGTCTCTTTTTATCACATGTTAAACACAATTTGACAGAAAGAGTATTTTAATTTAAGACAGATTTAGTTTTAAAGAATACGTTTCTCTTGCTGTATGTACAAAGATTTACCAGTTAAAATTGCGTTGAGAAGCTTCATATCATTAATGCTGTCATAGTCTAGAATATCATTTTCTCGAAAGCCTTGTTTTACTTCCTTACGGAGTCGATCCTGGAAGAGAAAGGTTAACAATTCATTTAAGTATTTACAGAAATACATACGTTATCCATACAGACCATGCCAATACGATATGTCGAGAAAAAATTAAATATGATAAAGTATATAATATTTAACACATCACATACACAATATAGATAATGTCGGAAATTTATTTCCATGCAAACGCTTTAAAGATTTTTCTAGCCAATTTAAGTATACTTATTTTTCATAAAATCATTTACTGATCTAATATAACTAATTCTACAGATACCTATTAATAACAGTGAAAAGAACAAGCCAAGAAACACGCTCTAATGTTTATAAAGTTTAAAGGAATGTTCAAAATCGAACGAAAAGAGCGAGAAGAGAAGAGAAGTTAAGCCTGGTTTTTTTTTCAATTGTTTTTTATTGTTATCGTAAATGCGTTACACATATCCTCCCCCGGCGCGACTGCCGGTGGAGGGAATTGTGGGACTCTCTGTGCGTAACTCCATAGCGCCATCAGCAATCGCCCGAGGCAAGACAAGGTAACGCAGCCTTGTCCTCATACCGCCACGCGCTCAACTGTTGAAGTCCGTCAACGGCCATTAATGATATAGGATGGACCTTGGGACAGCAAGGATCATACTCAAATCGGCATATCGCCCTAATTTGTAGAACTGGGGGAGGTAGGGTACAACAACCAATACAAAAGATAACTGCAGCAGCTAATCAATATATTATATTTATGACACAAATTTCTTCTGTGAATACAAAGCTTGAAGACCTAAGGAACGTCGGATTAATACCTGCACTTCCGTATGATAAGCCAACTCGTGTAAGCAATGACAAAGTGTTACTGGTCCATTCAACATGGCTGCTTGAATGAGGGTACCCAGTTGAGATGTCATTAGCTCCTCAAAACGTACTGAAACAGTGTTTAAATACGTAATTAAACACGAAGATGGACTTCAACTTCTAGTTTCTTTTTTGAATCGTTGTGATTTGATAGTTGATGAAACGGATAAGAGACAGACACATATATTCTTAAGATTTAACGTGGTAGAAAATCAGATAGGAAGCATTATACAATGTACATTACTTAAAATTGACATAAAAAATAATTTAAAGAAAAGTCTAGAATTAACCTACTACATTTATATAGTGGGAAAAGTCTAATTATAATTATAAAAACTTGTTTAATCATTGTAGTTTTTATCAAAATTAATAATTAAAATTACATTTAATAATAATATAATAATAAATTAAATTTTAAAGGATTCACTACTTTCTACCACGTGTGAATTGCACATATGTTTTTTGTTTTGTTATTCAATTGTTTTCGTCAACTTGGTTCCCTGGAAAAATACAGCTAAAGCAAAAGCAGTTCCCACTCAAATATAAACGTATTTCATTAACATCGAGCAACACAACTTCATACTTAAACAAAAAACAAAATTTAGTAATAGTTTAGCTAAATATATAGTTTTAATTACCAGGGTCTTTGGTTGACTTCTCATTCTCTTGTAACTTTATGAAATGGCTTATAATGTCTGTATCTATCATTTCTCTCTCTTTACGGTTATGAACCAATTTTTTATAAAGATTCTTCAGGTAACTCGTCCCATATGCAGAAAAGAACTTAAGCCTGAAATTGTAAATAATAGTTATAATAAAATGCAAGTACGTACTCACAGCATTTCGAACTTCATTAAGTTTTTGTACAACGCGATCCCAAGGGTACGACATCCGTGCTACACATATATTAAAGCGATGAAGTGAATTATGCTAAATTCTTATACAGCAGGTGTACCAGGAGAATTCATGAAGTTCAAAAAAATATTATGGCTGAGAAAAAACCATGATGATCGCCTTTAAAACACCAATTTCGCAGAATTGAACAGATTGCAGCTGGAAAAATTCGCGGCAGGAGGCTGGAGGCAACGCGGGTACCGCCGGTCAGCGGACTCCAACTCGTCCATAAATATCATGAGGATATTTCCGGAGTATTTGTCGCTTGGGCTCTGGAGACGCCAAGCAATTTAAGCAAATAAAGTCCGTTTTTAGGAAAGGGGAGATTGCTGCCTAGCTTCTCGGCCACAGATCTGTATAATCGCGTGCCTGTTAGGTTATCTAGGTGTCATAAAAATAAAAAGGCCACCAATTTCTCATACACTTTGCATATATTTTTAATATCTTAATATATATAAATTACGCGTCACGTTGTTTGTCCGCTATGGACTCCTAAACTACTTAACCGATTTCAATCAAATTTGTACATGCTATGCAGTTTGATCTAACTTAAAAGATAGGATAGCTTATATTATATAGCTTATATCTTATATATAATTCTACTGTACGTGTGTATGTCACTGAACTCCTCTTAGACGGCTGGACCGATTTGAATGACTTTTTTGGAAGTTGTACTTCTTTAGGCGCGTTATGAAAAATTGATGAGAGTGAAATTTTACGATTGCGCGCGCACCTATGACACAAAATTGGCAGTGTGATATAGCGTGCGCGAGCGAGATGGGAATAAGACAAACTACAAGTAAAAAGAAATAGAATATGCGTGAAGCTAACTTCACGCATATTCTAGCTTAGCAGCTTAACAAGAATTTTGAATGACCATGACAATTGACATCTGACAATGACATTTACCTTTTAAACAAATATAGGAGTTTTAATTATTGTTTAAAATTAATAATTATATACCTAGTTATTTTCATTATACAAAATATTTGTGAAATAATATAAAATATTTGTGAAAAAACTGTGCTAACCTTCCTGAGTGCTTCAATACAATTGAGGTTAACTATCCGTATGTATTATCGAGTATTATTGTTGATTAAAACTGAAACATGAACCATTATTCATTGCTTTTGTTTATTGCGTTTGTTACAGCAACTTTTTAGAAATATTCTACGACCCTATATATCAATAATTGAGAACAAAGATTTAAGCACGAATACTAATAAGGAGAAAATGAAGGCTTGGAGCGATATAACAGAGAAGTAAACATTTTAATAAGTACCTGCATCTCAAAAAAATGACCACATTATTTAATCAAAACATCAGATTTAATCTAGCAAATATAAGGACAAGAGACAAAAAACAATTGATGAATCAGTGGAAGTGCACTAAATTGAATACAAAAAAAGAGTTGTCATCTTATCGCCGTGAAACATCAAAAACTGGAGGTGGAACAAAGCCACCATCACCTTCTCGAGACACAATGGTTTGAAGTAGATTTCAATGAATTTGATTGTGATGGTGTCGAGGTAGGAATGTTAATTATAAATATGATGTATGGTGATGTTCAAGGTTCAACCTTTCAAGCATAGGCATATGCTTACAACATTACTTTATTCCCCTACAGGGTAGTTAGAGATATTGTAATACCTCAAAACATCCATGTTGCACTTGTAGTACCGAAACTCTGTCCTGCCAGAAGTGAGCCCATTCCCACTTATAATGGACAGTGGGTATAATACACCTTAATACCTGAGTGCGAACCACTCACCATGATACTTAAATTAATAGATGTTATTTATATATTTCAGGTTATTACAAATAAAATCATTTTGGAAACAATTGATATCCCAAAAGCAAATAAAGCCAACAATGACAAGGTAATAAATCAGTTTTGACATAACTTGAATACTAAAAAAGCCAAACAAAGGTGTGCACAACAGTGACAACATAACTTAACAATTTCATTATTTTGTAGGATTAAAGAAAGGTTAAAGAAAATCATGTCGAACTGAACAACAAGAATCCCCAAACAACTCCAAAGAAACCTACAAGGAAGACACCGGTATTATATTTAAATTATCTCTATCTCTAAATAGAATAAAAGAAAGTTGCTATCCAGGTCTGTAGCATGTGCTAAAAATTATATTATTAACACATTTATATAATTATATTAATATAAATGTGTTAAAAAATTTATAATATGAATTATAAAAAATTTTAAGTTTTGCATGGACAGAGCTTAAATTAATATTCTCTTATTTGTTGCAGAAAGCAAGTAGTTTTGGAGAAGCCTTGTAGATGCACAACCAAGTAATGATTAATTTAAAATTACAAACCGAAATTCTGATGAAGACATTAGAGTCACTTAAAAATAAATAGTATAATGAAATAAAAATGTTTTAAAGATAAATAGTGTTTTATTTGTTTAATGTAAGAGAATAATAATAAATATTTATTTAATTAATTTTTCAAATGTAAACTGAACTTTATTGACTTTAATGACTCCTTTTCCAGTCTTTGATTATTTAATTGTAATTAATTATTTGCATGCAATCAAAAACTATTTTTAATAATGCCAAAGAAGTATAACTTCTTACGCGCGTACATAAGTACACGCACCCTTTTTTTGGAAGTGTTTGGGTGGAGCCCTGAATGGTGTAAATTCACAAATCAGCCCGATAGATACTATTACTATTTTCATACTTTGTTTAATATCCTAAACGCTTAAAATAACATGCAGGACACCGTCTATCGGGTCCGCTAGTAATAAACTATATTATACCAAAATAATGTTTCACTAACCTTAAGAAATCAGCTAATGCAGGTAGAAACTGTATTGTCAACAGTTCAAGTGCGCGTGGGCCGCTCCAATACGTCATTTCGTCTATGACAAACTGCAAGGGAGTTCTTTCACCCCGTAATGCACTTACTTTTAAACCAAGAAAGGTGTTTACAATCGTATCAGATGCGAACAAGACGAACATTTCCTAAAATTAATAAAGTTTTAATTAATTTAGTTTTTAGTTAGCAAATTAAAAGTTATTTTTAATTATTATTATTACTATGTTAGTTTTAGGTTGATTGTTTCATATTTTTGATCGTCAGGCGATATCGAAAAAAAATACTAGATTTTGCAAAAAAATATATAAAATCTTCAAATGAAGTATGAAGCATAATTTTTATAGAAATACTAGTGGACCCCACAGACGTTGTCCTGCATGATATTTAAAGTGATTAGGATATTAAGCAAAGTATGAAAGTACCGACTGCAGTGCCATCTGCCGGGCTGATTTGTGAATCTAAACCATTCCCAGATCCCCTTGAACACACACAAAAAATTTCATCAAAATTGGTCCAGTCGTTTAGGAGGAGTTCAGTCACATACACACGCACACAAGAAATATATATATTAAGATGAATATTGTAAAAAATCATTATTATGCTATCCGGTCACGGCTGTGGCTGAATGCTTAATTTTATGCCAGGCTGGATGATACTATATAAAAATAAAAACTTTTTCTAATAATTAATCTATTTTAACTCTGGTATATAGATAGGACTTTAGATTTACTTGTTTTGGCCAGTGTAATGAAATATTCGATCGATATTTTCAGGCTTCTACACAATTTTTGAGCAGAAAGCAGTGGCTAGAAGCTTCAGCGTACGACTTATCCGTGAGGTCGTAGGTTCGATACCCGCTTGTGTACCAATGGACTTTCTGACTATGTACATTTAATATGCGATCGAACGGTTAAGGAAAACATCTTGAGGATATGGGCTAGTCTTAGATCCAAAAAGTCGACGGCGTATGTCAGGCACAGGAGGCTGTTCTCCTACTTCCCTTTTTGATTTACAAATGATCATGAAACAAATACAGAAATTAGATACCTAAAAAGTTTGTAGCGACACTGGTTTAATTTTTCACAATATTTAATATTGTCTGTTTAACATTATTTAAGAATATTTCACAATGCATGGATGGAATTAGATAAAACTGTTTTGTCTATTGTT
The DNA here is from genome assembly GCA_905332375.1 of Pieris macdunnoughi. Classification (NCBI taxonomy): domain Eukaryota; kingdom Metazoa; phylum Arthropoda; class Insecta; order Lepidoptera; family Pieridae; genus Pieris; species Pieris macdunnoughi. Next base: position 4,918,829 of record CAJOBZ010000015.1, read on the forward strand.
TGGGTTACCTATACTGATTATATTAATTACTAAAGTAAGCTTATAATACGCCTATTGGCCGTCCATAACATTGTGTTCATAAATAAAAAACGAATCTCACAGGAATTGGTTGCACCGTGGTACGTGGGTAACACTGAAAATGTTTAGAACTGGCCAGTTAGAATCATTGCTAATGAAAACTTTTTTAGAATTTCAATTTTCGAACTCTTTGGTGACCGAATGTAGTATAATATTGCAATCATTTGTCATTTATTTACAAATCTAAAACTCTTGTTACACGTGAAAATGAACCTAACGCGAGAAAATTGTTGGTCAATGATTTATTTCGTTTTGGGCTTACTCAACAACAAAGCTATGATAGGCTGTGATTAGCATTTCATAATGAAGCCCCATCTCGTGCCACTATTTACAAATGATGATCCGCGTGAGGGACGTCCTTTGATAGCGACTACTGAAGATAACATCAGTGCGGTGCGACACATAATAGAGGAAGATAAGAGAGTGACTTATCAGTAGATACGGGCAAGCCTAGGCGTTGGTATGAGTCAAGTTAAAAAAATATTACACGAAGATTTAGGCGTCAGGAAGCTTTTTTACTAGATGGATTCCCCATACTTTTACGGACGACCAGAAACACCTTCGCATGGACTGGTGTCACCAAATGATAGATAAGTTCAACGGCGATGACTCAAATGGTGTATTTGACATCGTCACAGGTGATGAAAGCTGGATATAAACCAAAAGACAATCAGCTCAGTGGGTGTTTCCTTTCGCGGATCGGCCAACTAAGGTAAAGAAAGGAAGAAGTCAAGAAAAAAAAGAGATTACCTCATTCTTTGGTCGGAAAGGTCATTTCGCGACAGTTGTGCTAGAAGATGGAAGGACAGTTACTGCAGGCTGATATGTCAATCGCTGTTTGGCTGTTGTCTTGGAAAAAATTCGACAGCAGCGCCCTCGAAGCAGGATCCTCCTTCACCACGACAATGCTTCAGCGCACTCCGCTAAACGGACTGTTGAATATTTGACTATGGCAGGTGTCGAGATGATGAGTCATCCGCCATACAGTCCTGACCTGGCGCCCTGCGACTTTAATTTATTCCCAAGAACTGAAGATAAAATTCGAGGTATTCGCTTTACGAGCCCTGAAGATGCGGTAAAAGCGTATGAAAATGCCATAGTAGAGACACCTAAGGAACAATTGGCCCACTGCTTTTCTCAGTGGTTCCATCGAATGCGACGATGTGTAGAGAGGAACGGAGATTACTTCGAAAAACGGCTTAATGTACTTTCTATATTAAGAGGTTTTTCATTTTCTAAACATTTTCCGTGTTACCTAGGTAAAGACAACACACCTTTAAAAGAAATCTCTTCTTTTGATCTACGCACTCGCGATGTATTCTCTTATTAAGTTCTATTGCATTTTCATTTATCACGTCACAGAACCCCTTCAAACGGGCGGTTGTTAGCAAAGGGCTAATAATCTTCTGCAAATCCTTTTTTAGTGGGCCCTGTAAATTTCAGACTAATTAACCTTTATTAGTATTAAGTACTGACCAGAACAAGTCAGCCGTAGGAGGTTCACTCAATGAGTGCAGCAGGATGTCCTCTAATAGTCAACGGTGGCGAAACGTCGTGAAGCGCATCACATCTGCCCCATCTAATACTACTACTAGTTAGCGATCACGACTGTTCTGTCAAGAGTGTACCGTAAAAGAAGAAGAATAAACACTTAATCTTTTCGATATGGTAATGTCCTTGTTTTTTATTTATAAATATACAATTTTTGGTAAAGAGACAAAAGTTCACAATAATAATAATTATGTACCTACTTAGTAAAAAATGTCGTCTGCGCATTTAGCGGCTCTTGCCAAATTACGTATTGAATAATGCTATAGCGAAATTTAAATCCAGACATGGCAAGGGTATAAATAAATATATACTAAGTATTAATTAAAATTTCATTACACTTACCCTGGCCAACATAACACCGTTCGCGCCAATCGGATCCTGGTGGCTTCCTGTATGAGCAGATCTATGTTGGAAGCAGTCTGCGTCTTCAACCAATACCTTTCGAGCAAGCTCCGGCGACTGCACCACGATCGCTGGTTGCCAACCCAAAAAAATGCCCACGCAAACAGTCTGATACCGCTTTAATCCATAAAAATAGTCCCAGCTGGCCTTCCTCAAAAAGAATGTCAGGTTTCCAAGGAATAAAATCGGCTTGTCAGTGACCACACCACGGTTGTTCCAATAATCATAATGCTTTTTTAATTTCCAATAAATTAATACGATTATTAAAAACAATATAAACAGCATGTTTATAAGTTAATACGTACGCCACGAGCGGAACAAAACTAATTATAAACATTTACGAGTTCTTGGTATATGAAACGAATAACAATAACACAAACTTAATTACAAATCACAAAGTTAACATGGTATTGTAATTGCGTATAAAATTTAACTGATATTATAAATTTTTAAATACCTTTGAATAAATAGCTTTCTTTCGCTATTCGTCTTGTTCTTGTCTTTCACTCTCTATTTGGGCATATATATGAGATTTATCGCAATAATAAAGTGAGTTTAATGATTGATCAAACTTTCTATAAAACATCAATGATTGATGAAATGCTGAATTTAAATGGCCCGTACAGTGCGTTTACATACATTGAAACACCTCCATATAAGGCTCAAATATTGTTGGCTTTAGGTCGCGGTTAGAACACAAAGCTGAGTAGAAGCTATCCAAAAGCTACAAATGACCAATTATAATAATAATTATTTATTTATTTGCAAGAATATGGTACAAAAATATTCTGCATATTTAGCCACATATAATGGTAATAATGGTGTGCGAATTTGTCTTACATAATTAAAAGGTAGAATTTTACATAGAAGTGAGTTATTAGATTACATCATCAATCTTATGATTATAGTTAATCCGTATCTTTTTTTCACTACCTAATCACATTATTAAAATATATTATATTAAATCTATTTTATATACAACAATCAAATTACAGAATTTAAAAGTAGTGCTTTTAGGCAAAGTTCCGAAGATACTGGCAGCGTTCCCCCTAGAATAGCTAGACAAAATCTTTGTCCGAGGTAGCTGCCAGCTCTTCGGTCTCCTGTGATATCCACTAACCTATTAGCTATTTCCTTAAATTATTATTACATTATCTGATTAATATGAGTTATATAATATTTGCGTTAATTTTGTTTTCATCTTTTTTTTAACTATCTTCATAACAAAATCAGTGTAATCGGTAGGTACTTCGATGTCTTTTTTATGATTACAATTTCTTCAGCTTTTTTATTAATAATGTGTCTTTCATACTACTCTTTTTTAATTGTAAACAAGAACAGATGGTGTTAGATTTCGGTGTTCTGCACACGCCCTATAGACAGTGCTATAATTCTAAATAAGCAATGAAAATTAAAAAAACGGTATTTATTATGTAACGGTGATGTTTTTTGTTGCCTTGCTGTTGGACATTGTATACTATCTACAATAGTTTTAAGCACCTTAATTTAGATATAATATATGTATTACTATTTCTAGTAGACAAATAAACAAAGGTAGGATATTAATAGTCCGAGTATGTTCAGAGATGTTACGGCTTTATGAACCATACCTTATTACGTGAAAAAAGTACGAGAGAAAATTATTGACTAAAAATGCAAAATTAGTGCGAAATTCACATTTAGATAAACAGCTAGGCTACTTTATTCGATTTAAATTCCTTCATTTGGTACATTGTAAATTATATAGATAGGCATCTGTTAGACTGTTTTCCTCACATTCTAAGTAAACAATCTGATGAATATTCTATGCATTATATATATATATATATATTGCAAACTGTATATAGCTGTCGCAGCCAACTAGTTTAATTAGCCGTTCTATCAACAGCTGTAGTGTTTGTTACATTTAATAAACTAGCGTCAACCAATGTCACGTTATTTAGGGTGTTTACGGTTTTTAATATTATTCTATATTAATAGTCTGGGTATGAAAAATTATAAAAAATGCAGTGGCGCCACACCGTTTTAGGTCTGGGCCTTAGATTTCTATTTCATGATCATTTTTAATACACAAGTAGGTGATCAGCTTGTGACTTACACACGCCATCGACTTTTAGGTCTAAGGAATGCCGGTTTCCTCACGATGTTTTCCTTCGCCGTACGAATAAATGTAGCAGTAAATTAAAGGTTTTAATGGTTCTATGATAATTAAAATATAATTTTTATATGTGTATGCGTATGTCTCATTTTAATTATAGTCCAAGGGTAATTTGAAAAATTGATGGACGCCTTGCGATGCGCAAAAGCACAAAAATTTCAAAGATTTGTCAAGGAACCCCAAACCCTTGGAATCTGAAACGCGTTGGCAAGAAGGGCCCGCGTGCTATGCGCCGATCCCATCCCTTTAATTGTACTGTATCATCGCATACTCAAATAAGCGCGTCTTTTTGCGCGCGCGCCATCGTAATAACATAATACACGCTTCGGCTCCAGACCTTTTTAGATTTATTGCCCTATACTTAATGATTGGGAGGAATCTTTGCTACTAGCTGTACTGCTACTAGTCCTTTTGAACTGGTTATAGCATCTGCAATTCAAGAATTTTGATAATGCTTGGCAATTGTGTCGTAAACGTTCCAAAGGGAAAATCGTCTAAATGTCAGTGACAGTAATTTTAAAGACAGGCTTTAGTTATAAATATGATTGTTTTTTTATTCGCATTTCAAAAATTTCATTTGATTGTGTGTGTTTACCAATTTAAAAAAATTAAAATTCCACTTTTAAATTTATTTCGAATATTCCATGTAAATATTGTCTCATTATATATTTTAAACATAATTATTTTAAATTACGTACAATGATGTCGTAAGTAATTGTAGTTTAACATGGTGTTTAAAAATAGAATAAAATTTTACCGCGATAAAAAAATCGCGCCATTTCACTGCGATTATACAAAATGGCCGCCTCGATTGGTCGATTAGAAACGATTAAAGAAGTGTTAATGATTTGATTCGCTGTCACGATGTGTGAGATTGATATAATTATAGTATGTAATTACTCGACCGTGGGACTATAACATGGTGGGTGTATTTCTTGACATTTTTACTTTAATATGTAGAATAAATGATGAAAACAATTCCGATAACAAAAGTTAGAATACATTAAATCAAGAGAATAATTTGAAAAGAAGACAAATTAGAAGATAATTATTGAATGACATTACGTTAATCTATTAAGTTTATAATCTGCGTCATTTTTCTTAGCTATGATATATATCTGTATCTCGTTATTTTTATTTCAATAAACCCAAAGAAGGAAATTTACTTTTATAACGTATAATTTTGTTTATTGCATAATAGGATTTCGCCACTTAGCAACTGGCGGGATGTGGTCCAGGTCAGGGAACGGTGGAAGATCTCGATTCAGTGGTTGAGACACATTATTGGTCGCAGAGCTATGGACGTGTATGTGTGAGAAATATAAAGAAAAAAATACATTGATCCAACGAAACTCACTCAAACCGCACTTGTGTCTTCCAATAGCGATAGCGATCACGACATTGAGTTTTTGTATCAGGTGAATTGGGTTTTGTTGTTAAATGACGTCATTATTATACAAATTTCAGTAAGAGTTGCATTTTATACAATTGTATACAATGTCTCAAACGATTATGTGATTATTTTTTTGTATTATTTTTGTAATTACACAGTTACAAAGTTAAAATATTTATGATTCAAATTATTTTTTGTGACAGTTATTTTTTCACTATTGTAATCTGTGCAAAGAACGCAATCAATACTCAAATGTTCCATCTGTCAATTATCAACTTTATTTAACATTTATTGTAAAATGAAGTAGTTTAGAGCAGTGTTGGCATAGTGGCTTCGGCCTACGACTCTCATCCCTGAGGTCGTAACATACTTACAGTTGGCCTATATACTGAAAGTCTTGCGGGGGTGGTGAGCAAGTGTTCTCCAAAAATTCGGTTTCTTTCTACCTAGGAGATGTGAGACGTCGAAGGTTGTTTGCGATACCAAGGGCCTGAACCAATCCGTTGCACAGATCCCCATTAACAAAGACTTCGACGCTATCGACATCTTTATATGTTCGCAGATCAGTCTGCAGTGTAAACTCAGGTTTACAGTTGCAATTTTGTTATGTATTTAATATTATTTTTTGTTTTCGACATTATCGTTTTGGCTATCGTAAAGTTAGTGTACGTATTTTTGTCAATAAAATAAACATTTCTAATACAAATTATACGTTAAAATCTTATCTTTTGACAAGCGAAAGCTAATAATTTCGAGGATAGAATTCTGGTATATCCAACTCTTTGGCAAAACCGGGTAATTACAGAGGAATTAATAACATTGTTTTAAGAAAGTTCATTAAGTTGAAATCTCTAAATGAGACATCACAGAGTCACTTAGTGACACATAATAACTTGCCGAAACGTGTCGTCGAGGTTTTCTGAGTAATTAATGGGATTAAGGCATTCTGAACATCTCCAATTAAGAGGTTTTTATGACTAAGTTGGGCGGTATTAATTTAATTAGAAGAAATTCTGTAGGAACTATTGGTCGACGTCGCCCGGATTCAATTTAGAATAACGGTCGTTATTGCTACGAATAGTTTTGTCTTGAGTTTATTGCCAGTTCTTCTCTTTCGTTCTACGCCCTTGATTTGAGAACTGGCAGTAAATGTAAAATTAGAAGCATTTAATGTATATTTCTTCAAGTGTACATTGTGTTACCTATATGAATAAATGATTTTGATTGATTGATTGAAAAATCTAAGAATATCCAAGAAAAGTATAATGACACAGTACACCGAATTAAAACAAGTGTCGAAATGTCACCTAGTCGCGCCTGGCCACGACAGACACTAGTGGAACCGGATGGAGGGGGCCTAATCCTATGTCCAGCGCTGGACAAACTAAAACCTGATCATGCAAGCATATGATAGTTCCTAAACGTTTTAGGATCCATACAAATGAAACGTCAATGTTAATTATTAAGTTTTGGAAATGCTATTATTATTATTAGCATCAAATTGTAATACTATTTAAGAAACAAAAACATCTGATATTCGTCTCTCAGTCTGTCAAATGCAGAACTATGGAAACGGTAGCGAGCGTCAGTTGCGAAATCATTTGCAGCATTGGTGACTGGTGCCCTGCGATTCTGTAACTCACTTTTCGAACTCACACAACGGTTTTCACAGCGGCGGTCGCGCTCAAATCAGTCGTAAAGCAGTCATTTTATGATTTGCCATTCTGATAAACAATATACTACAAGGAGGGACCTTATAGGCCTTATATATATTAGGGTAAAAACCGCTGTGTGAGTTCAAAAAGTGAGTTACAGAATCGCAGGGCAGGTGGACGACAGTTCCCGAGTACCTCAGACAGCATGCTACCGGGATCTCAAATGCTTTTCAAGTAATGAAATAATAGATACGTATCTCAACCTAATATATAACCTCCAATTCCGAATCCTCAAACACGTTGTCTCGAGAAATGACTCATATAAAATGAAGAGGAATTTTTAAACAGTTTTGCAGTATTTAACAGAAAAAGTAAATATTTTATATGTATTTGTCGCGCTAAACCTACATGGCTATGGTTACATTAATACAAACCACAGCGGTTTTCTAATGTAACATAATATTGTGATTATTTTTTTTTTTTTTTTTTATGTAATAGGAGGCAAACGGGCAGGAGGCTCACCTGATGTTAAGTGATACCGCCGCCCATGGACACTCACAATGCCAGAAGGCTCGCAAGTGCGTTGCCGGCCTTTCAGGAATTGGTACACAACATAATAATGTGATTATTTTATATCAAAGATTTCATTATTTAAATGACCCTATTAAAGTTATCCGTTAAGTTGGAGGCAGGTGCTTTGACGATATTTAAAAAAAATAAGCAATATCGTACACGCTTATAAGATCATAAATAGCGAAGTGTATCGATTTCGTAACAAAAGGGTTTAAAAGACTTGGGGCTGCGCCTGCGGCGAGGGCGGAGCGCCATATTTATTGACTTCAAGATAACTCAATACGTTTATTAGCTATACATTGGTAACATTGGTAACATTCGGAACATTCGGAACGTTGATCCTGCAGGTGTTTACTCCACCACTTACAACAGTGTCTGCACTCTTTCCATCCATTGATAATAAGATTTTTCGATCTTTAAACTTATGTCTCATATAAAATCAATATATATCCGTAGTCGCAAGATCTATAATAAATCTTGGGATCAGATTTCATCTGTTTCTTTGATAATTATTTTGTGCCTGACACTCATCCTCGAATATTGCGTAAGTCATGCCAGTTTCTTCACGATGCATACCTTCACCTTGCATATATTATGGCACCTAAACCTTAGCCCTACTTGGTGCAGTCCTGCGTACCATCAACCTAAGGCAAATTGCTGAAAGCAGAAAACGTAATATAAAAGCAGTTTACAAGTATTGTTTGTGATGTTATCCCGAAATTCATAGGTAACCCCCTACGCTAGTACAATAGCTAGTTTATTTATAACCCTGAATTTGACATTGTATTGTAATTGCCAGAAGACAATAAATATTGTACTAAAATAAATCTGTACATTTTGTCAAACATTATTTATAATCCGACATGGTTCCCATAGTAATAGCTCTAATTAAGTTGTCCATTTGATATTTTGTCTATGATCTCTGCCTTAGGTGCTATTTGTCTATGCCCAATAACTGAGAGCAGTTATTCATTTTAACGAGCTCTTTAATGTCTTAATTGTAGTAAATTAAATTGTCTTAAGTTTCATATAAATACATTATTATAGACTTTTATTGACCGTCAAAAATGCAGTGAAACATTCCACTCAATTTGTAGTTGGTCAACGCTTATATAATTTAATTAATGGTTTTTGCCAAAGCCATATAATGTATAACTTTATTTCAGTTTGAATCCTTTTTATTTCCCTACAAAGTCTCCCTCGGGTTTCATTTAAAATCCCGAATGACAACCCTACCGCAGACGTCTATATTAACACCTCGTAATTACAGGCCAAGCCTGGCATAAGTTTCTTTAATTACACAGCCCTTATCTTAATAACCGGACTGGCCTCAAATTTCGATATTACGATGATAGATCATTGTTAATTGTATGTTTCGCCTGAATGCATGATAAATGCGACCTCGCACGCGTTAAACGACACTAAACGATATATTTTACGTAATTCTAACATCAATTAACGTATTTATAGGCTTGTTTAAAATGGTTTTTCAGATGCATACTAAATTAAATTATCTCCAGACACCAAAAAGATAGAGTCTGTGAAGTTACCAGATCACAAAAAAACAGAGTTCTCGTATACACAATAGTTCTATAGTTCCTGAGTAGTTTTTACAGTCTGAAAATTTAATTCCAGACAATGATTTTTTTAAGCGTAAAATACTCTGCCAGCTTCCCGATCACAGCAGAGCATTACTTATGGATTTCGAAAAATAACGTTTCATTAAAACAACACTGCAATTGTAATGATTCCGTATAATTTTTATGCAAACATTTTATGTAGAAAAGCTAATTATAAATTGAATTTATCGTGATGTTTACGAGTAATTTAGCAGTTATATGATATTTATTAGTACTAATGAAAGGTTTAAGTTAGCGCCTGTAGATTGTACTGGTGACTTCCTCGGCGGCGTTGTACACTTTTTTTGGAATGGGTTAAACTCGCGTCGATCGAAAATTCGTAAGACGGATGGAGAGTAGACAGCTGGCGCGGCGTAATAAATGTTATATAAATTGTCATGTTTGTGTACGGATGCGCCATAAATAAATATTGTATTCTACCATATAAATGATAGTACTTTTATACTGATAATTAAAGCAATTCGTGTAAAATTATTCCCTAACCATTTCAAAATATCAAAAATGCACAACGTTAATATTCAAGTTTTCACTTCTACGGGCACTCCCGGAGTTTTTTTTTATTGTACAAACGATAATTGCTTAGTAAAAAAATGCGATAAGTTTCTGGTAACCTTACAACAGTTATCAATATTTTTATTACAACCCACTTGTTTTGAAGCGATAAACGGTTCAACGACTCGTTAACCCTTCACCGCTCGGGTCAGGACGTCCTGGGATATAATTAATTCATCCCTCTCGAGGCCCTAACAGCCCATTGTCTTAACTTGACAGCTCACTTCGATTGGCAGATGTTTTTGTAAAGCTAAACACACATTAAGTAGATTTTATGAATTTAGTTTGGAAATGGAAATTAATGACAGCCGAGGCGGACTACACTTTAATTTTTATAAATACATATTATAAGTGTGTGTTTAAAATATATTATAAATATAAAATAAAAAAATCAAGGCGCTACAACTTTTTAGGTTTGGGCTTCAGATTGCTGTATCTGTTTCATGATCATTTGTCAATCTAATAGGCAAGTAGGTGATCAGCCTCCTGTGTCTGACACACGCCGTCGACTTTGGGTCTTATACAAGCCGGTTTTCTCACGATGTTTTCCTTCACCGTCCGAGCGAATGTTAAATGCGCATATAGGAAGAAAGTCCATTGTTGCACAGCCGGGGATCGAACCTATGTCCGCGAGTCGCATGCTGAAGCTATATGTTATATCTATTCCAATTATATTAAACATCCCCAAAATATAACACATTTTTATGTTTGGCTGCGGGAATTAAATCTGTGCAAGCCGCTATTTATAATACATTACTAAGCTGTGAAGGCGGCAACGCCCTATCTTAAATTTCGCTTTTTTATAGAAATTATTGTGTGTTCACTGTACGTATTGTATTTTATACACAAAAAATATTATTTATGGTAACGTGAACTATACCTTACTTTATTGATGTTCAATTACCTAATTGTCTTTATTGTGACTGTATGACGCCTCCGACTGTCTCTGATCAAGTGAGGTCATTCAATGTTTTAATTTCTCCATTATTCATTTCCTTTAGTAATTGATCAAGAGCAGTGAGCCATATTCAAATTCTAATATCTCAAGACATAATATTATCGAGAGCGCAGTTAAATATGTTTATCCGGAAAAAAATTTACAGCTCTTGAATCTTGATTTAAATTTAATTAAAAGCATATGGACCGAGGAGTTCGTAGGTTCATATATGTCATGCACGGAATGCTCTGCACAGATTACTTACTTGTGTAGTATGAACGTAATCACGAAACATATATAACCTGCTGCAAAAAGGGTTTTTGAAAGTTAAGTAAAAACAGAAAAATAGAAATGATTCAACTAATTACTTCTTCAACGACATATTTTTTATGATTTTCCCATGTTTGTGAAAATTATAATGTTAACCACAGACTATATAATAGGTTTTGGTCCACTTGTGTGCTGTTTTATTCTCGCCCCATTAACAAACAATTTTAACTTGAAAATTTGTTCCTCAAAACTATTAATAATTATTATACATGGGAAATTCATACTATACTTATGTCAAATAATTTAATGAAGGAAGAATTTAGTTGAATTATTTCTAATTTTATGTTTTTTATTGATTTCTAAAAACCCTTGATCTTGGCAGCAGGTTATTAGGTTTCGTGATTACATTCTTAATACACAATAAGAAATACGCGACTGATAGAACGCATTATTTGACAACCAAAACCTCTTTCAAAACTGACATTAGGTATTCTACAAATCGAAAATACGCCATACGAATATGGTGGATAATTTGTAGATTCGAAACCTTTATTTAAATACGTTCTTTGATTAGAGGGGAGAGTTTGCCGGTTCGACGGAATGAACATTTAATGTTTGACAGTTACGAAACCCATGAACATTTTGTATTGGAAAACTTATTTTCATAAATTTTCCAATGTTTTTATAGTTATTCTGCTATTCTGGACGGAGACTAGTACAACTAACTAAAAGCCATAAAAATCGATCACGCTGTTCTTGAGTTTGCGAAAAGTCTTTGTTATATATAAATATGCTCTGACGTGTTCCACACACGTCTGCTCCACAGCATAATGCTGAGCCAGGGCTAGTTACAAGCACAACGCGCACACATTAAAAACTTAAAATGTAGGTACCTTATTCCGTTATTTCCATATGTTTTTGTTATATTTCTTTTATTATTATTATTTTGTGTGTGTGTGTGTTTCGTTAATAATAAATGTTATGTTATGTAATATAATAAGAAGATTAATACATAACAAAACATTCTACAACAACTGTGGTATGTTTATTAACACATAGTTTTAACTTTTCTCTTGATATTGTCATCATCCCTAAAATATCTTGGTTTAAATCAATTAAGTTAATCGTAGAGTGACTCCTAGCGAGCTAGATTCTATTATAAGGAAATTCATCCCGAGATCAAAAGCTAATTATTTTGTACTGAACTACGTAAACGAACCCTTTGAGGTATTACTTACGGTACAAGTAATATAATATGGTTTAAGTTAAGATATGGGAGTTTATATCATGTTCCTCATTCCAATTAGAATTTAAAAAATCTACACAACCAAGATTTTTTCTACGACCCAGATTGATTTTACCCACCAAAACCACTAACCCATCTCAGAAGCTCTCAGAGTCTTGAAATTTAAATGATTTTAATTTTTATGTTCATCATGTAGATTTTACACAAATACTATAAAGATAAAAGATTGTATTGTTTTTTGTTTGCATTCAATAGGCTCTATACCTACTCGACATTTGAAAAATTCTTTCATCATAAGAACCCTACGTTATCCCTGATGAACATAGAATATAATATTTAAAAAAAGTTATTCTGTATGAAATTACGATAGTGTAACCTACGGTGTGAAAAAGAAGAATAAAAATTCCTAAATCGCGTACGCGGAAACTATTGACAATAAAGCAAGTACTACAGTTTTATAGAGGACATCAACATCTACAGAAAACTAAGAATTATTTTTGCATTTAATTTACCGAGCATATTAATGCCAGTGAAACCGCAGAGCACATCTAGATAGAATATAGAAACGTTACCAAAATAAGTATAAGTGTCTTTTGTGACTCTTATTTAAAAACCTCTAAAACTACGACCCCCCTCATATCAAAAATTCACTACATATTTGACATACGACATACATATAAGTCACGTTTCAGAATCTTAACTCTTAAATCTTAAAATATGCATGTGTATAATGTAATATGTAATGTAATTTAAAAATAATGTGTATAATGTAAAATAGAGAAATATGTCTAATGTAAAATAGAGCGCGGTATCAATTAAAATCAGGTGAGCATCCAGCCCATTTGCCCCGTCTTCCATACAAAAAATCGACAGTCCTTAGACGATATTTTGACTTGAGATACGTATTAGAATGTGGGCTGTAGTATAGTTAGATAATGTCGTCTGGCTATATCAATTTAGTATGAAGTAATTTCACTCCGCCCGCAGCTACAATTAAAGTCACAAAGCGACTCTGTGTCGACTCCTTCCTGACAACGAAACTCGCTAATTTCATTTTTGTCCGAATTCAAAAGCTACCTACAACGTTTGCTAAACGTTAAAATTAATAGGTAATTTAAAATCTAAATAATTTAAATAAAATGTTTGGCTAATCTATTTAAAGGATGTTATAATATCGAAATATCACTTACCTACATTCTTTAAATACACAAAGCAGGAAATTTAACATTACATATATTTCTCATAAACTTAAATTAGGTACCCTATAATTAATTATTATTATTGTTACTTATTGCTAATAGCAGTGTTGGCTCTCATCCCTGAGGTCGTAGGTTCGACCCCCGGCTGTGCACCAATGATCTTTCTTTCTATGTGCTCATTTTACATTCGCTCGAACGGTAAAGGATAACATCGTGACATTTCCTTAGACCCATAAATCGACGGCGTGTGTACACAGGAGGCTGATCACGTACTTGCCTATTAGATTGACAAATGATCGTGAAACAGATACAGACCCCTGAGGCAGAGACCTAAAAAGGTTGTAGCGCCACTGATTTATTTACATTTTTTTTTATAAATATTTTACGCCATGATTCCAGTATTAATGTCACCTAATAAGGACACAACAAATTTAAAAGTCATAGCAGAAGTTTCATAAATAAATTCTATCTTATAAAGCAGCCCCTATTAATAAACCACATTAACATCATATTACCAAAAAAAACATTTAGCGGCCATTAAGAAATACAAAACCAGAACTAAAATAGATAATCTATTCATAATGTAATAGAAAGTCGCCCGCACCGAACCCCCGTAACCCGATACGATAATCCGAACACAATTACTGCGTTTGGTATCTTCTAAATGAGAAAATAACGTAATATTTTATGCTCTGCTGACGGAGTGAATAACTTATGACGGATACGTTATTATTATTTATCAATTTTGCAGTTTTAACATGGGATATTTGTTGGTCAGAGCTAAGCAAGCAGGATATGCAGATCTCGGAATCTTTTTAACTAAATGTCCTTTTTTATGTTTAAAACCAGTGGCCCTACAAGATTTTTAGGTCAGGGCCTCAGATTGCAGAGCAAGTAAGTGATCAGCCTCCTCTGCCTGATACACGCCTCACGATGCTTTCTCACGATGTCTTCCTTCGCCGTTTGAGCGAATGTTAAATGCGCATATAGAAAGTCCATTGGAACACAGCCGGGAATCGAACCTCAAGGATAAGTGTCAGACGCTGAAGCCACTAGGCCGATACTGCTGTTTTATGTTTAATAAAGTTTTTCGTTATTTCTTTCTTTCTAGAATGATATAATTTTGATAAATAAATTACAGAATTCCGTAAATATATTCTATATATTTTTTAATTATAATTATGTTGAATGGAGAGGGAAAATGGAGGGAAAGAGACCGAGGGGACGCAGTACAACACGATGGACCGATCAGAAAACCTGGGCACTAAGGCCCCTGACAGCATTCACCAGCATTCAGCTGGAGATCCTCATAAATGCATCATGCTCAAACTCAAACTCAAAATATCTTTATTCAAGTAGGTAACCAAGTACACTTTTGAATCGTCAAGTTAAATTAATCGTAAATTTACATTTACTACCAGTTCGCAAGTCAAGGGCGTAGAGCGGGTAAGAAGAACTGGCAAGAAACTTTCCGCCACTCTTTTTAATCGCCAAGTATTGTCATACAAATTGTTTGAACTGGAGCAATTCAATCCCAAGGATTAGGATCATTTAAGTAGTCCTCAAATTTATAAAAAGCTTTGTTGATTAATTTTCGTTTAACGAGGACTTTGAATTTATTTAGTGATAATTCTCTAATTTCGCTTGGGAGCTTGTTGTAAAAACGAATACAATTTCCATATAAGGAGTGGTTTATCTTTTGGAGCCTGGTTGGTCGTACACTCAAATTAGTTCTATTTCGCGTATTATACTGGTGAAAGTCACCATTTGTTTTAAAATCGTTTATATTTTTTTGGACATACAACAAGGCTTCAAGAATATATTGACCAGATAGTGTCATAATATTTAATTCCTTAAACTTATTCCGTACCGACTCCCTCGGAGAAACACAACAAATACCCCGAACAGCCCGCTTCTGCAGCACAAATATGGATTGAACCTCTGCAGCAGCACCCCACAGTAAAATGCCGTACGACATAACGCTATGAAAGTAGCTATGGTACACAATTTTAGCCGTGTCCTCATCAGTAAACTGTCGGATTTTCTTTACTGCATATGCTGCAGAGCTCAGCCTATTCGAAAGAGTCTCTATGTGTGGGCCCCATTGGAGTTTACTATCTATTGTTATGCCTAGAAAAACAGTTTTGTCAACAAAGTTTAGTTCACTGTCCCTGACTCAGCAGTGAGCAAGCGATCAGAGGAGGAATAGGTTGGTATATTTATTACATAATTTATCAATTATATTCACATTTCTCTTTTACGTCCGTTAAAGATAAAACAGTAACCCAGTCGCTTAACACATTTCCGAATTCAAAACACAACAGCATCCCATCCCAAATTGAATCAAAGCAATATTCCGAGATATTGTTCCGACATCAAACAATCTAAACCACTGTGATTGAGTTCAACATATTATGCTGATGAAGTTATCTGATACCTGTATGATGTATGAAAATGGCAGCCAGATTCAGGAGACGTCACCGAAGGACTTTTCTTATGCAGGAGGAAAGTCACCGTCACCGTCAACTTCTTGGTCCCGTGCCTGTCTCTATAACTTCCAATAGCTACAGCAATACCGATTCCGAAGTTTGGTGTTATCTCAATATCTGCAGCGCTGATGTCGCAACCTTGGAATCGCGTGGAACAACAACTTATTGTTGGGATCGCTGTAGGTAATTGGAATTTACTGGGTAATGGTCCTAGACCACAAGCTGCCAGGGACAACCCAAACGGATGATTAATTAATAGGAAATAATTTTTATAAACCTATTTCAAACATAACCAGAATAATAATGTCACTAAGAAAGTTTTAATCTGTTAAATAATATATTTAGATAATTATTAATTACTAGACTAAAACATTAATTTACGGAAAAATTTAAATTCACTTCGCTTCGCAGAGACAAAAGTAAAGATTATAAAAACGAACAATGGGGGAGCCGGGCGAGGCCGGGATGCGGAATAATGCGATAATACCGACTCTATCAACAATCGCAATTAAAATTAGTTGCATTTTTGACGGTACCCGCGCCTAACTGTGTTAGTCAGCTCGCTGCTCCGCGTTTTCTTTTGTAAATACATTTTTATGTAGAAATGTCAACTCCGTAATTTCTTACACCGGTTTTACAGTTATACCACATTTTTAATATATTCAATCCATTTTATAGAACAAGGGGAAACGGCTAGAGGCTCATCTGGTGTTAAGTGATACCACCCATGGACACTCATTCGTTGCCGGCATTTTAATAATTGGTACGCTATTTTCTTGAGAAGTTGGTTCGGAAATTTTCTACTTCAAAGTTCAAGCTTATTTAACTAAACCACACCTGTACGAGCCAAGGCGGTATATTATTATTATTCAAAGCTCCCCGATGACCTAGGAACCGTACAACACCCATTCATTATAATTTTAATTCATTCCTCCAGTTTTTCTAGAACAAACGGGCTAGAGGCTCACTTGATGTTAAGTGATACCGCCTATACAATCCTGGGCACGCAGTTGCTCCAGTGGGGGAACAGGGGCTCATGCGTCCAAAAGAAGGGATGCTGACACATCCCTGCAAGTATTGTACCCGGCCTCCCCCAGCTCTTTAAAACAGGATGAATTGGCCGATGTGAAAGGCTCTTGATGTGCCAAGGACCAATCCACATCATTCGTGGCCGTAGAGGACCGTAATATTAACGGCTGATCGCGTGGCTGGATGCGGACAAGGCTACGCTGTTACCGTGTCCTGCCCCGGGCGATTGCTGACGGGAGGGTATGCGTAACGCATTTCCCCACGAAAAAAAAAAAAAATATACCGCCTATGAACACTAACACTGCCAGTAAGCAGAGTTTCCGAACTTCTAGAGAGTGGAGATGGTTCGGAAATTTCTAATAATTTCATACAAAGGGTCCTTTTAATAAATTACTGTTTCTAATACGTTAAATATATATGTTGTCTTTAATCTCTATATATATAAAATTCTCGAGTCAGAATGTTCGTTCCCATACTCCATACTTTTTGACCGATTCTTATGAATTTTTTTAATGCATATTCAGTAAGTCTGAGAATCGGCTACTATCGATCTTTCAACCCCCTTAATGTTATGGGTTAACCCGTAAATTTTTATTTTTTTATGATACGGCATACAAAAATAGATTATAGATAGATTTCTATATTATACATGGCAAAACGATGTTTCCCAGGTCAGCACTAGAGTCTGTTATATAATATAGGTACTAACCTATATTATATAACAGACTCTTGACAGTGACGATTTTTCTTCTATTCTCAGCCTAGCAACACCACTATTGGCAATATACCATAAGTGTGTGCAGATTAATATCCATACTCTCAACAACGACAACCCTCCAATAAATTTTTGTTCTCACATAAATTGGTTATTATTTTCGGCTAATTATGCATAAGTGCCTATTATGCGACACTTTTTGGATATTTTAATTGCGAACAAACAATATTTTTGCATAAACACGTACTTGAGTGATGATTGGTTATGGTCGTTCTTTGATGGGTTTTGCTTTTATTTTTTTTGGCTGTTGTTTTGGATTTATCAAATAAGATCTGTCAAACTTTTAATTAAGGAATTTAAAGCTTGAAATGTAAAAATCATCGATTTAAAAAATACAATATTGTACGTTTCTTCAGTAAGGTTGTATGCAAAACCGTGTCACTACGGCTCTGATACACTGCAAGAGCGACCCCGGAGCCTAGGCGCGTTCTAGGTACTACCCGAGTTTTAGTGGGTATTTCTCACCCAGTATGTGAATAGAAAAGATAATGGTGTGAGACGAGTCCCACATACCCTTGCTTCTTTTGAGGAATTGCGCTTAAGCCCTTTTTTATACAACAGGGGGCAAACGGGCAGGAGGCTCATCTGATGTAAAGTTAAGATACCATGGACACTCTTAATTCCAGAGGGCTCGCGAGTGCGTTGCTGGCCTTTTAAGAATTGGTACGATCTTTTCTTGAAGGACCCAAAGTCGAATTGGTTGGGAAATACTGCAGTAGGCAGCTGGTTCCACATAGTGGTGGTGCGCGGCAAAAACTTCCTTAAAAAACACTCAGTTGTGGTGATACGAAATACGGGATGTTCCATCTTGGATATCAAACAATACGCAAAATGTACGCAAGTATAACATGTTGAACAAAAACAAGTGATAAGATGTAAGAATTCCAATAATAACATTTAGTGACTTTTCATATAATAGAAAGTTTTAACAGATTTTAAAAGCAGATAGGCTGCCAGAATTTTTATGCACTCCAGTGTAGTGCAAGTTACACTAACGAACTCTCAAAATAATATTTTAACGACAGTTCAACTGTTCATTTGTTAAAACAGGTCGAGAGACTTTTGAAAACTGGACGAATGTCAAACTTACATTGACCTGAACTATTCAAAATTAATCTCTATTTTTAACTACAATTTCATGTTAACAATTATTATTACTATGTAGGTTAAGAAATTGGTAAATATTGTTTAATTTAAATAAATGAAGAATGTTTATAAGTTTGACTTATCTAATAAAATGTTCTTACTTATCAATTTCTATAATAAAACAATGGAGTAGTATTTTTTTTTAATTTACCTATGGCTCTGGCACGATTTGTGCCAGCGTCATAGGTAAACCAGCCAGCGTCAAGTATAGGATTTTTTATAATTCGTGCTTGTTTTTTAGAAATTCGACAGTGTCCTCTATGTACGGTTTAAGCACTCGCCCGGTACCGCACAACCCTCCCAAAGGCCGAGAACAAATTTAAATTAAATTAAAACTTGCCCTCGAACCGGGAATCGAACCCGGTACCCCTCACCTAGCTTCCACTTAATAAGACCGCTAGGCTATGAGGCCCCCGAGTAGTATTTAAATATTATGACAATTGACGTTAATAAAACGGATTTATTTATTAAAGGACGCCACATTTTATATAATACATTTCCTATAGTATAAGTTACAACCTATTCTAAAATTGAAAATGTAACTACAAATTCTATCAGATGTGCGTAACGATTTTTTGATTAGCCCACTACCGAATATATTAAGCTCTGAATAAGTAGAGTTCATTCTGTTGTATTCGCGGAGAATTCGAATCAGAGGTGCCTGAACTCCTAGCTTGGTTTTTACAGATGGAATTTGGAAGATGAATTCTATTTCATACGTCAAACAAAATTGTACGTGGGAAAGGCTAGTAAAACAAAACTAGTACTTAAATTTTCTCACGATTTCAACTAATGGCTACCAAGTTCAAAGCGCCAACAGAAACTCTATTCTACCTCTTGAAAAGTTACTTTAAGACCCTTTCAATTAAAATACATTCATATAACGTTTTAAAGAAATGCGATGTTAAGTATCAGAAGTGGTCAAAGTCAAAATCGGGAACAAAACACAACATCTCGACTTTAAAGTCAAAAAGTGAGGAAAAATGACTTAATAAATTGAACAATTACCAACCCTTTGGTTTGTTAGCAGTTGGTATCAAGTGCCCTCTAGTGGAGCACTTCGGCAATAGATTTTAACTTTTAAACAATAAGGTTTTATGCCTATTTAGAAAACAGCACAGTCGAACTGCACCCTAATCGATTGGCAATTGTTTCTGTGGCAAACACTGAAGTGTAATTGATTTTTAAATGCTTTGAAATTAACATTTGTTTCGAAATTCACGTGGGAATTTCGAATGTAGGTAACTTAATATATAGAGAAAGGAAATATTACCTATATAGATTACATATTTAAAAATAATAATAATATATTGGCGCCTGGTAGATAGTACCGGTGACCCCAGAGCTGGTGCTTTCCTGGCTCAACGAATAAGTATCGCAATACAGCGAAGGAATGCTGTCAGCGTTTAAGGTACACTGCCACAGGGAACAAACTTTTTAAATTTGTTTTGATTTTCTTTTTAATAATTTTTATTATTACTTTGTAGGTTAAAAAAATTGTAAATACTGTATACTTGATTGTAATCATATTAATAAATAATATATCATAATTTCAGTAAATATTAATATTATTAAATTTTCAAAACACAATAAACAATTAAAAAAATATACACCTTCAAAATTATATTTCTGAATCTTTTGAATGGCCGTTTATTGTTCCGGCCTTCAGGGCCTAAAGCGTTTTTTTGCCACAGGAATCAAAGTATATAGTGGATAACAAGTAGCCAGAGACGGTTTTCATTTAGATAAACGATAATTTTACAAGTAACTTTTCATTTTCTCACAACATTGATTTCCTCACATCACAGTTTAATGTTCAAAGTAAGATTTTGATCAATCACGCAAGATTTGCGAAACAAATCAAGTTTGAACTGTCAACAAAGGGTATAGGCTCCGTCCACACGTAGCAAAAGAGTTGATTATGCGCCCAGAAACGCCACCCTCTCTTGCCAAAGCTTACCTGCTGGTCGGCTTATGCAAGATACAGAACTATAAAAGCTACAAAAAAGAAATATTTATACAACGATGACCTAAATAATAAGCTATAATGTTTAATTACTTAACATCTAAGTGTTCTTATCGCACATACTATATATAAATATATATATTTAAATAAGACATATTGATATACATATTTTAAGAACCCTCTACAATTTGTATGGGAGAGACGA
The DNA here is from genome assembly GCA_905332375.1 of Pieris macdunnoughi. Classification (NCBI taxonomy): domain Eukaryota; kingdom Metazoa; phylum Arthropoda; class Insecta; order Lepidoptera; family Pieridae; genus Pieris; species Pieris macdunnoughi. The sequence continues at coordinate 4,940,093 of CAJOBZ010000015.1, forward strand.
CATCATCTAACTATACTAAAATACATGACAATTACGGTGGAATTCAAATTAAAAAAAAATAATACACTATCCAAGATAGAGGTGATCATATTATCACCAATCAGCATCATCATCATCATCTATTCATCATGTTTATTTTGGCAAGTATTCATAAGAATATAATAGGCTTATAAAAGACTGATTCGATTTTGCATTACTTCCATTCCTCAAGTTAATCATGGAAAAACTAGGAAATGTTTAAACTCCCCGCCTCTGCTTTTAATCGCCAAGTATTTTATAAGATACTTGTAAGGACTTACTAACATCATACTTTTCTCTCCTTCATTCCGTGGTAAAGAAACGTTTAGCCTTCAGTATAATATACGGTGGTTTGAACCCACGAACAGGGTTTGAATAGGTGATTAGCCTGTACTACATATGTACGATGAGGACAAACGTGTGAAACGATGTCTCCCAAACATCGACGACATATCAGACAATCAGGCAGAGGACTGACACCCTTGTCTATGAAGTATTTAAAAAATCAAAGAAAGTATACAGTCTCAACGAGTCCCGATGCGTAAAATAGACATATACATATTTTTGTTTCCTAAAAATATTCTAATAATTATTAGAAATAAATTCGACCTTTAACTTTTCCTATAATGTAAATTACAGTAGGTGTCAATATCAACGACAGGTCCGTGAACTGTTTAAGTCGTCGGCTTTTGATATATGACTATTGAGTGCTTCTAGTGTATTTAGTAGGGACTTGTTTATAATTCGGACAAGGTTTATTGTATATGTATGTTCACAACACTCCAGTAAAATAGTTATTATTTTGTCAAAAATGAAAACAAGTTGTATAAAAAAGCTTTAGCGCAACTGGATTATTAATTGTAATTTTGTTGATGTGTTGCATGATGCGATCCATTTGAGTCTATATTGTATGCACCATCGCGTCGATGGCAAAGTCGCATCGATATTTGCTCAATCACTTCTCCAGAGAGGGGTGAACTTTTGCAATCGTTAGCAATATGACATGAATACAAATACAATGTAAATATTAAGATTTCAGTGGATTTCCTTTTTTTGACTTTAAATTTATTTACGTTTCCCTTGTAGATATAATAATAAAAGATACACCTCCATGATTAGGTTGCACTTATAATACACCAGAAACTTGGAATTAAATATGAACATAAAAACTCTAATTATAAACTGCGTATTATAATAATAATTATTATTATTTCAATTCTTAAAAGTCCGGAAACGTACTTTTGAGCCCTCTGTCATTGACAGTGTCCATGGGCGGCGGTATCACTTAATATCAGATGAGCCTCCTGCCCGTTTGCCTTATGTTCCATAATAAGTAATAAAAGTTGTACTTTGATAGAGCCATATTAACGTACAAAACAATACACTACAATTAACTTAATCTCTAACCCCTAGATAGGGCACAGGGCGTCTACAGTGAGTTTCCAACGTGTTAGGTCTTGAGCCTCGTATTTCACCTCGCTCCAAGTCTTTCCAGATCTCTTTGCCTCTTTGCAAGTGTAATATATACTGTATAATAGTAATGGTGATTAAGAGGAAATCTCATTGAAACCTATAAAATCCTCACTGGCCACTATAATGTTCCAGAAGTTGAGAAGCTCTTTATTTTAAGTGAAAATACACATTTGAGGGGTAGTTCTTTAAAACTTCAGACCACTCAACATAACACAAATTCCCTAAAGAACTTTCTCCCAAACCGAGTAGTGGCCGACTGGAATAGGCTTCCGGAAAGTGTAATCAGTGCACCATCTTTGAACTCCTTTAAAAATAGATTGGGTAGTTTCTCCGAATCTCAAAATAGACGGGCATCAGCTTATTAAGCAAAATAATAATAATAATACACTACAATACATCAGATATAACACCTAACAAAGTCCCTATCATTTTGTCCACCACCGAAATAATCCCAAAACAAATACACGAATCTATCTAATTATTAGTCCTCCCGAAATCCATTTATATCATCCTTCAAATAACAGTATTATTAAGCTGTGCTCACTTGGCATAGGCCCGTGTGCAACAGTGGTACCAGGATCAGGAATCGATCCTGAACTAAGGGAAAGAGTTACCAAACAATAATAATAAGAACCGTTCCTCCAACTTCGATTTTGTTCCTTTTGGAGTAGAGACTCTTGGGCCGTGGGGTTCAAGTGCACTGGCGCTAATTAAAGATTTAAGTTGGCGCCAGATAGTACCGGTAACCCTGATGGTGCTGGTGCTTTCATCGATCAACGAATAAGTATCGCAATACGGCGAGAAAATGCTGCCAGCGTTAAAGGTATACTGCCACAGGGAGCAAACTTTTTAATTTTTTTTTAATTGCCTTTTTACTATTACTATTTTATTTATTAGTTACGTCCTCGATTATATATTTTTAACTGACTGTTGTGTATTGACATTGTGAACTATTCAAAGGCAAAATTTATAATAATCAGACAATCATGATTCCATATGGTTGTTAATGTGTTAATTATGTACAAATATGATCACTTTGGTCGCACATTTCTAAAAGTCAGTACAAGAAGACTTAAAGTTAATTTCCAATCTGTATCATTAACAATCCATTTGTTGTATATATATTTTTTTTGTTACTCCTATCTTCCTTCAGTATCATTGATCGGAACCACTTCACTGATAAAGGCGTCCAGCTTTTTCAAATTTCTTTATCCCAGGCTTTCCTACTCCATTCGCTTCCTGCTAACGCTTCTATACCTTCTATACACTTATTTCTAGGGCACCCAAAGGTGTATAACACACATACTCGTATATAAAAACCACAGAAAACCGTATCTCTGTCAAAATGCGCAGTAATGATGTCTAGTTGAGATTGCGCATAACTCCACATTAAAGTCTGTATTGCTGTTAGGATTTTCTGTGTACCTGTCCAATGTCTATTGATATGCTATGTCACATATAAACGAAGTCCATAATAGGTTTGTCATACCAATTAAATTCCTTGGTAACTTATAACTATATTTTTAATGAACAACGAAACAAAACAATATCAATACGAACCTATTGACTTTTTCTCTCGACTAACGAGCTAAGAAACAAACGTAATTATTTAAAAGAAAGAAAAAACAATTTAAGCTGACAGAAGCTCATTGAACAGCGAAACGTATTCAAATATCTAAAATTGTTGACAAATTAAGTTCCCCATCGTCCCTTACCACTTGAGAGAACGAAATTGTCCCTACTTTAAAACCAAATCACTTACATCTACACAAAATATATGCAGCCTTATCGTAAACAAATAAGGTTGAAATTTGTGTGATATTGAAAATGGAAGTGTTGTGTTAAATTGTATTGATCGTGAAGGGACGGAGATGCTCGTTTTACTAGTTACTCAATTAGGCCCTTTGTATTTATTTATCAGAGTTTGTGTAACGCTAGACGGTGATGCAAATACATATACTGGAGTGTTGGAAAGAGAGGGAGTGTAGTAATTTGAGTTCTCTTCGTAATTCGTTCCTATTTTTGCAGCGGGAAATGCGTTTTGGATTTTCATGTTCTACAGATAATATGATTGACAATAGTCTAAAGGTAAAACAGACGCAGTAGGCTTGGCTGTGACTTCGTTTTAATTGTTATTTACCCATTTAAAGCCTGTATTTTTCTTAGTGGAGACTTAGTGATACAAGAAATAAAACGGGATTTTATAATCATTATTCGCCTACATAACGTTATAATCTGTGGTACGACGCTCCATTTCGTTATAACCCTACGGCACATGGAGTTTTTATAGCAAAATAACCGTTGTTAATGAATTGACACAACATTTGGACATATGAAACTCACTACTCATGCTGTCAGCTGAGCACAATGACGAAGAAATAAGTGTTTTATAATAAAATAATCGCCGGTGCGCGTCGGTAGCCCAGTCGCGGCCATTGTGAGCGCGTCACTCCTCAAAACAAGCTGAGAGTCGACGAAAAGTTTTAAATCATTTTCTGTATCGATTGACAACGGTCTTGCCATAAAACGTGAACTGAAACAGTGCGTTTGTTACCTAGTTGTAGTTGTTTGAGATTTCTTACAATACTTCAGTATTATGAATAGTTTATTACATAATTCAGTAAACCTATTTGCAAATCTGTGGATCAGGGTTGTAAAACCCTAATGTATTTAAATCAATTTGACATTGACAATTTTCTATTAAGAAAAAAAATTAGTTAAACGCTTTGGCGCCTTTTCAATCATCATTAGTAATTATTTATAATCAATTAAAATTAAATTATACAATTAGTTAACAATAATATATTTTAATTGTAAAGTATAGATTAGATGTAGTATGTTTTTACTCAGAATTTAATTTTATTCATTAAGTATATTTTGAATAATTAGTTAGTAATCTGCGTAGTTATTATGCAAAAAGGTCAATTTGTGTACACGAAACAATAATTTTACAATTAGTACCATTGTTGTCTGCTGTACAATTACAAAAAGATCAAGTATACAATACTAGCACATTGTTTTAATAATTAATAGTATTATTATTACTTGAAGCCTTTTAGTACAACTTTGTTGTAATAATGTGTTGTAAGTACTAGTAACGCAAATGTACGTTTATGTTATTTTAATCCTTTTCAACACAGAACATAAAAGTTCGAGTCAGATTTGTTTTGATTAAAATTATAAATGACATATTTATATATATACACAGTATATATATACACAGAAATGTTGGATTACGGAGTATAACTAATTTAAGATTTACAATTAAAATTAATAGTGTTGGTTTATAGATTTGATTATGTCTATGTCGAGTGTCAAATAACTTTTCATACAATTTGTGTATAAGAGTTTCAACTATTTAAGTACTTCAATTACGTCCATTATGCTCAATTTGTACTAGTTTTTGTTATGGTAGTAATGTATATTTTATCAAGGAGACCTGCTGCAGCTGAAAGCCAGCAATCGGCAGGAGGTGACGTTTTCATTTCGTAAGACACTTTTCGGTCGCACAGCCAATGGAGTGAGTCTATTTAAGAAACTTAATGATATTTATTTCCAACACACAAATATACAGTAGGTATTTATAATATTCTTAACCTACATAGTAATAATAATAATAATTGAAAAAAAACGTGTGTGTACATGCGTTAGAAGTTATAATTCTTTGGCGTAAAAAGATAAAATGTTGACTATGCTAACTTCTGGGTGTCGGTGTGCGGGTGTCCGTTTTTTGTGACCGTGTGTGCGCACCTAGTAAAAATTTACTCTCATAATTTTTAATCAAAAGAAATACTTTAATTATTACATAGAAAATTAAAACAAATTTAAAAAGTTTGGCCCCTGTGGCAGTGTAATCAAACTTTAGATTTCACCAGCTCTTAAACTATTCAAAATGTTTTTAGAAAACAGTCGTAGAGGCTTCCGTTTACGATCGTTTATTTAGTCATTGTTCGTGGATCGCCTAATTGTGTGGCGGACAGACAGACGAACGGACACCGTAACGATGAGAACTGTTTTTATGTTATTTAAATAAACATTAATTTGGATGGACGTAATTACGGCTGAACTGTTGAGCTGTCTTACACTGACTAATTGGGAGGATAAATCATTCCTTTAATACCCGATAAACTACGTTTAATTAGAGCCTCGATTATATAGGTATGTGTATATGTTAATATAGTATTTACTATATCCTTAACCTACAGTAATAATCATAATAATTTATAATTGATAAATAGAAAATTAAAACAAATTTAAAATGCTGTATTCCAATACTTATTCGTTGAGCGAGGAAAGCACCAGCTCTGGGGTCACCGGTAGGTACTATCTACCAGGCGCCAACTTAAATCTTTAATTAGCTGTGCACTTGAACCCCACGGCCCAAAAGCCTCTATTCTAACAAAATCAAAGTTGGATGAAGACTTTTATATTTAAGCTGTATATTATTTGAAGCGATAATAATGATTATTATTTTCGTGGTTCTCCAATGAGTGGTAGCCCTATCAAGGAGGCCTTTAATAAAGACAGACGTGTCCTGGCGGGTGTGGCTACATCCTCATCTGCGACAGGATGCCTGCAATCTTGGCTCAGCACCCATTGGACCACCGGACATTATACTGGACGAGATGAAATTGTATTCGTCCGTTAATACAGATCATGCATTTATTGGTCCATGTATACAGTCTATGTGCTTTGTTCTATATTTCACTTTCAAATTAGTGACAATCCAATGCGACATTTTATATAATATGTATTCCTTTTTCCTTTCGTGATCATTTTTTTTTAATAAGCAAGTATGTCCGGGCAGCGGCATCACTTTAGATGATGATGATGATGATCACTTTATGCCTGATTGACCTTCTCTTTAGGTCTGAGCCTCAGATTTCTGGGTCTGTTTCATGATCAATTTTCATTGCATCTTGTGCTCCAAGTGCCAGCTAAACGTTAGTGTATAATAATAAGACTAATAACACTTTATTTACATCAAATAACACAAAACAGGAGAAAAATAAAATTTATTAAGACAAAAAGATAATAATGGGCAGACTTACTGCTTAAAGCAGTTTCTTCTAGACATACTTATAGGAACTTCTTCTTCTCTCTGGAATAAAAGTTGTGGTCCAATTGTCTTTCGATTTATGTACGCAATCAACACTCACTCGTGCGGTGAAGGAAAACATCGTAAGGAAACCTGCAAGCTTTAGATCCAAAACAGCCGACGGCGCGGCGTGTGTCAGGCACAGTAAGCGGACTTTCCATCTCCATAATTCGCCCATATCTTTCAACCCATTTATCGTCTACAAAAAACACTATACACAATGTGTATTCCAATGTATAGATATTTCTTTTAATCTAAATTCAATAAGCAACTCTTAAAATATCCATGCTATAAAACAGCTGTCAATAGAGTATTGAAACGGGAGCACCCCACAAGTAATCAGGCGCGAAACTTATCACATTTATCAGAAAGCAAATCACCGAATCCTTTGATCTCGTCGCTAATTTGACAATTACACCCCGGGAGCCGGGGGCGCTGTTCGCTAAAGGGGAATGCCTAGGTGTTTTAATTTTTTCTTTCGTTCACATAGGCTTCAAATTTGCGTTTGACGTTGTGTTTTTATTAGAAATTTTTATTTAATTACCAAGTTGCTCTTTTGTTTTATTTAGTTGCTAGCTCACTAGACTATTCACCTAAAGTTGACACTCGGATCACCGACTACGAATGTCTGTTGCTGAAGTGGATAAAAAATAAACTACTTTTCTTAAATCTAAGTAATCTAATTCTTTACTTAAGTAACGAATAGAACAATGACTTATAGAAGAATATATTCCTTGAAGTAAATTGTAGTGTGATCTGAGTTAGGAACAATATCTTTTTATGATACAATATAAGGTTTTTGTCATCGTAAATCTTATTCTTATTATTAAATATCTAAAACAGAGGTTCAAGTTAACAAAGGGCTCAGAGACACGTGCATTCGCAGGGTGATACCCTCGTATCATTAATGATTTACATAATTCGATAAGTAGGCTAATTTTCCAATTGAAATTCAATCTAAAGTTCAATTTTTTATGATTAAAATTTGAGTCAAAAATATTAGTCCCCTCACAATTTTCCTTCACCAAGCATTATGTGTGGACATTGGTGCCTAAGCCGAACGTCTTACCTCAGGGTTCAGAGTTGAGAAACGCATAATTGTTATTAAGTACATAGTATATGATGGAATAAACTGCCGATGGCAAGGACGTAATGGCAGTCGAAGTATCGGTTTGGTCTTTGTAAGACAGGCACAGTATTGAAGACGAAGATATGATGGAATTTATTTATTCCGTAATCCAAAGATGGCATACATAATATTTACAGAAAGGGTCAAATATTTACAAGTGGAATATGTCAATAAAAATCATTCAATTCATTTAACTAAATACCTAATGCGGCTGTGATGGTGTAAAAGTGAGGGAATGTGGGAATAGAAATATTATAGTCAAAAGTCTTTGGCCATAACTCAATCTACAAAAATATAACGACTTAAGAAAATTATAATGACTATAATCACCTTATAACACAAATCAGTTCAATTCATTAGCCTGTAAAATCGCACAAAAAGTAATTCAATACAATACTATCAACGCGTGAAATCCTACTCTCCCGCTTTATCCCGAACAATATCCTGTACGTCTAAATTAACTTCCATCATTCGCATACCAAAACAATTGCATTCATTTTATATGAATCGTCGCCGAAACGCGAGAAATATACTAATTTCACCTAGCAATCGCGATCGTCTTTCGCGAAACCCATACAATTCGGTATGCTTTGATTCCATACAATACGACGCTTCCTTGCTCCGTTTCCTCTCTACAATGGCTCTTTTATCCAGTGGTATTTTATGGAGCAATCACCGCGTGTATTATATGCTCATTTGGGGTTGCATTCAGAGGGCATTCGGTGACACTTGGTGTATCCGGCGTACTTCATCAATTAGCGGCGGGACAATGGTGTCGACATTTCGATTTGCATAATTTTCTTTCTATGAAATAGCGGTATTATAGATTTGATGCAGTTGTAGCCATGAATAATAGATATGGAATTAGTTTTTAGAACATGGGTAACACGTACAATAAATATTTGAAATTTAATGTGTCGCCATAGACTCGATTACCGGCGAAACAAAAACTCTTTCAGGTTCATAGGTAGGTACATGGAATGCTGATAACGGTATCAATAGAACACTCAAATCTCAAACATGTCATGAGAAGAGATGACATAAAAAGGAGTTGAGCATGACGTACAGACCCAATCTGTAACGCAAGTTTGGCTCTGTAGTAGAGCAAACAACGTCTATGGCGAGCGAACGTTGAGGTATTTGCTACCGCGGCTAATAAATGTACTACTCGGTCAGTTATTAAATATCCTAACGTTATGCAAAAAAAGTTGAAAAACTTTTTACATGCATTTGTCGCGCTCCTAAACAAGACTGCTATTGTTACATTAATACAAACCACAGTGCTTTTCAAATTTTATTCTGTAGAATAAAAGTAAAAAAAATGTTTGAAAATGTATCGTTAACTACTAATAAACAATAAACTCGCGTAAAGCGTAACAATCGATTAAGAAGGGGAAACACCTAATTCTACACTAAATTAACTTTCTAGGAGTTTGTATAATGTGTCACTTTGATCATTCGTAAGTTACTTCACGTTCGCGTAAAAGGATTTTTCCTTTGTCAGCCCGCGATCGAGAAATGATTGACGTGCGATTCACGCCGATATTACATTACCATTCCCTTTATACCACTGTTTAATAAACAGGTCAAGCGAATTTCAACTCTATTACGATATATATACAGCACTCGTTGTCATAATTGAGTTTTGTCAAGTACAAATGCGCGCTCGCTGCTAGGAGATGTTACAATTTGTTTTAACTGTATGGTAAAGTTGTTATGTTGTGACTATAGGCTTTATTGCGATTGCAATAAGGTTGTGTATATGTGTTTGGTCGGAAAATATTGTGTGTATTAGTGTAATAAGCGCTTGGCTTGTAGTCTTTGGAAAATGAGTTTCCTTGGCTGTGCAGGGGAGTAATTGTCGCGAAGTCGGCGCGTCTGATCCAAGCCGCGGTGCCTTTTGATTGTTTTTTACGGTATTATGTTTTTGTCGTCGGTCGATATTAGCAAATGGTTATTTGCGAGAATAGATACTGGGTTTTGCGAGTGTGGCTTAACATCAACACTTCATTAAACTCTAGTTTGTTACTTACTCTGATATTACGTTTTCTATTAAGGGGTAAAAACTTGGTTCACATAATAGTCTTGGTTATTGCAATGTGGAAGATTGATTTAGATTTTAATGTTGTGGAACTTTAAGATAAAAGGAAGTCTACTTCATTTTGCATACTTTAACAGGCCATTTGACTAAACGAAATAACGGAATGCAATTTTATTCCATAATTGAGCATGGGGTAACAACACCTACCACATGACCATAGAGAAGACAGAGACCAAAGAGATCGCTTTATATTGATATTTTAATATTTATGTCGCCTTGAATATATTTATATCGCAAAAAGATACAGTAGAAGAATGTGCAGTGCACTCGGGGAATGCAACGTGGGAAGTAACAGGCTGTCATGTCCGTATGTTTGTCCGCGTGTTTTTAAACAACTCCAACTACTTCAAACTACGTGTCGCATTTCTAAATAGGGCTGTCACTAATACCATTTGAACATCAGTATTAAATAAAGCTATAATTTTCATCTTCTTAATATTTAATTGTTGTCTACTTGTCTTTCGCTCTGCTGCCTTAGGAAATTGTTGTGAAACTGTTCTAGATACATCAAATACTCTTTACATCTCTATATGACACGGTAATACATCTAAAGAGAGGCGGCCATATCGCTCATAATCCCAACCCATGGTAAACACATTTTGAATTTCATAAATTTTTAGTGAAGATTACATTTAAAGAGAGCTAAAATAAATAAGTGTAGAAAATTATATTGGTAACAACTGCATTAAAATCCTTGACAAAGTTAACAAAACTGCCCCCGCCAACTGTCGCCATAATGTCTTTTTTACTTAGCCTACCTTTTTAGTAGCTACATACCAACAAATGGAACATTTTGCCATAGAGATTTTCAGAAATAAAAACCAGTCTAAATAAAACTAAACTATAATTTTTTTTTCATTTTTCCCGCCATAAAAACCTTCCTCAGAGTTCAAGAAATATAAAAAAATACTCGAATTGGTCCTGCCGTTTTGCGCTTAGCAACATATACTTAGTGATTTAATTTTATTTAAAAAGTATTAAAATGAATATAAATCAGTATTTGTAACAGCCCTATACAGAGATCGCAAGGCGTCCGTGTTGACATGTCTTTAAAATAGAGTAAATATAAATCATCTCGTGTTACAAGATCGATTTTAAAACAATATAGCCCGGGCTTGAAGGCGCCTTCAGACAAACACAAAAATACAACAAAAACTGTTTGATCTAAGTAATTGCTCTTTCTGGTAAAAATAAAAAATAAAATAAATCAGTGGCACTTTTAGGTCCGGGTCTCAGATTCTGTATCTCTTTCATGATCAATCTAATAGGCAAGAAGGTGATCAGCCTCCTGTAGGTATCTATACACGCGGTATAATCGTTTTCCCCATTTAAATACGAAAACGCATGTTTTACCGTTTTTTTAGCAAAAGACAAAAAAATACTAGGAATAGAGAAATAGGAAGTGGAGTACGTCATATTGGATATTGTAGTGTTTTTTCTGGACTAATACATTTCCTTATAGAAACCTCTTTCGAAAATCTGTTTCGAAATCTTTTGTTCAAGTTTCAAGCCGGTTTCCTCACAATCTTTTCCTTTACTGTACGAGCAAGAGAGAAAGTCCATTGGTGCACATCCGGATTTCGAACCTATCTCAAGGATGAGAGTCGCACGAGACCGAGTCTTGTGGCAAAATCCTAGTTTACCGTATGGCAAAATCCTAAACTAACCTGACGTATGTAAATCCGCTATATATATATACAACAAAACACCGCAACAATTGTGAATCGGTCAAAATGGGAAGATCGCAAATTTAGATTGATAAATGTCAAAATTCGATATGTCATTTTCATACAAATATCAAGCCAAAAATACCGATCGGTTCTCCCAAAGATGGTTCACAAAAACAGATGACTATCGATCCATCGATCGGTTAATGGATTGAAATATCAATCTCTAGTAGTAAAATTGGGATTGGGATTGAGTATAAAAGCGGTCGTAAGTCGCTAGTCTCGGCCGATGATTCGGACATAATTTCTGTGGTAACCACCGTAAACAAATCACAGGTTATCCATCCAGGGTGTATTACCTGGAGTGGCTACTAAGCCACGGAGTGACGCTGTATTAGTAATATTTGATTAATCTATACACCAGAACGTAAATACTCAACCAAATATGAACAAATGTGAAAGTAGTAATATAATTTATCGTTACAAATTTAAATATAGCGTGATTTCGTTTCTTTTTTACTTTCGCAACGCAAACGAAGCTTATCAAATGACTTTCCAATGACGTCACTGATAATATCTCACTCTGTAAAAGGAGTTTACAGGTGTCGGCGAAAACTGGTGTTAACTAATAACTTTACCGCGCCATTTATATACAAATGCCAGCAATAAATAGCACTTCGTAAAACAATAGACGGTCGCTAATAAGATAATGATGTTAGGTTTGTCAAAGAGTTGAATATTATGTAGATATACTAAATCCGCAAGACGCCCAGATGGAGCCCAGGAAACACAGGATTTTCAAGTTCTTGAACATTTGCTAGTTCTTACTGGTTAACTTAAATTTAGATGGGAGCTTACATACGTTGATTGAAAATATGAAGTATAAAGCAATGCTTCAACAATACTGTCTCTTGTCACCTTTTATTGAACGAACTAAACAACAAACTTAGGAACTACACAAGAGGATAAATACGTAGGTATAACCTCTAAAAAAACGTAAATATCTAGTACGTAATATCAAAGTTAAATAATAAAAAAATAATGTACTGTTACTGTCTCAATCTATTACGTAAATTTAAGAAGGTGTTTACTACCCATCATGCACATAATGCCCTCAACCATTGCCACATCTGCTTAATAATCTTAGTATTCATAACAATTCCCTAGAGGGTTCAAGTATTAGCGAGTGCGCACTATGAATAAATGATAACTACACCAAATATGGCAACATTAAAAATAATGAGGCAATTGCTAACGTTCTTTCTATCTGGTGCTTCCTATACTGAGCTTAATGATATTACATAATAAAAATTAACAAGCTATGTATACGACATGTTAACATTTTAACGATAATTGTTTAACAACAATAAAATATTTTATATAACCATTCAACTAAGGTGACTTAAATGTTTGGAGAACAAAATTAACTAATCCTTCAATTAAAAAAGAATAGCGGTGTCTATTTTTCATGCATTTTATACAAAATTACCGCCTCAAAGCAACGTCAATGATAAACACAGATAGGGCTATTCTTATGATGATGATTTTAATTTATCCCTAATAGGAAAGGCAAAGGACTTTAGTTCATACAGCCAGGTCTTGTTCTTGGTAATAATTGGAAAATTTTGGTAGTTTAAGGCCGAAGCCACGTCTTACGTAGTTCAGAGCTTTTCTTAATTTTATTAGATATTTATTAATAATTTAAAACACAGATCATAAAAAGGACTCAATTCACAGACTACGATACCTATATAAAGAATATTTACCCTATACTAGTAGATATAATTATTTTTTAAGTCAGCAAGATTGTGGCAATATTACGCCATTAGCCGAATTTTTTGTTTGCTAAAACTTCGACAGGTGTCCGAACTTATATCGGGACCATCTTTTCATTACCATTACGGCTCATCACCGCCCACCTTATAATTATACGAGATGACTTCATTTCCTTTTAATTAAATTCAGATTATTTTTTTGCATACGCAAACTTTATTCACTTGTCATGATTACGGGGGGACGATAATGTTACTTTTAAATGAGTAACGGTTAATTTGTTTTAATAGTTATATACGTTTGTTGCATTATAAGAATTGTTGATTTATTTTTTCGTAGAAGATTCCAATTTGTCTAGATAAAATAACAACTTTGATAAGTCGTGAATGTAAGATTTAGTAAGGTGTACCGTGTACCTACATGGTCAATATTCTAAACTGAATTATACTATATATTACATTAAAAAAAAATACTATTTGAACATTATATTAGTACTAAGAAGTAAAACAAAAATAATTTTTATCTTCCGCTTATCTATTGTAAATCCATATAGAAGCTTAGTCTATGGTTTCGTAAAAACATGGCGCCGGCGCGTGAGAAAACCGAAAACTTTTACAAAAATAACAGTAACATAATATTTTGAACCGCAAAAACTATTCAGATAATAACGGAAGTGTATCTGAGTGTTTACTTAGGCGCGTCTCACTGTAATGGAGAATAATATTTAGCCATCTTGTCGCAAAATATTTTTGAAATGTTTTCATTGTAAACAGAAATGGTAACCCTATTTAGGTGCCATTTAGATAATTCAATTGGCGTCAGCTTTTTTGACGATAATTACCACAGACAACATACAGGCATAGGATAGGGATTTTGTTACAGAAAATCCCTATCTGCCACATTTTCTTTAATACTACACAACAATAAAAAATATTAATGGTTTTAGTTTAAATTTGTTTTTCCTAACAGTTTTTTTAAAGTTGCGTAATTAGCAAAGGCTCCTTTCAAACATTAAAAATATTTTCTGGGATCTTACCATTTTTATGTAGTTATGTATCTACCAAATAAGTTTTTTTAACTGTATATTAAACCGAAGGAATCTAAGATCACAACCAACGGTTGAAGCCAGAGGATTTTGATAGTAAGTAGTAATTAAATATATAGATAGGTATATGCCAATATTCCCCTTTAAAAGCTTATACAATATATTTTTATAATTAGAACGCAAAAGCTTACCATATCGTCGCTTAGCTAACAATACCGCACAAGTCATATTTTAGCCAAATGACGTTTTTTACACCATTCGATAGATTACTTTCCCGCGCGTCTAATGAGCTCTCGCTAGAGGTAATATCGTCCAATAAGAGCGCGTTATTCAAAAACTAGTAACACAACACAACTCATTGGCTGCGCTAACACCGCGCAAGTCATCATAACGCCATAGTAATTTGGCCGTGCCACGTCGCACCTTATAAGATCGTTTGTCGTTTTTAAAAAAGCGGATTTTTTTGTAACGGACTGGCTCCACTGATGTAGTTTAAAGGTAAGGTAACTTAAATAAAACATAGTATTCATATTTTATCTATTAAAATACGTCATACGATTGCTTTTAAAAACATGAATACTTAAGCGGTGTTGGAATGAACAGTTTCGTTGAGTTAGGCGGTTTTCTCTTTACTTGGTTTCGATGTCTGAATGACTTACAATGTACTTCTGTGTTGAGTTTCTGACTGCTGCGGTATTCATCGATATAATTAGCGATTTTTACGCAGTTTTTTTAATGATTACTATATCGTAATTATATTATATTTTACTTCAGAACACGAAAATGGACAAAATGGTCGATAATGATACCACGCCTGATGACTTTTCAAGAGTTGACGCTCAATGTAAAGTTATTACTTTACGTGACTTACAAAAGAGACATAGAGAAAAAATGTTATTAAATACATTGGGTATTAAAGAATGGTTTGTCCGATACTGGTTGATAACGACAGATTGTGCTATGCCACCGCCTTCTGAGATTTCTCGGAATGTAGATTGCTCCAAAAAGAACTCTGATGGTCACGAGCGTCTACAGCAATTTTTAGATAGCCTGCCGAAGATGCCATCGTCTACTGTCGAGCAAACTCATCCAGACGATACCTAGAACCAGTATTTCATGGCACAATTAAACAAAGAATACGTCAGTAAATGCGAATTAGATTCCTTAAAATGTCTTAGTCGTAGGGTTTTTGACAATGTATTCTTAAAACAGAATCTTAGTCTGTTTCATCCCAAAAAAGATCAATGCGATGTATGCTGTGGTCATAAAGTTGGAAATATAAACGATACTGAAATTGCAATACATCGCGATAGGAAAGACAAAGCTAGAAAAGAAAAAGACACTGACAAAAAATTGGCAATAGAAGGAAAAACGTGTCATGTATTTACGCAAGATGTTCAATCAGTAAAATTTGCTCCCTACCTTCAGGCTAGTGCCATATACTACAAGACATTTTATCTGTTCACAATTTTACCATGTACAATTTGTCAACACATGAAGCTTGCTGCTACTGGTTCGATGAATCAAATGGCTCCCTTGAAGCTTCTGTTTTCGCATCGTGCATTGTGGATCAACTACAGATAATTTTAAATAGAAAATTACTACCGGTAATATTGTATTCTGATGGCTGCTGTGCACAAAATCGAAATTCCATCTTAAGCAATGCTCTTCTGCGTTTATCCATCGATAAAAAAGTTAAAATAACTCAAAACATCTTAGAAAAAGGTCACACGCAGATGGAATGCGACTCTGTGCACAGTGCCATCGAATGTAGATTAAAGGGAAAAGAAATTTACCTTCCTTCCCAGTATGCGAATATAACAAAGACAGCTAGAGATAACCCAATGCCATATGAGTCTCGATTATTAGAATTCTCTTTTTTTACCAATTTCAGTAAGGATTTAATTTACAAAACCATTCGTCCGGGCAGAAAATTCGGAGATCCCACTATTACCGATTTAAGGGTATTAAAATATAAACCAGATGGAACTATTTGGTATAGCTTAAACTTTGACGAACCTTTGCAGCCGTTGCCTCAGCGTCCAATGAAAATTACCAATGTAAAACCTTTAGAAGAGCTGCCGAAATTATTTTCTGAAAGACTGCCAATTTCCCAAAGAAAATATAAGGATCTCCAAGATTTAAAGGCAGTGATACCTTCGAACTGCCACGCATATTATCATGAGTTACCTTATAAAAATTAAATATTTTTCATCCATAAACATTTTGTATTATTTTTAGAAGTAGGTTAAGTATTCGAAGTGTTCTTATTGTCTTATATTGTTTGTGTTAAATGTACCATTTTATTAAAGTTTTTGAGAGTTTAGAATTATTAGAAGTTATGGAAAAAATTACCTAAATTACAAAGCAAACCACCTCTGGTTTCCATTGTAACTTAGATAATTTTATTGATCTCAGTAGGTAAGTAGTTGATCTCGTCAAACAGTACAGTCGTAAAAGTCAGTGAGTTCCTATAATATATTATAATATTAGCGAACCCGGCAAGGGTTGTCCTGTTGGAATAAGAAAATAAAACGGCAAAGAAATGTGTTTTTTTTTTTGATAAAAAGCAATCTTTTTTTATTTTATTGAAGTTAATAATTAGTTTTATAAAACTGTTTTTGAAAAATGTTTTTATTTCGATAGTTTTTCATAGAAAATTTTCTATGAAAGACTTATAGAGCTTAAATATAAAAGGTAAAAACACCGCGTAAGTCTTTATTTTGTTAGAGTAAAACTGCTCAAGTCTTGAAAATGACCTAATAAGACGATATTTCTTTTATTTGTTTTTATAGTTATCATGCTTAACTAAATACAATATATTAACATTTTTATCATGCATGTATTGTACAAAATGTTAAAGTAATACAGTTTTTTGTCTCTCCTGAAAACTAAGCAAATCTGACTTATGCGGTATTGTTAGCTAAGCTGACCATATGTGTCTATGAAATCTGACGCTTAAGGTTATAGGTGACACGTCTGCAGTCTGTAAAACGAGGAGTCAGGAGACGACCAAATTAACATCCAACTGTCAACACTAACACTCTGACATACAACAAACCAGATAAAATTACATTAATAGATTACCAAGAAGACCTATGTAATAAATATAATACTTAGAATCAAATGCTTCGCTCCAACGCGAAGATGTTTTGCTATAATAGGTATATTGTTGTTGTTCGGACTAATATCTGCAGTCAGAACACAAAATCCCATCCTTATCACCTTGACGTCCGTCGTTCAACCGACCGTTTCTTAAGGCAATGTCTGCCGCGCACCACCACTATGTGGAACCAGCTGCCCACTGAAGTATTTCCGAACCAATTCGACTTAGGGACCTTCAAGAAAAGAGCGTACCAATTCTTAAAAGTCCGGCAGTGCGCTTGCGAGCCTTATAGGATGTGTGTCCATGAGCGGCGGTATCACTTAACATCGGGTGAGATATAGGAAAATAAGTCAAAAGTCATAATATTTAGAATCATCTTAATTTATAATATAATCAAAAATTATAAACGGCATTTTATCTTAGCATAGTTACGTGGATTCGGAACAATTTGAAAACAAATATAGTAATATGTAAATATAAGTTTTAATGTTTTTGAAAATAAATCTGTTTTCTTAATACAATTTGATGAGTGCTCCAGTGTAAGAGGAATAATTTAGTTTTGTATATAACTAGCTTCTACTTTCTTTTATATACCTAATAATAAAAGTAGGTAAGTAATGATAATAAAATATACGATTATGACCAAGTTTGTTAGATAAACAATTTTATTCTTAAAATCAATTTAAGTAGGTAGGCACATCGTGGTTTGTACCAATTTCTAAACGATTAAATCAGTTAATTAAGAAAATTATTATAATATTAAACTAATATACAATAATAATAACATATTTTCTGAGTCATTTTGTTATAAATGTTAAAGCATTTCGTTTGGCTATGATTGTTTGCGTATGCATTAAGTCGTTACAAAAACAAATAGAACTACTAATTCGTTGATAAACAAATGAAGCTAAATCTAAACCAGGCTGTAATCAAGCGATGTCAAACACAAATTACTGCCCAAGTAATTCCACCAAACAGTTCTAACTGGTCATCTGACAATCAACCCTTCGATGTTTGCGTCGGGCCTGCGCGGCCCCGCCAATGAATTATTCATACACCACAGCAGCTAATTGTAATGAAATTTATGCCCCCTCCCCTCGCCTCTTACCGTTTACACTCTTGTTATGGGAAGGGGGCTACATGGAGATGAATACTGTTCGTGTTTTGAAAATTTTAAATTAATTATATTTGCTTATAACTGCTTAATTGAAGGACCTTACAATAATCGTTGTTTATGCATTTGCATTTCTTTTGGGGATGCCCCCAAAAGAATCTCTGCTATTGCGAGACTGGGTGAGCAATACCCACTAAAACCACCTCGAGTCGTTCCTACAAGGCCGCGTTACAAAGGCTCCGGGGTCACTCTCGCATTTTACCGGGGCTGAAATGGACATTGACCACATGTTATCATCAACCTCGGCCCAGGATGTACTGTTACATACATCCTTAACCTCACAGTCTGGTTTCCATGCCTTGGAAATTCGAGCGAGCCCGCCATTTATGGTTTAAGCAAACGCCCGGTACCTACATAAGCAAAGAACAAATTTAAAGTTAAATAAACTTGCAATTCGACCGGGAATCGATCCTTATACCCTTAACTAACTAGCAGATATCTAATAAGACCGCTAGGCTACGAGGCCTTTTACTAATGTAACGTAGGTATATAAAATATATATAAATTCTGCATATCTAGTATGCAGAATTTACATATTTCTTTCATTTTTAATGCGGTATATTAGAGTTGGATATATTCGGTAGTGGGCTGATCGGTTTTGAAGAAAGTATTGTCAAGTGTCTATCTCGAACCTCGAATTCGCTGTTTTCCTGGGTTTTTTTTTGCTTAAATATTTCTGGTATTTTTTATTGTATTTTTATTTCAACTTGTATATTTGTTAATACTTTATTGATAACATTTATGTTTACCTAAATTGACATAAATTTTAGATAAATGAGTTTGTAACGTTTGTAAAATCTTATTTCTGATTTACATAAATGACCTCCCATTCTTTGTCAACGAAGTTCATGAGATGGTATTGTTTGCTGATGACACTTCACTTCTATTTAAAGTGAATAGGAATAACGTATTATTGGACGATGTAAACAATTCTATCTCTCGTATAGTTAACTGGTTTAATGTAAATAACTTATTGCTTAATGAGAATAAAACAAAATGTATTAGATTTACAACTACTAGCGTAAAGCGAGATATTGGTAACCTGAAAATTAAGGACAGTGAACTAAACTTTGTTGACAAAACTGTTTTTCTAGGCATAACAATAGATAGTAAACTCCAATGGGGCCCACACATAGAGACTCTTTCGAATAGGCTGAGCTCTGCAGCATATGCAGTAAAGAAAATCCGACAGTTTACTGATGAGGACACGGCTAAAATTGTGTACCATAGCTACTTTCATAGCGTTATGTCGTACGGCATTTTACTGTGGGGTGCTGCTGCAGAGGTTCAATCCATATTTGTGCTGCAGAAGCGGGCTGTTCGGGGTATTTGTTGTGTTTCTCCGAGGGAGTCGGTACGGAATAAGTTTAAGGAATTAAATATTATGACACTATCTGGTCAATATATTCTTGAAGCCTTGTTGTATGTCCAAAAAAATATAAACGATTTTAAAACAAATGGTGACTTTCACCAGTATAATACGCGAAATAGAACTAATTTGAGTGTACGACCAACCAGGCTCCAAAAGATAAACCACTCCTTATATGGAAATTGTATTCGTTTTTACAACAAGCTCCCAAGCGAAATTAGAGAATTATCACTAAATAAATTCAAAGCCCTCGTTAAACGAAAATTAATCAACAAAGCTTTTTATAAATTTGAGGACTACTTAAATGATCCTAATCCTTGGGATTGAATTGCTCCAGTTCAAACAATTTGTATGACAATACTTGGCGATTAAAAAGAGTGGCGGAAAGTTTCTTGCCAGTTCTTCTTACCCGCTCTACGCCCTTGACTTGCGAACTGGTAGTAAATGTAAATTTACGATTAATTTAACTTGACGATTCAAAAGTGTACTTGGTTACCTACTTGAATAAAGATATTTTGAGTTTGAGTTTGAGTTTGAACGTATACCGTAGATTTAGTACCTACTATGTATTATGTGGTAATCTTTAATAAATAAATAAAGCTGCGACAAAAAATTGCGACGAAGTTTATAAAGGCCTACCAAACAATACTTTATATTCTACAATAAATTTCTGTGCAATTAAATATTTCCAATCAAATCATTTCTGTGACATGTAAGCCCAGTCTTACATCAAGCGTTAGAACAGCTAGTCTTATTATTTTATTAGTTCACGCGCGATTTAATCACGATTGTTGGTTTTGGTAAGTTAATAAGTGGGAACGGGTTGGGGCCGTCGTTCGTGACAATTTGACGATAGCGCGTGGAGGGTTAAATGTCATCTTTACCTCTTGATTCGTATTAACGCTTCAAAAAACGTAATAAATCATATATATTTGTCACTTTGTTTTAGATTCATAGATTAAAGAAGCGAACCTAGTATAATGTTATCGTTCAATTTAATCTAACCGAAAAATTGTGCTTTTACAGGAAATTACTTAGTGTACGTTCAATATTGAAGGTACAAAAAATCGAAAGCTCAAAAGACATCTTTTAGAGATCTCAACAATAGATACAGTTCAATGGGGTGTCGTCAGACCTTTTTTAATACAAATTTACCAAGATATTCCGAAGCGTCGAATACGTCAGTTTAGAACTTTCAACCGTAAATATAGCGTGGTAAGGGCTACATTTTTCAGGTTAATTCTTAGTACACAATGCGGAAAGTAATTTTGGGTAGAGTGGGGCGTTATCGGTCCGTTGTGACCATCTATTTACTAATGACTTCCGCCGTCAGGTGCGACCCCCCATTTTTTCGCCTAACCTCTCACAAAACGTTAAAATAGAGTATGCTCCAACTCGGACTTTGTTAGAATTGATGGAAATTTTCAATTATCTTCGCGCATCTTTGCAGCTTTTTGACGTAGAAATTCGTAGTATTTTCGAAATTTCTTGTATTTTTCAATAGAACAGCTATAAATCTAACCCAATGTTCTAAAGACGAAGCTTCTAAGTAGGCTTTTGTCTTAAATACTGTTGAAAAGAATACGGGGCACAGCTATTCCTATATTATCTGTAACAATTATTATTCAAATGTATCTTATTATATCAATACCCAGTACAATAATATCGTAGTGCCTGTAAACTTAATTACATTTACTTTATTATAAGTATAGAATCATCATTTATTATAAGTTTGCCTACAAATCGTTGGGACATTATATACTTCATAAATTCTAACGACTACGACGTCAATTTTCCCGAATCATATCAATTACAGTGACATGACATGAGAAATTCAACTCTATGTGACGGTAACAAAGACAATAATCGACTTCTTTGTCAGCTCAGTACGGGAGTATCGCTTACAAAAGTACCTAAAGGTGCGGATGGGAAACTGTGCTTTATACTAAACGATTTATAGGTTATATTAGTGTACAGTGAATTGAGAAGAAGTAAGGTATCACTTACAGGATTGGCTAACATTAACTCCGCCCAGCCACATACCTAAGGTGCATTATGATCATAGATAATGGTGACATTGAGGATATACTAAAGTAGTATCTGCTGTCTATGTTCATATATCAATAGAACATTACCGTAGCGTTTGCCAAGTTAAGGTGCGGTCGACTAAACTGGACGAAAAGCAAATAATTCAATAATAACACTGTAGGTATTGTGTATAACAATTTAAAATGGTCATTGACCCCTCGTGAGACAAAAACTTTACGTTAATTTTCTTACGTTTCTTACGTTGGGTTACGTTTCTAAACAGCTTCGATGATCAGCCTGTGCTGATTATCTACTGCCTCCACTATGCTTCTGTTTTAACCGGAGTCGAACTTATGCCTACTATTACTAAACTTTTATTATTGCTTTTTATAAGTTCTATTACCTTTACAAATAAAAAAAAACAAATTAAAATATATTAAAAAATTAACAATAATACGGAGCCCTTAACTAATCACGCATATAAAATCACGCACGGTCCAGTTGAAATAACACAGCATCCTCATCTCATTGTCTATGCCACAATGTCGTACGTGACCAGAGACAATAACTGACCATAAATACTTGACCACAGATAAAAACCGGCTCACTTTTTGTACCAAGTATCAGTGGCATCTGCGTATTAAGAAAGTACTTGAAACATGTGTTTATTTTGATACGTTTTAATTAACATCTGCCAACCAGTTACGGTTGAAGTGCTTAACAATGTTGGTTTTAATGATTATATAACCTGTGTAATTATCACTACGGTGGAATGAATATTATTAAGACACTGTAGGTTGTATGGTCTGCTACTTGGTTTAAGATAAAACGATTTTTCCATAGAAGATTACAAAATACTTATTTAGTTTTTGTTATTTGCACAAGTTAGAATTGGTTCAATAATTAATTTGAAAGGCCGGCAACGCACCCACTAAAATGGAGCTCCATGGGCTTCGATGACTGCCATTTTTGGGCGTTTGTATCTTATAAAAAAAAATCGATAATTTGACTATCAATTCTACTACTATCCTGACTGGATGGAATTAGAATTTTTATTAAAAAAACGGTATAATTACTGCATCGGAAATTTAACCACGGGCACCACGGTGTCTCTTCTGTTCTCCATTAATAGGTACATATTGTAATAAATACACAGTAGGTAACTAGCTTCTACTCTCGAACTCTCTTCTAGAACTTCTTTTCACCTTAATATGATTTCACTTACCCTTCCAATTTTTTCTCTCCGTAAATACCTTCCTCGGAATTCAAAGAATAATAAATACAATAAAAATAAATAAAATTGGCCAAGCCTTCTTCGAGTTTTCCGCTTAGCAATATACTTTGCGATTAATTTTTATTTATATAGGTAGATTAGATGCCAATGGTTTGACAGTCATGGAAAATAATAATCCAATAATATTGAAACTAATTATTGGATAATTATTTTCCATGACTGTGAAATTGTAATAATTTTAAAAAATATAATTTAAAAAAAATCCTTTAATTCTGTTTAGCTTACATGCCAAATATTATTTTTTATTGAGAAAGATTTAAGCAGCTAACTTACTTACTAAAATACTTAATATGTATACAGTTCTTTTTACGCCGTTTTAGAAATCTTTACATATAATTAAATACTAATAATTAACTGGATTGTCAACAATAAAATCATTTTAATCCAACTAGGTATCTACATATATCAAAGAAAGCAATAAACTAACTAAAAATTAGTTTAGGAACACTCGATCGGCAAACGGTTTTTTTTTTTTTTTATCTTTGACAAAGGACTCCTCTAAATTGTTCCAATCTTGGCAATTTTTAGCGTGTCTAACCTCTTTTACGAGTATATCGTCCTTCCATCTTCATTACCTACATAGAACATATTTAAACATAACCTATACGTTATAGTACTGATTTAAAAAAAAACATTTCAAAACGAGACTTTCTATATCTTACATACAAATATCTCGTTCCAAACTCAGACTCTATAAATGAAAATCACACAGCTGAACAAGATGGTAGGTAGATGATGACTAGGAGCAAAAAGTGCTCGAAACTACACTCGCCGAGATAATTGTTGGCAGTTGAAGGAGCCGAGCGAAGTAACGAAGCCACTTACACGACTGGCATGTGCCTGTCACTGAACTTTTGCTACTTTAGAGATTGTACTGGCTTCGACTGTGAGGATTTTTAGTATAAACTATATTATGAAGTGGACTTTAAAGACAACTATAGGACCAAGAGAAAGGAGAAGAGGGCGCCCCAAAAAAAGAATGGAGAAAGAAAGCCATGTATATTTGGAAAAAGCTTGACATCATTACTCGTGAAGGGGTTCCGATCAACGGCACTGAAGGAAGCTAAGATATTAGGATAACAAGAAAAAAATTGTAACTAATCTAAGCTGTATATTCTAATTTTGAAATGATTGGAAATGAAACAGACTTTTATTATTATTATATGATGAAGAAAAAGACTTGGTATTTTTGTATGTTTTATGAACTCAAAAACTACTTTAAGAACAACACCTAGAACCTTCTTACACCACCTAAATACTAGGTTATATGTTTTTAAAATGTATCTTATTTTATTTCATTCATAAAACAGCGTACAAATTAATTATTCCTTAAACATACCTTTGTAGATTATTTTAAATATACCTAGATAAAACAACTTCTATGCCTTTTCAATTTTTTGGTAATATTTAGTAACATTTTTTGGTAATAAAAAGCAGATATATATCTATTTGTGTTGTCCTCAAAGACAGAATCAGACACTCCCGTTTTTTTCTTAGTTATATTATGGTTTTTTAAATGAAAATAAATGCTTTAACTTGCGTTAACGTTGTTTGACACAGCTGTCGTCATCTAGTGAGTACATTTATAACTAATTGAAACTAATATCGACGTCATGAAAATATTAGTACACTTTAAGATGAAATCACAATAAATAGAAAAGTTAGCTAATATAGCTTCTTTAAACATAATTAAATGAATGATACAGGAAACATTTATCCGATTTCTGTAAATGTTTAGGTAGGATTCATGACAATTTAAAACCTACAAACACTTTAATATACAAATTTTATAGTGCATTACGACATTTGAATAATTAGATAGCTATATATAATATTAAAAAAATAGATAGTTATTACTTCTAATATGTGAATTTAACTTTTCACCCCCATAGAACAAAATGGCGACATTTCTCTCGCCTTAATTACAATAGACAGTATAAATTTTTCTAACGGTCATAAAGTTCGGAGTCGAATGAAACCTCTTTTGTATTTTATTACAATGTAATTTTACAGAATGGCATCGATACAAAAGATGTACATAGCTGGGTGTAAAATAACATTTTAAATGAATCTTTTCGGAGGGGCGCCATAATAGGTATTGCGAGCTCTTGCTACGCGTGACGCACCCTCTAAGTTGAAATCAAAATGTTGTTATTACACAGGAGCAAAATGGACAAATTAGAAATATTATTTTATCTTACTGACGGCTTAAAGTACAAAATGTACATATTATCACAAGTGTTCAATAGTTCATGTTAAAGCATTAGCTTCAGGTACTAATTAAGTAAAGTGATGATTGTTTTATTGGTTTACGAAACCTGTAAACAACTACTAGAATTGAGTCGACAGAAAAACCGTCATAATTTAAAATACGGAATTTTGTAAATTAAAATCTGAATTTTTCTTCCCTGTACATATCAATATATCTTAAGCACTTAGTTTAATACGTCATAAATCATACTTTACTCAGAGTTGAATAACACAATACAATGTGTTATTTTAAAGTCCTCATTGCTCCTCAATATCGAGGGTACGTGAGCGTTCACAAACGAAGTTACACAGTCAAGTAGATAACGAGTGCCCTCTATTGTGTCCTACGTAATGCACAGAGTATAACTTTGTTACTGGCCGCCGAGCGCATGCTAATGCCCTGAAAAATTAAAAAAGAAACTGTCAGGCGCGCGCGGGAAATGAATTTCAATTTTCGAACAGCGGGGCTGCTTGTAATTTGGATGTTTAATTATACGATTTCAGTTTGGTACAATATTTAATAGGCTTTGTACATATGCAAATATTATATCTAGGTATCAATAATAAATAATTACTTCATGAATGATTATTTAATGAAAAACATACAAAATTTAAATTTAATCGCGTACACCTCACCCAATTCAAATCCCGCTCAAAAACAGGGATCTATTTAATATCATTTTCAACTATCGAGTAATCTTTTATAATACGCAATGCGTTTAGTTTCATATTACGCCACAAAAATTGCAATAAGACACCACGAACGTTACCTGGTATTACAAATAATTTGATAAATATCTCCATTACGAATTCAAAAGCCTTTGTGGTATTCAACATAATATTGTGTGACATCTGAATTACTGTCGTTTAAAATATGTGGGTCTTATCTTTCGTCTTTAGGCGGGCTTTTAGACGGGTGACAATACTATGCAGTTGGTAGATTAAAAATAAATAGACAGATAAAATTGAAAACAACATTGGCCATTTTAAAAAGAATCAAGGTCACAAACAAGATGGGTATTGTCTTTGGTCTATCTATAGTTTTATTAAGCTGTGGGATTGAGAATATAAAGCGAGCTACGATTGGTTAAATGGAACGACAGATCGTGTCGCGCGTCCGTTCGACTAGAGGTGCTTACTGCTTTTAACCATTAACAACCAAGCGCGTCAGGCCAACTCCTATAGAATATTCTCTCTAGAACCAAGTTCAAATTCCCTCTAAATATCGATTAAAAACCCCTTAGGTGTCCAATTCTTGTTCTTGGATCATTATAGATTTTTATATTTCAGTTACAGCTACGCATGGAGTTTATAACTGGTTGGCTTAAAGGAATGTTATAAATTGTATAGAATCGTGCGTTTCTTAAGAAAAAATAAAAATAAAGTACCCCCTAAAGGGGGGGAACCCTCCAAGTGGACATTACTGTCATGTGAAATGCACTACCATTTCGTCTTTAGTTTGACATTAATATGTTCAAAGTATCCAACATTTTAGCAACACTTATGGTGTAAGTATCTCTTCTTATCAGATTTTCCCTGATGAATATCGATGGCTCGAATTCTTCACACCTCTTATAATGCCTACACAAAACGTGTAGATGCATTTAGTGATACATAGTCTCTATGGGGGCTGCTATTAACATACAAGTATATAGGGCCAGGGATTGTCATGTAAATGACACGGCGGGGGCGATGGAGTAGGCACGCCCCGCGACGTGACGTGATTTATAATTACGGCCCTTGCTTTTGAAGAGTTTTTGGGTACTTTTTTATGTCTGGAGATCTGTAGGTAAATACATTTGTTTTGACTATTTTGTTTACCTACCCGTAATTATGACCGACAAAGCAAGACTGATATAAAAAAATACAGAAAAATAATAATATCTACAGTATTAAAATTGCATTTCAAAGATTAACTAACCGTCTTTAAGTTCTAACTCGTAAATTCGATTTTGGTAAAATAACAAAATTTTATTTTATTGTAATATTGTATTTAGGTATAGTGTTTTTGTTATTTAAGAGCTGGGAACCGTAACACGTACTATATCTTTTAACCTTTCCCCTAATCTAACACTTTTAACACGTACTTATACTACATAAATGATTTTTTATTTTTATTTAGAGAGCGACTACAAAAACGTCTATAAATTATTGCATACGGGTGATAATGTTCAGCAATGTAGTCATAAAAGGATTTGTATAGAATCTCCTTGTCATGCGGTAGGCAATTTTTCACTCGCGAAATTATTTTATTGCGTTACTATTGTAGTAGGCGTAAAATTCTTTAAGCGTACAGATACAAATGGTTATTCGTTGAGGCTCCACTTGTTATTTTTATTTCAGACACCCTGACATTTAAGTCGTAAGCAATTTTGACATATGACATTTCGTTTTTTTGTTGTTCACATGTTTGATGATCATTAATTCTTTGAAATTTATTATTATATGGATATTTACGAAGGGTTCAACATAAGTATGAATAGATATAACACCATTATTTGTGAATAGTACAAGTACAATCTGTATTTAAATCTGAAATATTAATTGTAACTGTAAGATATTAAAATACGTCTTTACTAATCAATGACTTAATATTTCTTCATGTATTTAACCTAATAACAGTCATATTAAATTTAAAGTTGCCTTGTTGCCTCAAGTCTGTCCCTGAGGTCCGTTGCTTGGGTCGCTCTCATGTCGTCGTTAGACACCGTGACTTGCTGTCTGCGATTGTCATTACTTACTCATCTTGAGTGCGCTGTCTCACCGCCTTAATTTGTTTTTAAAACCGAATGATGACATTCACAAGTAATACGCAGACAATCAGACATCCTTATGAGGAAAGTACTATGATATATTATTACAAAACTCTGAATGTACTGTATATGCAAATTTACGTTTATATATATATTATTAAGTTTTACGTTTATTATATGTATATGTAAAATGCCTGATAATATTTCCTAAATAACACATAAAAGCAATACAAAAATTAAGCGAAAAAAAAAATTTTGGTACTTCACTTCACTTCACTTAATTTATAATGGCGCCTTCTGTGTAAATCACAATTCCGCCAATGTCGCGTTCTAAGTCTTCACACGGTGAGGATAGATTTGATAGATTGAATTTAATCTAAGCAGAGTTACCCAAAACAAAAATGACGTCACAAGAAAGACAACACACACACAGAAATCTAATAATATATACAAGAGGTTAACATTATACTACAAAAAATTTAGGTAGATATTCTTAGAGTTGTCTTTTATTTACAATACTCACTTGTCAATGTCAGTTATTTACATTATCTATGAAACTGTCCACGGCTAATCGCGGACAGTAGTCCCCAACCAAGCACATGAATTCAAAGTTCATGCAAACGATAACACTGATAAGGCCACGACGGAACATATGTCACTTATAAATAAATCAGAGAACACGTAAAACAAAAGAAGATCGGTCGTGTTTTATAAGTTATGGGTGTTAAAAGTAATTCGATTTTGCAAGTGGTGTCGGGATGGCAGGCAGTGCAGTTATTTTTTGAGTGCATCTATTTGGGTCTGTGGCAGTTAATACAACTAGCAATAAAAAGGTTGTGGAAAGGACATAGAAGGAAAATGTCTAATAGTGCACCGCCGGTAGAACTAACAGTAGATTCCTCGATTGGAATTCATTGTTATATTAAAATTATGGTATGTGGGTAGTTTTAAATATTTACAAATACTGATCTAACAAAATAATTTGTTGGCAATTAATTTAAGTATAAAAGTATTTGGGTGTTTTTATTCGTAATTATAAGGGAAAATCCAACTAAATGGATATTCTCTCATTCATAACCCTGATCGAATCTCAGGGTTGAAAATAGCATGCTTATTTACTAGCTGACACTGCAATTCATATTTTTAGGGGGTAAAATATCATTACGTAGAAACAGGTCCAAAATCTGGTCAATTAATTCTAATCCTGGGAGATGCCCCAGACACTGGCAACCTATGGGTCCCAACGTGGTCTTCAGCGGTGCGAAGGCTTGCTGAAAACGGATACCACGTCATTACCCTGGACCTTCGAGGGTCTGGGGGCAGTGAGACTGGGAACAGACGCGATCTGACTCCACCGAAGGCTGTCGGGGAATTGGCAGCTTTGTTGAAAGCTCTGGGCGTGACCGAGACCCACCCAGCTATTGTAATTGGCTTCGGAATTGGTGGAATGCTGACATGGTAAGTATTTTACATTTTAATATATAAATAACCAACTTCTTTGGCTGTGCGACCCAAATTGTGTTTACGCCAAAATAAATAAAATTATTTTTATTACGAATAATTAGTAGCTACGATTTTAATGTGTCGAATTTGATTACAGTATGCTTTAATTCGTGTCATAACAGTGTATCTGAAACACGTGAAAACTGCGTGAAAGTCAACAATTCCATCGCTTATACCGCTTTAGAATCAAAACTAAATAAAATACTTTTAATCCACAGTTCTACATATTAAATATTTATACAATCGATTTTCGATCGGGCCTTAATTTTATAATCATACAAAAATATTCTGATTACTGTTTACATAAGTTTTAATTGCTCTGTTTTGTTCCATTAGTGTTCTTAAATATGTATTTTTGTACTTCTTGCTATAGAAGATAAGATAGATAAGATAATCTAAAAAAAAATCTCACAGTGGTTGCTTGGAAGAGATCTCTCGAAAGCAATAAGGCCGCCAGTTGTCCACCTTTTCATTTAATTATGGCAATTGTATTATATTTCTGCAACGAAGTGTTAATAAATAAATAAACAGTTAAGAATAAAAAATACTAAAGTTAAATGTTTCAAATTATTAACTGTCTGATTATTATTAATTTCTATGTCATTGTGTACACTACTTTCGAGCAATGCCGATCATAAATGTCCCAACGAATCATGAATGAATATAATATAAAAATATTAACGATATATTAAATCTTTAGGCCTATTTTACAGTTTAATAACCTTTGAAACTTGGACTTGATGCTTATCGCACCTTGTAATGCAGTGATAACTCCTAATCTCTATTTTGACTCCGACTGAGACAAATTTATCGTTTATCAATTAAATCCTGTTTTTTATCACAACACGTGGTGTTGAAATTTAACTGGAAATACATATTGTACATGTTTTTATGAAGATTACGAAATTTAATAGGTATTTTTATGAGTCTCGTAAAATCAGATAGAGTAACTGATTCATAGTTTCGGTGATTCTTAAGGAATAATAAAAACAATTTGTATGTGTTTCGTAACGTTGGTAATTAGTAAATGAGTCAAATACTAACTAATAATAAATACATAAAAATAGGCTTTATTCGAGTACTACACTACACTAAATCCATGTCATTTAAGTTATACACTAGTACTCGATCTTCAATGAAGGAAGACCTCTATCCCCCTGCCCCGCTATCCCTTTTATTCCATCTTCCCAAGTTTCTGGTGGGCGTCTCTTTCTTCTTCACACTGCTCCATTCCAAGTAAGGGTCTTCTTGACCCATCTGCCATCACAATATGACCGGCCCATTTCCACTTTAACTCTTTTGTATGTGTTACGACGTCTTTTATGTTTGGACGGCGTCGTATAATACGTTTTTAACTTTGTCTCGGAGTTTCAATCGAAGAATCGAACACTATACCCCTTGGCATATAAATACTAACTAATGTCCGCGCTAAAATGCTTTTGTCTATTACGCTCCGAAACCAAATACATATAATACTACTAGCCGTCCCGGCTTCGCAAGCGGTATATTTACCTACTTAATTTTTCTTATGGCGAATAATTTTTGAGTTTATTTGTTAATACAAATCTTTTCTCTATGTAATTTTAGTATAGATACATACAGATTACGGCGACCTCGACAAATATATTAAACTGTGAAATAAAATTACCCAATAATCTTCTAGTAAGTATTAATAATAGGTAGGTACAATATAGGTTGATTTTAATCGATAACTACGGTGCGTGCGTGTGTGTTTACTATCTCACACATTCACACATCTCTACAGGTGTATGGTACATAAAGAAATACTTGAAATTACGGTTATACCTTCCGTCATCACTCATCCACTTAAGTCGGAAACACACTTACGTGTCGTGGCGTGTCGTGACGCGCCAGAAGCATATTTTAATATGATTAGACAGAACGTGTTGCGACACGACACAACATGCAAATATGTTTCTAATCATATTAAATGTATGAAACCAATATGCTTCTGGCGCGTCACGACACGCCACGACACTTAAGTGTGTTTCCGACTTTAACTGGTGTTACGACAGCTGTACCTACTTCTGAGTGTTGAATATTCTACCAGGTACTTTGTGCACTGCTACGGGTCAATTGTCAGTAAATTCATAGTTGCTGACGCGCCACACCCAAATCTTTACTGGCTACATCCCCCAGCAGCATTCTGTCATCGTTCTTTACACTTTATTCAGGTGCGTATAAAACCCTCGTTTTAGAAGGGGAATAACACAATGTGTAAAGATATTGTGTGAATTGTGAAAAATCTACCATCTGCGAGCTATTCTGGCGTGCGCTGCCAAAACCGCTAGAGTTACATATAATATGTTATACGAGTATATGTTGGAAATGTTTATCTTAAATAGTCCTACAAAAAAGCCCGGCACATTATATATATACGCCTTATGTGTAAGCCATTATAGCCAAAATAGTGAACCATAACTACTATAAAAATTGATAATTTATTTCAAATGCACATTTGTTAGTATAAATTGATTTCAAAGTGAAAATAGATACTTTTATCGCTTTTGGTATTTAAAATAGATAAAATATGTCTTTCACGCTACATCATTTGAATAAATGATTATTTATTTGAATGATTATCTTAATACCTATATATAAATTACTAATAATCCTATCTTATAAGCTAATATCTCAATTTATACCCGCAATATTATTTTATTCCAAATTATTTGTTTTTTATTTGACAGTCTTAGAATTGATCTAACAGATCGCGCTGTGTTGAAAGTACCAACGTTTCACATAAGCTACAATTGATTAGCATAACCACCAAAAAGCATGGTTGTCCCCGTGACTGGTGTTCTCCTACCGTTTCCCTTGAATAGTTTGCTACTATTTAAAAACATTAGCCACAGCAACGCTTGGAAGAGTCTGCTAGTTATTGTATAAATTGTTGGTTTTCAGTGGCCACATTTCCCCGAAAGATGGTTGGCGGAGGGAGAAATTAAAAATAATACAAAATGGGCCAGTTCACGTGCAAGAGATTGGAGCGGTGCGCTTAACTATGTGAGAGGTAATACAAAAATATCGTTTTTATTACCAACAGATAAACCAAACTACATACTACAGCCAGTTGAAATACATGTTAAAACTGGAAAAACAGGTAGGTAAAGGGAGTACTTTTTCAATCTTCTAAGCAAAGTTTTTGTGTCGCAACGGACGCAAATCTTGAAATTCAAATATCAATTATTTACAGTTATTGTATCCTCATAACTGATTAATACGACAGCACATAATATATTTGCTATAGATATTTCACGTTGCAATATTTAACAACTATATTCATCAAAAACAAATATTGTTGGAGACTTATGATTTGCTTTGCTTCAGTGCAGAAAAACGAAGAAATGTGACTATCTGCTTCTTCTATTCTTTCCAAGGTGCTGCTTGGTATCGTATACACCCTGACCACAAAGTTCAGCCGCGGGGCTTGCTGATCGGTGGTAAAGAGAGCGCAGCGCAATTAGTGGCTAGTGCACAGCATTGCAATGGTCCCGCGTTTCGACTGGTCACAAAACCAGAGCCAGGGGATAAGGACGTACCACTGCACGTTTTGGACTTTATCGTTGGTAAGTGTCACTTCAAATACTATGTTCCAAAAAGTAAAAACAGTATCTGTGTACAAAGGTGTTAAGACGGATTAAAATTGATTAACTAAAGTAACAACGTATTTGAATCGCATTGAGAATAAGAGTATCGCTATATAATGTTCAATTTCAAACCTTACCTGGATAGAATCAGTTGATCTAATAATAAAATAAACTGACCATGAAATCCCGTAACCCTGCAATTTCTGTTTCATTAAACCCTTTTAAGAGCTTTTGTTGTGTCTGTAGAGTAGTTAACCATTTCTGCCCAGCAACCAGAAACAATTACTTCTACGCCGGCAATCGAATACCGACTACACGAAACGATTACCTAATCATAAATTAAATGTTTCAAATCGTTTTCTGTTTTAATTAAATTACAAAAAAATGTTAAATAAAAAAAATCAAACGTTAAAAAAAAAAACTGATGAAAAATTAAATCTTTTGCTAACTTTCGCTAATAGCACATTTTAAATATAGGTAAGAAGAAACAATCAGAGGACATACCTCGGGGGCTGGTCACACGAATGTTAGAAGCTGTGGCGGACCGAGGAAGAGAATTCACCGCCCGTTTGGCACTTCCAGCAAACGCATAGGTTTTATTTATTAATTCCCAAGCCTCTCGAATCTCACGTAAAATTTAAAGGGTTGGAGTTTACTTACGTGTAATATATAGTGTACACACTGCACTTTATGTTAGGAACTAATTTACTTTTTACAATTAACTGCTTTGGAGCCGTTCAAGTATTAAAAAGTTAACAAAGCTCTCAAAAATAAATGTATTACTTTTTGTAGGAATCCTCTAAAATGCAATTCGTTATCGTTTTCAAGCATAGACAGTGTGTAAAAAAGTAAATCATTATTGTTCACGTAATCACCAAATAACAAAATCAAAGATCCCCCCACCCCCTCACTCTATAGTTCTTACGTAATACTTAAACGACCTCTTTTAACCGTTAGAGCTTCTGTGTTAAATAATAATTGTTTAGACTAAAAACGCTACACTAAAAGCCTACGTAAATTTTATTTAAGATAAAGTTTTCGATAGAAATTATTACATACTATTCTATTATCTTTTCGATTCAGGATGCTGGATAAGTTGAAACTGTTGATTTTGATTCGGATTTTAAAAAATGCCTAATTATAAGTGTCAACAGATTGACATCTTATTAATTGTAAGCTGTCGAAAGCCCAAATGTATAATTTTATTTCGTGATTTTAAGCCTATATGTGTTTAGTTACATAATAAACTTATTAAATTTAGATCTTAATTATTTTTGTATGAATTGATTGAATCCATTTTTTAAATATAGACTTTATGGTTTTTCTAGACTTTGTTTTATTTGTCTTACGTTTAAAGTTACTCTAGTTAAACTGTAAAACAGTGTAAGATAAATAACCTTACCTGTCTCTTTTTGTTAGATTTTGCTTATGCAGCGATAAAAAGAGATATAATCTGGAGCATGACCATGTTTGCTAAATTGAATTGCGTGAATCGGAACAGCGTGTTTATGTCTATGTATTATGGAACTCTACCTTGCAGAAATATTGAAAGTTTTACATTCACGGTCTTCTGTTTCTTGGGGTGAAATGCAGTACTCCGAGAACCTCTGACTCTTCGTATATCAAATCCAACACTATGATAAAAGCAAGTCAAACTTAGCATACTTTCTCTAACACTCAAATATCACACGGTATCTCACCCTTTCACTACTTTGGTTTTATGATTAAAATTATTATTTAAACTTATTTTGCAATTATTGAAACGTTAAAAAAATTATAAGTACTGACACCCATACTTTTAGCCTATTTAAGTATAGGTAAATTATATTATCCAGGATTTTTATAAAAAGTGAAATGAAAGTGTACGAACAATTGCATCTTCATTTTCGAATTTTATTGTTTATAATTAATTTTAATCGCAGTTCAATAAACCGACATAGGGTCATACCGATAATATTTATTTTTGCATTTCTCTCAACGCGATTGCATGTTTTTTCAATGCATGTTTGATATTGATAGCCTTTTGGCTTTGAGACATATACAAGTATTTTTCTGTCTTTGTTGAAGCCGTAAATTACTTTTATTTAAAATGCAAGCAAGTATCTAAATACCCCCTTTTCGCAGTCGCTGTAATTTTTGATGTACCAGATACTAGTAAAATTACTGATTCGGATCTTTTTATACAGCATCATTTATTACTGACAAATATTTATTGCCAGTTCTTCTCTTCCATTCTACGCCCTTGATTTGAGAACTAGCAGTAAATGTAAAATTAGAAGCATTTAAAGTACCTATATTTCTTTTCTGACGTTCATAAGTGTACATTGTGTTACCTATATGAATAAATGATTTTTGACTTTGTCAATAGTTTGTGATACAGCGAGACCCTACCCACGCCCCATGATACGACACGACCACCTAGATCCCTTAAGTCGGAAACACACTTACGTGTCGTGACGCGCCAGAAGCATATTGGTTTCATACATTTAATACCCTATGATTAGAAACATATCTGCATGTTGTGTCTTGTCGCAACACGTTCTGTCTAATCATATTAAAATATGCTTCTGGCGCGTCACGACACGCTACGACACGTAAGTGTGTTTCCGACTTTATAGCCATATGCCCTCTTTAAAACGAAAGAAATTTCGTTCAAACCTAACATAGTAACGATTTACTAGCAGTTCAAAGCAATTAATAGTCTAGATTTATACACAAATTTGGGTAATGAAAGATTTCTTATACAAATCACTAATGTTAACCAATCTCATTTTATGTTTGCAATATAATTTAAATTTATAATTATAAAATAAAACCAAAGTTAAGTGCAAATGCTTTTTATTATGCAATATGCCCACAAAAAGCTAACTGTTAATAAATTTTCTATCCATATATTAAATATTCACAAATGTTAATATTTATAGAAAAACAGTACTACACATGCGTTTAGCGTGTCACATTCCATTTTAATTATTTCAAATCTTTACATTGATTTAAGATAGAAAACTTCAACATTGAATTGAAAATGACGCTGGCCCTCGACCATCACAATAGCTCCATTAGGTACGTAGATTTGTAGTACAAGCGCGTTCATTTATACAGTGCAATACAGTGGTAATAATTATCGAATAAACGAATACTATCCCATATATCGAAAAGTTTTAAAACTTCACTCCTTAACAGATCCAATTGCAGCTAAGTTTTAAATGCTTCAACGCTGTTTGAAATAGGCTTCATTCAGCTGCAAACGTTTCGAATTATACTATATAGGCGATAGTATTCGTCTACTCGCACTTCAAAAACTTTCCCAAAGTTTAGTCATTTATTCAATACTAATACAATATAAGGTGGCAACACAGCGTTGTCTATACGTAACGTTTACAAAGGCTTGAGGCTTCCGTGTTTTAGTTCCAAATACGCCCACAGTGAGCTGACTTTCCCATACGAAATGTTAATACGACGCATTTTAAACTGAGTCGTCGGGCAATAAACGTCACTGGCAGTAGGAATGTGCACGCAATGCAACCCGCTATTGATACTTAGCTACCTGCGCACGGGCCACAAAACGTACCATTGATTCATTTTATGACAACGGGGAATATCAATCGTTGGTTAGAATTCTAGAAACGACCAAGAACAGATGCCTATATTTAAGTGCGAATATTCTTCAATGAGAAAAATTTTGGCGAAGGTCGGCTACAAGTTTATAAAAAATGTCGATGGACGAAGGTATTTAAAGGAAAAAGCGGATATATTCTGTTCGAGTCTATTAATACTTAACATAATTTAGCATATCGATTGTACGTATCCCGTAATCGATATGCACCTCTACAATTCTTACGCACATCACTATACCTCTCCATAAGACATGTAAGTGCAAGCGAGACAGACAGATAAATATAATTTATGACCCGAAGCCTCAGTTCATAATTGTTTAAGCTAAGAAGGTGACGCTCATGTTATAATAACTATTAACATACAATGTATAACATGTATTATAAACACTATACAAATCTACGAATCTTACCATACTATGTCTAGCACGAATGTTGTATCAGAGAAAATGCTTGACACATCTTGAAATTTATCTTGGTACACGAACCTAGATTTTATTTTTCAAGAACTAATATTTTCCAAATAAATAAGTTGAGATCAGTCAATACATATTTGTAGGTTGTTAAGTCTCTATATAGAGAGTGAAAACTATTTTAACTGATTGTAATAATGATGATTAATTATAATGTCATTGCAAGTACATTTTTGAAGTGTTGGAAGACTAAAACAAAATTTCCATCAAAATAGACTAGAATTAAGGCGAACACTTATATCGATACAATTCAGTCCGGTAAATTTGGCACATTAAATACATTAAGTAGATAATATTTTAATTAATTATTAAAAGTATAAAAGTTTAAGTCTACTTACAAGAAAACAATCTTTTATTTGTGTATAACCGTCAAATAATTCATGTACATTCTGTCTCGTACGTTTATTATGAGTGATAAGGACAAAACATTACGTAACTTATGGTTTAAGGGTAAGACCATATTAATTAAAATATGCGATTCATTTTAAGAAATTTCTATGATATCGTTTAACTGCAAATAAATCATTCATAAAGATTTACATAAATTACATCTTAAAGCTATATTTTACAAACAAAATGGCACAGAACTATACAATATTACAACTACAAAGGTTCATAGAACATTCCAAATACTTATAGACTTACATAGTCATTACTGGCAGTGAGTTTCAATCCGTTAAAATAAATTATTCCAATTCATTCCATATTAAAGGAACTTCATTCCATATTAAAAACTTACAATCTTAATTGTACCTAAATATTGTGCTTTGAGACAATCCCGAATGCATCAAGGAAAAATTACACAGTAGTCTCCCCTTTTCGACACTCGACATCTGACACCGCTTCGCTAACGCAACTGTCACTGTCAGGTTTAAGTGTCACGTCACTGTTAACTGTCACATCGAGTTGCTCCTTCCTCGCCACCCGCTCTTTGTCCCTACTAGTAATCTGCGTGTAAAGTTCATCTAAATCACTGGAAAACGACACAGGGCTCTCTCGATTGACTTCTGGACAACTTAGCGCTGGCGTTGGAACGTATTTGCCCAACTTTGGATTGTTCTTTATCGTTCTACGCCAGCCTGGGTCATAGTTCACGTACTGATTTTCCATCGTAGACACGTCTTCGTTGCTAAAGCTGATCTCGTTGGGGCACATAGAAGATGGCGACGGTGCGTATAGACCATGACTGCGTATACTCACTTCCGACACTTGATAGTTCGGACAGTATATATCACTCTCATTTTCAAACCCTTGCTCACTCGCATTAGTGCTGCAGGTCTCAAAGTCATACGTGTTTTTCGCCATAAAATATTCTTCCTTGCCGCCATCTTCGAGTTTCTCTTTGGACCCGTCGAGATCGTTGTCTGGATTTTGTAGTAAATTGTCCATTTCTCCAATCGCGTCTAAAGTTTGCGGCGTACTGGAGCGATTTATTTCATCACTATTCATTGTACACTCTTCTGAGATATCCTGTAATGATTTGTCCAGGGCTTCTTTATTATCTTGGTTCTTCGCAGGCTGTAAATAATCAATATATTGTCCGAAGCTTTCTGTGTCGGTTATTTCATTTGTAGAACATAAGGCACTATGAGTTTCTTGGAGAGAGGTCATTTCTGAATGTGTATTGATGGTTTGGTCAGAGCAAGTGTGCGGCATCGCCATTTCTGATGCTGAACTATATTCTAAACTACATTGTTGCGATATTGTACGCATCTCGGGATGTTCGCTAGCGTGACTTTGGAGACATTCCTCTGACACACTATTTCTTTGTCCATTTAATGGTTTTTGAACATTAGACTTTACAACTTGATGCTGAGGCACTTGAGTTTCTGGCACATTCGTGTAAATATTCATGATCTGATCTCTTCCAGACTTTGGATCATCGTTCCTATTCCAAGGCTTGTTTACTGTTGAATAATTTTTCAAATCTTTTGACTCCTGCTCCAACAAGTTAGGATTCATTGTATTTCGTATGTCTTTGGTTCCATTAGGTTTGTCTACATGAATATTTGTGTTATTAACTTTCGTTCCTGATTTCATCATATTAGTAAGTCCACTGTACGGGTCCTTCGATGGTAATGGTAATGAAATATGCGAATCTTCATCGTAATTTCTTTTTATGGGTAATTCTAAGCAATTCCTCTTCATATGTTGTCTTTGTTTCTTAAAGAACTTCTTTGCGACATTGATCTGATTCGGGTTATAAAACATCTCAGG
The DNA here is from genome assembly GCA_905332375.1 of Pieris macdunnoughi. Taxonomy (NCBI): domain Eukaryota; kingdom Metazoa; phylum Arthropoda; class Insecta; order Lepidoptera; family Pieridae; genus Pieris; species Pieris macdunnoughi. The sequence continues at coordinate 4,979,789 of CAJOBZ010000015.1, forward strand.
GATGAAGTTGCTACTATCTGGATACGTCATCATTGAATTGTTAGATCTGTACTGCTGTCTGTGTAAGACGACAAGATTTATATTCGGGGTTTTTCCGTTTATATTTTTAGAAGCATCTTTTTGTAAAGTTTGTCCATTGAGTTCCGCGCCAGCCTTGAAGGTGCCACTGTTGTTTGTTTTGGAGTTTGTTCGGTTAGAGCTTCGGCTGCCCGATCTGGATCTATTATCGCCCGATATTTGCGTAACCTGAGCATTGTTAGGATTCGCAGATATATTTCTCTGATTTGCATCAAAGACGCTTCTATTCCTGCAGCACTGTTTACTCGACTGCAGGTAGCAATGCATTAGCGACCACTGCGCTCTGACGTCACTGCGAGCTATGCCGTAGAAGAAAAGAATAAACGTTCCTAATATGGTCGCACAAACAGCGTAAACGATACTGCAAATGTCCTCTTGGTAAGGTAAATATGCTGGTAACGGCCTATAGACAGCAACTCCCCCACACGTCCATACTGCAATATATAGGCACAGCACAATAACTTGCGCTCGTAACTGAATTATGGGTGTATGTTCCACATCTTCTGTCTCAGAATCAACGCCCGATTTGATACTTCGCATATCCGCCTCATTTGCCTGATTTGGGTCCCACATTTCTAAATCGACATTCTCTGTGGCCTGAGTGCCTTCCGACAACTGAACATTCGTGTTCCTTATAGTACATCGTATGAGGAGAAATAGAATGGACAAAATCATGAGTAAAATCACCCCCGGTATGAACAGAGCGCTCAGCGCCGGAGCGGTGCTCAAGAAACATTGAGAATATCCAGCATAATCTTTCAAATTGACTGCCCCAGATATTCCACAAACGATCAGGGCTATGCCCCACCCGACTAAATACAGGCCTAAAATCGGCTTTTGCACTGGTATATCCGAGGGTATTTCGTCTTCCGGAGTTCTGACCGGGCCGTGGGTTTTCGTGACCCACTTGTACATGTTACTAGCCGACACACACATCCAAAGAAGGCAGCACAAAGATAGATAATGGATCAAAAGGCCCAAAACCTGGCAAAGCTTGACGTCCTCGGTCTGGTAGATGCCTAAAGTGTACAAGAAACATAGCAACCCTATCGCAATCCAGGTGTTTATTAGCGCGTGTTTAGACTTTTTGGGCATCTGTATACTGGCGTGACACATTATGTACGTGAGTGTGGCACAGCTGACGCAGCCGATGAGAATAAGGCTCCCGACGTACACAGCCGGATGAGAGACTTTGAAGCGAGCTCCGTCGGTGCGAGCCCCGTATATGCCCGTTTCGACATTTTGAAGCAACCCAACGTACGCTAAGCGATTACAACTGATGATTATCATTTCTGATACAACGTGCGATATGCGACAGTCTGAAACATAAAATCATCAATTTTAATTAAAAATTACTATACCCTGATTTTTCATTCCGTAGAATTCTGACATTTCATAAGTGTTGCTACTAAAAAGTTTTCCACCGAAACAGGGACAAATTTGACCCATATAATATATATATTTAACTTTAATTACTTTAGCTGGCATCACTGCCTACTAATTCCAGGTTTAGTAAACCTTTATAAAAAATTAAATGTTATTTTATCTTTACTTGTGCGTTTTTTTACTGTTTGTGACAAAAAGGGACGTGAACTTCACTTTTAATGTGAAGCACCGGAAATTAAAATGGACACATTCACTGATAAATAAAATGTATGTATACTGAGATGTATGGCCATAAAGGTTTATAATCTCTCACATGTCAAAAAAATTTAGCAGTCAGAATTCTACGGAATTAAAAATCAGAGTATAGTTTTTCATGTATTGTATTAGAATTGATTATTGAAAAAATACTTTTAAGTGTCATATTATTTCATTTATATTTGATAATACTGCAAATAAAGAAATACAATTGTTAAATAAGCCACACACAAAAAATCTTTTGCGTAATCATCTCCCCTCCAAAAACAATGAACAGTCACAGAATTGTCTGGCCCTTGCCACTTAGTAGTAAGTTACTTACCGGTAGTATTATCAGTCCACCGCCTCGTGGTGTGTTCCCATACAGCAGCACGAGCTTCAACGCCACCACCACACGATAGACGTACTGTTATTATTATGGGCTCTAGAAGCTCACCGCGGACAGACACCTTATCTGAAACCATTAGTATATATAGGTAAATAACTTTTGTCAATGAAAGATTGATTTTTATTTCAAAGAAAATGTAAAGATAATTTGTATACACTCAAAAAAAATACAACTAAGACTTATGTGTTATTCTTCTATATATATTATATATACATACAAGGAATTTTCAATTCTAATATATATTTAAAATATCATCAAATAAAATCTTAGTAAGTGTATAATTCAGTGAGTATAAAGTAATAAACAGAGAGAGAGAGCAGTCTTGGCCTACTCTCATCCCTGAGATCGTAGGTTCGATCCCCGGCTGAGGAAAACATCGTGAAGAAACCGGTTTGCCTTAGGCCCAAAAAGTCGACGGCGTGTGTCAGGAGGGTGATCACCTACTTGCCTGTTATGATTGACAAATAATCATGATAGAGATACAGAAATCTAAGACGAAGATCTAAAAAGGTTGTATCGCCACTGCTTTTTTTTATTTTATAAAGTAATAAAGTTAAAAAATCTAATCATCAAACTTATTTATTTAAACCCTCATCATCTTTAGTCAAAACTCACCCAATTGAAATCCAACCACCGGTGATGTAATTTCCATATTCATATCCTCGCGTTTAGTACTTCGGCCATAGTAGTCCTTTGACCTGTGACCCCTGATGTTTCCTTCATCCATACTTGGAAGTAGCGGGAACAAGGAGGCATCCTCGTAGAAAGATACAACTAGTTCTTGGGGTTGACTTTGCAAAAGTACACCCGAATCTGTCGTGCTGTACAGCAGTGATTGGGGAATCTGAAAGACGGTAAAACCATTGCTCGCGAAAATGATACTTAGGACACAACTATGTGTCAATTTGTAATTAATTTTTAAAATAAATTAATAAAATTTATTTACTTTTTACATTAGTTTTATATAAATAAGCATTAAAATATTATCAAGACAATCTTTTTAGCTTCCGTCCTCTATCATATATTTCCATAATTTAATTTGAAATTAATTTTTTTTTTTTTGAGACTAAATATTTTCACCTCATACTTCCTCTACATTGAGTGAAAAGAAAGAAAAAACGAAGAAGAAATTACTGAGTCTATAAATGCTTTTTTTTTAATTATTAAATTCATAAAAAATGGGAAGGAGGGTAAAGCAAGAGCCGCGGGAAGCCGTACTGCCTCTTCTCATGTATCTCGCTGCACCATCAAATATTGTAGAATTAATTGTAGAATCTCTCTTGTAAACATAAATAAAATGCTATCTGGGCGACGCTTAGGGGCCGTCTCCACAAGCGAGAGAATTGCGACGAGTCCGCGCTTTTATCGTCGGGTAATCTCCACGAACGAGCGATTATTTCCGCCAGCGTGTCGTCGCGATTCGTAAATCACAGCGTATCCGCAACGACTCGTAACGGAATCGCTGCATTTCTTTGACGACACGTTGTGCTCTTATTTTGTTCAGTGTTCATGTAGAGCTCATTGGTGCCAGACGAGACCAAAATAAGTAGTGTCTAAATCAGTCAATAAAATAATTATTTACTATGGATGTATTATTGAGATGTATTGTTTTTATTGATGTATTGTCACGCACGTCGCGCGCTCTCTGCGAGAGCACCACGTTCCGTGGCGAGTGCGCGACGTGCGCGCCACGAGTAGCGACAGGCTCGCAGCGATGTAATGACGTTTCGCGCGCACTCAACCACCCGTCGCATCGCCGCGTTAAGATCGCCGTGTGGAGACACGTTCTATGAGATTGTATAGAAATACGTGGCAGGACGATTGTATCGTTGCGATTTACTCGCTCGTGGAGATAGCCCCTTACACTAACGAAATTGTAGTCTTATTTAACTTGTACAAGGAAATGTTAATGATAACAATAAATACTTTTTACATACTAGCAAATATAATATAACTAGCAGACTCGGCCAAGCGTTGCTGTGGCTAAGGTTTTTATTATATTACATTGTAGTAAACTATTCAAGGGAAACGGTAGGAGAACACCAGTCATGGAGTTCACCATGGTGGTTATGCCATTAAACTGTAGCTTATGTGAAACGTTGGTACTTTCAACACAGCGCCATCTGTTAGAATTGTGACTGTCAAATAATAAACAAATAATTTGCAATAAAATAATATTGCGGGTATAAATTAAGATGGTATCCTATCTTTTAAGTTAGATTAAGCTGCACACGGTGTGCAAATTTGATTGAAATCGGTTAAGTAGTTTAGGAGTCCATCGCGGACAAACAACGTGACACGTAATTTATATATATTAAGATAAGATAAGATTAATTTAGTTAGCCACAACTTTTAATATACACTCAATTCGAATAAAAAATAAAGTCTTGACTCTGAGGATTCAGCAGAATTTCAATAGAATATAAATAATGACAGTTTTAGTCTCATACCTGTACACTAGCGTGTATAAGTGCATCAGTGACGGTGAGTAATGGCGCCACAGTCCTATTAGTTGTCGAGCAGTGAAGCCTCCTATCCGTCATCCCGCTGTACCACACACACGTCACTCCACTAAAACCTTCACGAGCGGGAAAACGCTCCACCGCCATCTTTTTCTGTATTATTAGACAATTATATTGTAATTTGTCTTGTTCACAATGAATCACAGAGTTGTAACACACACAACAAACAATAGTTTAAGATGTGACGTATTAATTTTTTTTAACGTAAAAAAAAGAAATTTAATTCAATCTAATAAAATTCAGGGATAGCATTAGATTACTATATGATTTTTGCCAGGACTTACAAATTCTATTATTATTTGAAAGATGTTGTTAAATAATGTCCAATGCCGTAGCATCTTCCGTGAGCAACTTCATTCTGTTAATTTTGTGTCACGGTGCGCGGGCATCGTAAAATTTCACTCTTATCAATTTTTCATAACGCGCCTAAAGAAGTATAAATTCAAAAATTAAAAAGATTTAAAAAATACCTTGTGTCCTTGAACATTGTCTGTATGTGTGGATATTTCTTCAGCAGCTCTCACCATGTCGGTGCACGCACCATGCGTAACTTCCGCTTGGGACATCACTGGAGTTGATATATTCATAGCCGCTTCTATCACTTCCAGTAAAGCTGAACCTGAAAAAATATTAATTTTAGAACAAAACTAAAAAAACATTTGTTTTGAATACACTTAAACATATCAGCCTAGGTTTGTCCCTTTGGTTTCAACTAAATGATATAGTTTTTTATTTCGTAAAAAAAATTAAAACTGTATTTTTGTTTATTTCTTTTAAATTATTATATTTATTTTAAACTGTTAACTGTGTTTCACATTTGTGTTTTAAGGTATTCCCTATTGGGCTTATATCTCTATTATAACTAAAACCAGCTACCTATAGGAATACCAATAATCTAATAAAGAAATAAGTAGATTTAGACCTATAAAACAACCTGTGCCTGCTGTAAAAGGGAGGGTTCAAGTATTACGTAACAAATTTTGGGGGGAGGGGGTCTTTTTGTAAAACGTTACGATGCGAGGCGGGGATTGAATTACGCGTTATTGTTAATATTATTTTAAATTTTCCAGTACTTTACACCACATAATGGTAACTTTTAGGTATAAAGAGTCACTAAGTGGTCACGAAACATTTTACTATACTTGGGTACACAAAAACGTTACGGCGCGATACATGGGGGGGGTCATCTCCAAAAATTGCGTGACGTAATACTTGAACGTACCCAAATCAGTGAGTGTTAACTCATTTTGATCCCATAAAAAGGTTCAAAGGTTTAATTAAATGATTTTGATAGACTAAATTCATATGTGACACAGGTTCTAAGACTGCCAAACTTCAATAAAATATTATAATTTTTTGATTATTTTAAATTAAGAAATATTTTAAAATGACATACATATATACATCATAAGAATAAGAATCAATGTTTGCTATTTACATACATATATGGCAAGTATAGTTGATAGTGAATTATAAGATGACTTACCTAAATCCTTCTCTTCTCCTATGTACTGCATATAATTTCTAATAGCAGCGGCAATAAACATAACATCATCAGCATCTGAAATTTCTGCTAACGGATATGTCTTCTCTTCAATCAACATGGCCAGTCTTTCAGTAGCATTTATTGCAGAAAATTGTACCAAGCTAACATTTAATAAGGCAAATTGCTGCAACAACTTGGTTATATTACTTATGTATGAACATTCTGTGGTATTAGCTTGACCCCACGTCACATTCGCATAGCAATGTCTATATGCTAATCCATCACCACTCTGGCACGGTACAGATGCTGTATGGTTCAATAACAGCTGGGGCCAAGAATACAACCCTTTGTTCCCTGTTGTAGTATCTGTAGGACAGTATTGTGTATAGTTTGATAAGACAATGAGCTGAATTGTATAGTTATGCTTAATATGATTCTGGTCACAGTATGAGCAAGTCCAATTCCCAGCATGGTGGTTTGAAACACATGGAAAGAATACTGTTGTTTCCGCCAATCCTTCTTCTTGCATATCTGTACTCGTTATGTTCACATCAGCACAGCATTCTTGCATAGAATGCACCCAGTTTAACTCATATTTTGCAATAACAGATGCAAATGGTGCACTACATGTCAAACTTAGTGTATCACCCTCAAACACCACTTGATCATGTGATGGTCTTACAATTAGATTGTTTGCTGGTAAGACACTACCGCATGCAGAAAGATCGAGAAAGATTTTTAGTTTTTTGACTAGCTTGTCAGCCATATTTTCTGGAAATGCACATTTGGGGCCACCCACTGGCCTTACACTTGTATTCCTTATCCAGTCACCAAACCATAAAAGGTTACAATCACAATTCAATGGATTTTCTGTTATGTCGCTGGAATAAAATTATAATTACAATTATTTTGTATTATTTTATATAATGCCTAGTTTTTAGTTTAGTATTAGGTTTGTGTTTGTTCAACACAATGTTTAATTGGTAAAAAATGGCAATCAAATTTCATAACTTTTCTTAAAACATGATATATGATAATATTATTTTATAAAAATTAATATTATAAATATAAACCAATAATCATTTTCAATAGTAGAGACATACTTACATTTGTTTCAAACCAACAAGATAGTCAAATGTGCCTGTGTTAAGCACAGAGATATAATTATGTGATAAATTCAATCTTTCCAAGTTAATGAGACCCTTAAACATTTCTTTATAGACATTTCTTATTTGATTGTGCGATAAATCCAGTCTTTGTATTGATGTCATGTTGTAGAATGCATCAGATTCTATCAAATTAACTTGATTCTTACTTAAGTCTCTGAAAAAGAAGTTGTAAAAAATGATTTCATCATGAATATTTCCACTATATTTTACAATAAAATGTTTTATATGCAAAATAAATAAATTCCAAACAAGTACTTACAGTTTTTGTAACTTTGGTAAATTAAGTTCTCGGGAGAGTGTTGTTATTGCATTGCCTGATAAGTTTCTGCAACAATTCCACAATTCAAAATTAAAAGTTTCAATGAAATATGATTTTTAATTTTTATTCAAAATGTAGTCAAAAATATAAAGCTTGTGATATTTGAAATCAATAAATAAGCATGCAGTTGACTAAAAATATTAATTACATGTTGTTAACTTACAAGCTGACAACAACTGCCAGTAGTTTAGTAAGATCTATCTCTTTCAGTTCAGTTATTTGTGTTGGACTTCCTCCACATCTTAACTTTAAGGGCTCTTCAGGTTGAGGTTCACCATCACCCACTTTTGTACCTTTGCATGAACATAATGATGGACAGAATCCTATTGACTTTCCTACTACTACAAGCCACACAATAAATGATAACCAAATCATTTTGCTTTTAAACATAAAACCAGAGAATGGCAGAAAGCCAAATTCGTTTAATTATCACATCTTCAGCCCTCATAAATTCTTGAACACTTTACTGGCACATTTAGACAAAGCTAAATATGAAATGTTAAATAACAACAACTACGTAATTGTGAAAATAAATTCTTATAGTAGGGTGCTTATAGGAAGAGTTAATTGTTTTTAGAAATTACAATGTTCAATGTAAGTATTGAAAAATAAACAACAATACAAGCACACACAACTTTTGGTCGACATTAATTGTAAAAACTTGTCAAAGTCAATAACGACAGATTATAAATGGTTCACTATAGGTAATCAATGATGATAGGTAATCCACAAATGTCTAAGATTCAATTATAAATTTTTAAAGCTTATTAATTAGACGTTAATTGGAAAATTTAAAGTACCTTAATAGAATAGCACTTGTTTTTTATAGATTCATTACAACTTAGCATGTAATAAATAAGTAAAATACCTTTTCTAAAGGTAATGAGAAATTGACAGGTTTCACTTTTTTGAAACTTAGTAAAAAAAACAGTTGTTTATATTAAACAAGTTTCCTCAATTAAAATATCAAGAACACAAGATACCTTTTAAATATTCATATTTATATGGAATTGCCAATCGTTTTTGTGTATGCAAATTTTTATTCTGTAGCATTCTCAATTTACAACGACTGTTATTTTGAATTGTGCGTTTAAAATTGTCGACAGTTTTTTTTACAAAAACAGAGGTTTATGGTTCAGTGTACATTCAAATATAAAATAATATTTTCATATGTAGGTAGCTATGTCAGATATTTTTTCGAATCCTGAATGCAAACGAGATGTGCCTTCGTTTATAGAACCCCGTCCTCCACTTATTACTAATCCGTTTATGAGACGCCGTCCACAAAAGGGCACTAATCTAATGGATTTATTTGACGAAGAATCAACGTGTGATGAACCAGAATTAGTGCAAGTATATTTGCGTTTAAAACCGTGTACTATCCCCAGCAATTTATACGAAGTTCGAGGTGATAGATATTTGATTACCTCTCTCGACACAACTACAGCGGGCCATGGACGAAAGACACAACATCATGTATCCAAAATGTACACATTTTCACATATATTTCCTGAGAATATATCTCAAAAAGTAAGCCTATTTTTTAGTTTAAATTTTTTTTACCTTTTTTACCATATATAATTAATACTTTAAAATTTGCAGGAAATTTTTGACCATGTAGTAAAGGATAATTTAAAAAAGTTGGCAGAAGGTCGAAGTTTTACCTTGCTTACTTATGGTGCATCAGGTTCTGGGAAAACATATACACTTATGGGCACTGTGGCATCTCCAGGCTTAGTGCCAAGGTCGTTAGAATATTTATTTAATAATCTAGAAGTCCAGACACATCCAGTTTATAAGCCAGCTGAAAGAGGCTTTGACTCTTTGAGTTATTCTTCTCAAGAATATGAACTATTGGTAAGATTTAAGATGCTTCTCTCAATTAGCAATTCTGTTAACTTTTGGTTAGTGCAGCATATGAAAATATTGTGTTATTCATCCAATAATATATAAAGTTTGTTTTATTCCAGTTTGTGAAGAGATTAAGGAAATTATCTGCCTCATTAAGAGATAAATATAGAAGAATGAGCTGTCAACTAAGAACAGACTTAAGGGGTAGTGTTTTAGACTTATCAAAATCGAAGCATTATATTTGGGTAAGTATTTATTATGTAATTTTGATAGTAAAACTGGATTGCATTAAATCAGCATGCTTTAAAGGTCTCTTATTTAATTGACCCCATCTCCTTTACTGATTAGAGAATTCTACCTTAGATTTTTTATCTGGTTGAGACATTGAAATATTATAATATGAAGGATATAACGAATGGTGTGAAAAGAGCTGGAAGCTGACACAGTTTTATTCATTATAATAGATGACTTCCGACTACAGACTTCCTTGTGCTGACTTAAATAAAGAAACTTACACTGCAATTTAATTAAGTATTGATAATATTTGTTTTTACTTATAGTAATAAATTCATTGTACGTTTCCAGGTTTCCTTTATCGAAATATACAATGAAGGTATTTATGACTTACTTGCCGGGTCTGATCGTAGAGCGGCAAAACTTCAGATTCGGGAAGATTCAAATGGAAATGTGTATGTAAAGGTAAGATATTTAAATTTTTATGATTATATTACTATAAAATAAATACCGGTGTATGACGGTGTAAACATTTTCACATGTTACCATTATCATTACGACGTGATATTGCGGATACTATCTACCTTATGAAAATTGCTACTGGTGCGGTCTATTGTACCAAGCTAGTAAGCAAAATAAACCTTCGAACATATAACAAAACACTTAGAATCATGAACCTATTACATGTACCCAGAGTAAACACAAATTATAGAGAATTTAATGACTTAACGATTGTCATTGATATGTTCGCTGAGAGTGTGAGTACAGAAAGGAAAGTTTTGACTTATTTCAACCATGATGAATGAAGTGCATTGATCCTTTCACTTTAACTAATTAAATTCTGTTTTTTCTTTTTTGTTTTACACTAAAAATATTTGGCATGTTTACCTTCTTGTTTTATGAAGAAAAAAAACTATATGTGAAGAATTGTAATTGGCCCACAATGTTATATATATATATATATATATATATATACATCTATTTCTGTATTGTGCTGTGAATCTTCTGAATAAAAAAAAATATCTTCGTTTTTTTCTGGGTACAGGGAGCCACTCAAGCCTTTGTCCGCTCTGGTGAAGAAGCATATGATGTAATGGTAGCTGGAAAACATAATTTACAAGTTGCGGCGACCGGTGTACACGCACAATCATCGCGCTCACACTGCATTTTCACCATTACTATGCTTACGGAAAAAGGTTTGATAGTTTATGTGTTAGTAATTATGCATGCCTTTGACCCAAAAGTCGATGGTGTGTGTCAGGCTCAGAACTCAGAAGGCTGATCACCTAATGCTTATTAAGAAAAATAAATAATAACTAGTGGACCCCACAGACTTTGTCCTGCATGATATTTAAAGCGATTAGGATATTAAGCAAAGTATGAAAGTACCGACTGCAGTGCCATCTGCCGGGCTGATTTGTGAATCTAAACCATTCCCAGATCCCCTTGAACACACACAAAAAATTTCATCATAATCGGTCCAGTCGTTTGAGAGAAGTTCAGTGACATACACACTCACAGAAGAATTATATATATAAAGATAAACATATACAATTCTAATGCCAACACTATTATTTATAACTATTTATCTACTTATATTATCTTGAAGCACCACCATACTAAAATATTGTTTCTTATAATAAGGATTTTAATGTTTGAACTGTCATATTTGTACCATGACCATTAGCAAGATTATATTATCGATATGTATTTATCATGGTTGTTCCTTTTTTAAATTATTTACCGTCAATTACCCAGATGGCAGTATCGTGACGTCATGTGTACGTCTATGCGACTTGGCGGGAAGCGAGCGAGCGCGTCGTACGCGCAACACGGGTGCTCGTATGCAAGAGTCACGTGCGATTAACACGTCATTGCACGTCCTGGAAAGATGTCTCCACTCTCTTCGACGGAAGCAGGCCGTTACTAACCGCGCTGTAGTACCTTATCGGTAATCTATAAACCTATTAATATTACTGTTTCTTATATATTCAAAGGGGGAATGCTGCCAGTATCTTCGGAAACTTGCCTAAAGAGACTCATTTTAATAATATACTTTAGATATTATATTGTATTGTTTTTGGTTTTAAGTTTTAGGTTCACAGAATGTTCTTATTATGTTGCTTATTTAATTAAATGTTTAGATAATATTAAGAAAACCTATAAATATATTTTAATAAACAGTTTGAATGACGTGTAATAATGGCAATGAATGGTTGGTAATAATAGTTTTATGTATCAAAGCATGTATTAAGGTCTGTAGTCTCAAATAAAACATACTTTTAATAAAAAAAGATAGTTTATTAGACATGACTGTTATAACTTCACCAATTTCAAATCTAATAGATTTAATATCTCGTTAACCACCTCCTGACACAATGTTATAACTTCGTTAGCACGTTTCAGGGTATGAAGTCATAGCCGCAGACTCAAGTTTTATTTAAATAGATTTTAAAGTATAATTTCAATGCCTCTTAAAGTATTAAATGGGTAGGAAATAATAGTAAGCAATTATTACACTGTATCTTATTTCGGCCATACAATGCGTATAGGCGATGAGAATTGGAGAAACTGATAGTGGTTGGTAACACAGAAGGCAAAAGATCACGTGGCCGTTCACCAACCAGATGGACCGATCAAGTGAAAGACTCATCGTCCTCAAAACTGTACACTGTTATAAAAGAGCCGCTGGACAGAAACCGGTGGAAGTAGATAGTCCGCTCCAGACGCTTACTTGCTGACCACAACGCTCAGACATGCGCTGCTGATAAAAGAGAGCGATTATTTCACCAGCTGCTTAGCGATAGAGTTAACTATAATAATAAAGAATATGTATAAATTTATTCGAATTTTTGAACATTTCAGGGAGTCAAAATTAACCCGTCTCCTTGGCGCGGGTTCTCTCGGGCACTCGCGGCGAAGCGGTCACGATGGTTGTCACGCTTAACCCTTCACCGGAATACGCACACGAAACAAAACACGTGCTACAATTGGCCGCTGTTGCTAAGGACTTACGTGAGTTATTTGACACAATATCCACCGTCATGTTTATGGCAAAATCCAATTTTTTGACTAAAATGTTAAATTGTAAAAAACCAATTATAACTGTTATTGAAGTAAAACTTCTTTATCGGCGTTGGAAAAAAAATTACGTCACGTGACGTCGTCACATTTTTCCATTGGGCCATCTTTTTCTTGTCCTGCGATTTCGGATCCAGTTTATTGATTTGTTGTTTGTGAAGTTTGCCTACCTCTGAAAACTAACTTCAGGCTTACCGCAACGTACTGTTATTTATATTAGATAATTTTTGTCACGTCATATTTAAGTAATATTGCAGTATTATGTTTAGTTATAAATAGAAATTATGCTTTTAAATAATTATTATTTATGTCAAAAATCTTGTAGTGCGTTCATAAAATTGATAAAATTTATATTAAAAACAATGTAGTAATAAGGCAGAATGAAATAATTGTATTATTTGTATTCTATTTATTTATTCTGTTCTATCTATGTCTATAATAATAAAAGCCCTTTTTAAACTTTATCTAAGTTAACTTTATTTAACCAATTTCTGTAAAGTTGCATATAGTAGATCATTTTTCGTAAAATAAGGTCATAAGAAGTTTCACTTCTTACGTGTGTACACTAGTACACGCATACATTTACAAAAAATACATATGTAATAACAGACATAAATAATATATGTACCCACTATTCGGCCATGAAAAAAACCTATGAAATACATTAAAATACATTGTAACTAAGAGATTCTAATGACCAATTCCAAGTGTTTAAGGATGAAATCGCATTGTCCTTCGAGTGATACCATACTACAGTATAATGCTTATATGAGCTAAGTAAAAACGAATTCTCGATTAAATTACAATTACTAATGAAAAGAAACGCAATCGTTTAATTTTTTTTCAAAGGCCAGTGTCAATGCACATTGTGAGATAAACCATTTTTGTCATAAAGCATAAAAAGCACAAAAATTAAAAAAAAATACTACACCTTAAGACTATTTTCCCCTTGGTAACAGTTTGTATGCACTTTGTTTCAGAAATAAACAACACAGTTTCCGATTACCCAAGCTCACTTGAGAGTAGCACTCATGACTTGAATAACAGTGTATGTGCCGAGTTGATGAAGCTCCGGACCTCTAATGAAAGACTCCACTATGAATTATTACAGTAAGTTGAGTTGAAGTGTCAGTCGCCTAGCAGTTCTTAAAAAAATTTAGGGCGGTCATGCTGCTTATATATATTTCTGTCATAAATATAGACTATGTTACTCAGGGATATAGCGTTACAATAATATTTTTTTTTTGGTCCAGTAGTTTTTTAGTGTATTCGTTAGAAACATTCAAAATAAAAAAATCCTCTTTTTAATAGTATATAATTTTGAGTATAGATAAAAGTAATATTTATATAGTAACTTCAAATACTTGACAACTAATAAGGATAACAGAAAACTCCAGATATTTGTAGTTATCCATATCTCTAAAACTACTGAGCCGATTTTGATTTAACTTGGACTGATCCCTAAGTTGGAATATAACTGATTCTTGTTATTTATAAGGTATAAACATGATTGTTATTGTGATAATGTTGTTAAATTTCAGATCTCAAAACTATAATGAAGAATTGACAGCTTTGATAGACGAAAAACAGGCAACAAATGCAATCACTACGCGGGAGTTAGTCGATTTGGCCAAAGAGAGCAGTCGGCAGTTCTATGAGCCACATATAGAAGCGCTTAAGAGAGAGGTATTTTAATAAATGACCCCATACACCCATACACCCACACACCCTTACCTAACATCTTATTCTAACCACACTGTTCGCTCATCTAGGTCTTCGCCAAATCTCTCAATGGCTTTTAGATAATCTCCTTTAGTATTTTGAGAAAAACAGTAATATGGCCTAATAACAGTGTAAATTTCACAGAAAGAGACAATACACTGCCTAATAATATTATAATTATAGTATTAATTGTTTCGTGCTTTTTTTTAATGATCTACATTTTTCATCTCGGTTGATTTTTATATTTATTATAGATAGAGGAGTTGAAAGAAGAATATGAGGAAATTATAAGTGATTTGAAGGAACAAATGGCCATGGGGCCGAAAGGATTCAAGGTAATTTTAAAAAAATAACTGATATCAAATTAAATATTACAAATATAATAATTAGCAATTCTAATTGGTTTTAGGGTGCTACATAGTTGTTTTTTTTTTTCAGATTGACCAACTTATGACTGAAATTGCTACATTAAAGGTATTTACAAAGCAAAACTAAAATATATAAAATTGTTTAATATTTATAATTAAGACTAGGGATGCATCGATACGCCTTTTTGCCGATACCGATTCCAACGCTTAGTGAATTAAAATTAAATTAAGGCAAAATATATCAAGTTTGGTTAAAGTTTTTAATTTTTACAAAAAAATATAAACAGTCACAAACTTTAAATAAGATTAAATGTTTAGTTATTAAAATTAAGGTAAAAAAATAATAATTTATAACTGTGAAGAATTAAAATTAACATTCATAAAATTTTGGTTTAAAAAATAAAGCATTCACATGTTTTGGGCAGAAAGTCGATTACTCAACATTAAAAGATGAAAGATAAAGTACTGCTCATTTGAAAGATGAAGTACTTCTGCGCCAGTTTAGGTTTCAGTAAAATATATTATTGCGCCAGAAAGCAAACGGATCTGCGTCTCTCGATATATTAGGAGATCTTAGGTATTTCTCGACTTCCTCTTTGAGAGAATTAAAGCTTAGAGTGGACAGGGCTCATTCCCCTCTCCCTCTTTAATAATATTTTCACAAACGCTTCAAAGCCATTGTTTTTGACGTTAAAGCTCTGTCCAATTCGCTCGAATGGTGCCTCTTCATGTGAATCCACAAGTTTGATGTATTATAATTTTTAGAATTGATAGCACGGGACACATTTATTTATACAAACATATTGCTTTGGAATTATCAAATGTGGAACTTTTGAAAATGATTTCATATAGCACTTTCGTATTTCAAAGTTGACATGATCTTGCTGTTCATTTAATAATTCAAACAACGAGACATAATCGATATACACAAACAAACTAATTAATTACGATATGTTATTCTAAATTTTATTTAATTTGGTATCGAAAAAATACTACGCGCAAAAGCAGTTAAAAGCCAACTAGTGTCAAATGGAAATGGAATACGCGGGAACAAAGCGGGTGAGAGAGACAACAAACTGAATAAAACGAGGGGGTTTTTTGGGCATGGATAGTCCGTGCCTCGTTTGCACTAGATCAACGCACGTCTACATTACATTTTTAAAGCGCGAAATTTGAAAAGTATCGTTGTATCGGCAATTAAAATATCGCCGATTCCGATATATCGGCAAACCCAAAGTATATCGGTATCGGATGCATCCCTAATTAAGACAAAGCTTTAAAAAAAATCGGTGGAAGCACTCTGGAGCTGACTACGATACATTACCAACCCAGAGAGAGAAACTTGTAATTAAAGTTTATTAATAATTGTATCGATATGGGAAAACAATAAAAAATTGTATTCCAGCAGTTCGTACATATAAAACGTTTGTTTATAGGAAAAATTAACGGCCGAGGAGTTAGCGCGTGCAAGAGCAGAAGAAGAGATTCAGCATTTACGAGCCTGTATTGAAGAGAGGGATGGTAATAAATTATGCAATTAGTGTTATAATCTAATATAAACAAAACTAGTTTTATATTTTATTAATATAAACCAATAACGTTTACAGGAAATGACGAAGTATCAAACAACGATGACATATCCATAACTGAGTCCGATAGTGAAGAGGAACAAGACGAATTGTGCAATGAAAGTCTCGAACCGACATTTAAAAAAGAAGATATTAATAGGACTAGATTACTTCGACAAAGTCTAGTAATTGATGTCGATAATGGAACGGACTATGTTTCGGATTTGGATGACACATTAAAAGATGATAGTGACGAATCAAGTGATAATGTAATGACTACATGTAAAAAAAATATATGTCATGATTTGGAAAATGAAGAATGCAATTTGGACCTTGTCAGTTTTAAATCGGGTAACAAAGGCCCTTTCTTTTTTAATGAAGATAATGTAATTCCTAAGAAAACAGATGCTAGGGGAACATATTGTGGCACTTCAAATGACCAATCAAATAAAGCAATTGAATCGTCCATAGATGAGGGCTTTCAGTGTGATAATGAGGTTGATGATGTACCGGAAATCCTCTTTAAGAAAAGTATTTCCCTTGCCAAAACAGTTACTGACATTAAAAACACATTTAGAAATGATTCGTTAGCTCAGTTCGAACAATTCGAAATGGAATCAAATAATTGTAATCCTGCAGAATCATTGTCGCCAAATGAATTTGGTAAAAATTTACCCAGTAACACCAAAGGTTTCTTTTATGATAGTGAAAAACATTCTGAACTGGTCATAACTAATATAGATGATGAGAGGTCACCATCTATCGTTCAAGATGACGAGAATGACAATTATGAGCCCAGTATGATTAAAACGCTTTTGAAAAAGAAATTTGTTGCTCTACATGAAAACCCCGAGCATTTAAATGTAGACCAAGATACACTTAAAGGGAACAAAGAAACAGATTTCAAGGAAAGTTTCGACTGTGTAATTCTAAAACATACATTTGAAGCTTCTCAAGAATCTGTTGATTTATTTGAATCACCACGTCCAGGGAATACAGAAATTATTCTCAGCGATAAGCATAACAAGCCTAGAGATAATATTGAATCCTTAGAAAGCCCTAAAAATTTACAACGAGAGAAATCTCAAGAGTCGAGTATGAATAAAACTATCCCTAGCTTTCCCTTATTAGATAAAGATAACATAAATGAAAAAAGCGGAACTGACAACATTATCGTAGAAAACATACGAAAACTGAGTATAGTCGATGTTTCTCACATTGAGGAAGAAACAGCAAATGATAGTAAAAAAGAAACTATTGTTATCGAAATAGACGAAAAGGAATTAAAAAATCGTCAATCCCTTTCACCGTTAATCGAAACAAGTCGTGAAATTGAAACTACGACTAAATCAAACATTCTAGAAGATGAAATAAGAACAGAATCACACATTTCAATTGATGATGCATCATTAAATGTTAAACATTATTTACCTAAACCATGCGATTTGTTTAAAGTACCATTACCATTAAATGGAAATACCAAATTGGAGAAGGTAAAAGAACATTCAAAAAATACCAATGATGTTAACGAAAAGACATCAAATGACATATCAATTGCAAATGCAACAATTAACAATACTTTAGATGCTTTTGAGGATATTTACAAGAATATCACCTTGCCACGTGTGACCGAATTTGATTTATTGGTATCCACCATTGAAGAGAAAGCTCCTCCCCCACCGGAGGCTAAAACAAAATATAATTTAAGACAGAAATCTATTAAAACCAGAGCTCAACATACTAAAGAAGAAATAGTTCAGTTAGGAAATAATAAAAATGATCAGGATAAGGTTAAAACATTTGATGGCAATGATGAAATACTGATTGAAACTCAAGCAAAATGTGAATCAAAGCCAAAACGAAATCTTAGACTGCGCCGGCGCAAAGACGACGGTGAACTAAAATTTAAGGACATAGCCAATTTGCAAGCTGAATTTAGTGACGTTACTATGAATTTGCCTGCGCCAACTAAACTGGTAGAAGATATTCCTTCGCCTGTAAAAGATGATGAAGAAAATATATCTCCAATACTAGGCATACAAAGCTGTCCATCCAAATCGTAAGTTATTTTTGTCAAGTACAGTTTTATTATTTGTTTAGTAGAAAAGCATCTATAAGAATTTATAGCATCTATAGTAATTGTTAGACCATACCACCAAATCATGTGGGTCATTCTTATTGTGTTTTAACAATTCCATCAATAAAAACACGACGACGCAAAATGAAATATCAATATGTCACGCTTTTAACACATTCATACTGATTACTGTGGTAGAAGTTTTATCGTCTAGGTATTCTTGCCAACTATTGAAATGAATGAAACAAAAGGACATTTAAGCCAATATAACAATTTGTAATTACTTTCTAGTGTAACTCGCAGCCGAAGAAAGCTGTTTACTCCGAGAGCAGAGGCGCTTGAGGAAACATGTCCACAGACCGTTGACGGTGGCGAACAAATTCGCGTTCCGCGACCGTCTTACCACCGACCAAGAGCTCGTAGAAAGCTTTGAAAAATCTACTACATTCTTACCTAGTTTGGTACAGGTAACCAATTGGTGACAATTATGTTAATTTTACTTACTCTACAACAATCTGACAACTGAAGTTTTTTTTTTTTAGAATTAAAGCTATTTTTTATTATAAAGTGCAATTGTGTAAGAAACTAGTTGCATATGTGTACTTTTAACTTAATATGGCGAATTATGCATCCTTCATTATCTATGTATTATCATCAATAAATAAATAATGTTATGTTCTCTTGTTTTATTTAAAAACAATGTTTAACATTTTTAATTATTTTCCTTAAAACGGTCCACAATATGGCTACAAAGTAGTATGTACAAGGGGGAATTGTCATGTCTAAACAAACCATGCAATTAAAAGTGATTAAATAAATGAAAAATTCATATGGATTACGCAAGTTTTTATTTCTTTTTTGCCATTAGTTGTTGACTTGATAAAATATAGTACAACTTTACCTAGTCTGGCCATAAATACTGTTACATAAAAACTTTTCTTTTTTTTTCAAATTTTGAATTTGGAACATGTATATTGTTTTAAAAACTTTGTAGCATACACATGTATAAACATACATTTCATATTCACATAAATTTCATATTTTTATCGACATTTTACATCGATATCGTAATATCGTCACTCGCACAGAACTACATAAAAACTGGTCTTGCGGGATTCGCGCGTGAATGTGTGCGTGTACGCAGGTAACCAGTAGTACGTAGCCAGTGCGCTTAGTGGCTTGGTATTTGACGCACATATGTTTATTTCTTTATATTATATTAAGTGAATATTGTAACCAAACATGAAATTAAAGTAATTCACTTTAAAATGGTGGTTAAATCAATTACCCCATACTGGTGACCCCGATAAACGTTTTGGCGATTCCGGTCTGGATTCTTGAACATTCGTTTAAACAGTATTACCCCGTATTACTGAAGTGAATAAACTATTAGTGTACAGTGTAAAAAAGTGATAAGTGAACAGTATAATATAATATCACATGTTCAACGACTATTTGGACTTCAGTACAAAACAACTTAACCTTGAGAAATTTTAAAGGTGAACGCCATGTCGATCAACAGAGACACCACTAGTGCTGTGCCATCGAATGTCGATGTTTTTAAAGTTGGTGTACGTGTTCCCCCGTTTTGGCCAGAGGAACCCGAAATTTGGTTTGCCCAAATTGAGGGTCAATTTTCAATATCCGGAATAACTAATGATTCGACTAAATTTAATTATGTCATCGGTCACTTAGACAATGAGTATTCTCGTGAAGTAAAAGACATAATTATCAACCCACCAATTTCCGACCGCTACGAGAAGCTTAAAACTGAGTTAATAAAGCGACTCAGCGCATCCCGGGAGAAGAAAATAAAGCAGTTATTGATGCATGAGGAGTTGGGTGAGAGAAAACCCTCACAATTTCTTCGTCATTTACGAAGTTTGGCGGGCGCTGGCGTACCTGAAGATTTCTTAAAAACTATTTGGATGAGCCGTCTTCCACATGGTGTACAAACGGTGCTCGCAGGCCAACCGGTGTCAGCACCGCTAGACGATTTAGCTGACTTAGCTGATAGAGTGGTTGACCTGGCGTCTACAGCACCGAGTGTTTCTGCGGTTCAACAAGGCGTTACATTAGTCAATGAGTTGACTAAGGCAATAGCAGAGCTTCGTCAGCAAGTCAAGAATCTGTCCTTACGCAGCAGAAGAGTTCAATTTCGGTCTTCAAAAAACAGTCGGCAGAAATCAAGAGAGCGATCTTCATCGAGTTACCGGAAGTTTCCTGTGTGCTGGTATCATAGCAAATTCGCAGAAGAAGCTCACAAATGTGTGCGACCGTGTGACTTCAAGTCGGGAAACTCTCAGGGCAGTCGATAATGGCGACTGGCGATTGCCCCACTACCTCACCTGGTCGTCTTTTTGTCATGGATCGGAAGTCGAAAATGCAGTTTTTAGTTGATACTGGCAGCGACCTCTGCGTTTTCCCTCGATCGAAATTACACGATCGTCGACCTAAGACTGATTATAGTTTGTGTGCTGCAAACGGTTTGTAGGTGATTGATTAACGTGTCGTAATGAAACAGTGATGTGCTCTGACAAGAACACATCAGAATAGATACGGTCGTGTGTTCTGAAAAGAACAGTTTCATCGTGTCGTAGGACACGGTAATATGTCCTGACAAGGACAGTTGTTAAACGTTTTGTCGTGAAACAAGAATAATATGTCCTGAAAAGGACAGTTGTAGACGTTTAGTCGTGATAACGCTAATAACTGTCCTTTTCAGGACAAATTATCGTATCACGACTAAACGTCTACAACTGTCCTTTTCAGGACATATTATTCTTGTTTCACGACAAAACGTTTAACAACTGTCCTTGTCAGGACATATTACCGTGTCCTACGACACGATGAAACTGTTCTTTTCAGAACACACGACCGTATCTATTCTGATGTGTTCTTGTCAGAGCACATCACTGTTTCATTACGACACGTTAATCAATCACCTACAGGTGTGTGGCGATTACCGAAGGCTCAACGCTATAACCAAGCCCGATCGGTATCCCATACCACGCATACGTGATTTCACATACCAACTCGCAGGGAAGAAAATTTTCTCCACACTCGACCTCAACCGCGCGTACCAACAACTGCCAGTCAGCGAGCAAGACGTGGAGAAAACAGCTATCATAACACCATTCGGCCTTTTCGAGTTTCCGCGTATGTGTCCTGGTCTAAAGAACGCCGGCCAGACATTCCAACGTTTTATTCACGAAGTACTGCGCGAACTCGACTTCGTATTTCCTTTTGTTGATGACCTACTCATCGCGTCAATAGACGAGGAAGAGCACCGAAAACATCTACGCACCGTATTACAGCGACTAGAAGAATACGGCATTACCATCAACCCATCAAAATGTGTTTTCGGCCAGCCAACTGTAAAATTCCTCGGTCATCAAGTCACGGCGGAAGGAATACAGCCACCCCAAGAGAAAGTACAGGCTATCACAGATTTTCCAAAGCCACAAACCGTAGAGGAACTGCGACGTTTTCTCGGTATGATCAACTTTTACCGCGAAAATATCAAAGATGCCGCCACCATACAAGCGCCGCTAAATACTTACCTGCACAACATCAAGAAGCGTGACAAAACTAAGATCGACTGGACCGCTGAATCGACGCAAGCTTATGAAGCATGTAAAGAGAGCATAAAAAACGCTGCTTTACTCGCTCATCCGTCTCACCATGCGACGCTTGCTATATTCAGCGACGCGAGTGACAAAACAGCTGGTGCCGCGCTCAACCAGTTTATCAACGACTCGTGGCAACCACTCGGCTATTTTTCGAAGAAATTCAGCGACGCACAGACTCGCTACAGTACTTACGATCGAGAGCTACTCGCCATCTACATGGCTGTCAAACATTTTCGCAAAATGTTCGAGGGGCGAGAAATTATAATATTCACGGACCACAAGCCGCTAACTTTCGCTTACACCAAATCAAATACAAACAGCGAATCACCGAGACGCACCCGACAGCTACTTTATATCAGCGAATTTACCACTGATATACGTCACGTCAGTGGGTCTCAAAATGCAGCCGCAGACGCATTATCACGCATCGACGCAATCACATGTCCATCGCCGATCGACTACAATCAACTTGCAATAGCTCAAGAACGCGACAGCGATACCATTAAAACACTCGGTTTACAGAGCAACTTATCTTTCAAGGAAGTAAACCTGCCCGCGTCAAACACCAAATTACTCTGCGAAACTTCGACCTCATACATACGTCCGTACCTACCTGAAGAATACCGACGTACCGCATTCGACGCAGTACATAACGTTAGCCACCCTGGAATAAAGACCACGAGGAAATTAATTACGCAACGCTACTTTTGGCCCTCAATGAACGCAGATGTCGGCAAGTGGGCAAAAGTATGCCTACAGTGTCAGCGCGCTAAAATACAACGCCACACAACAAGTCCATTATCAATTTTTTCACCAACCGAACGATTCGAACACGTTCACATCGATATCGTTGGTCCGCTACCTACCGCGGCCACCGGTCATCGATACCTCGTGACAATGATCGACAGAGCGACGAGATGGCCCGAAGCATACCCATTATGCGAAATAACAGCTGAAGACGTCGCCAAAGCAGTGTACGAAGGTTGGATTTCCCGTTTCGGTTGCCCTGCTACAATTACAACGGACCAAGGACGCCAATTCGAAAGCAGAGTATTTGCATCTCTTTCTCGCTTACTCGGAATTGAAAAAACGCGTACAACATCATACCATGCACAGTGTAACGGTATCATCGAAAGATGGCACCGTGTCCTTAAGGCCGCATTAAAGGCAAGACTACAGACCGCAAGAAGCTGGATCAACGAGTTACCAACCGTCCTACTCGGATTACGCGCCGCCATGCGAAGTGACACCGGCGTAAGCGCCGCCCAACTTACCTACGGATGCAACATACGCTTACCCGGTGATTTCTTATCAACGACCCGCGATGACGTCATTATGGACTCTGCCTACATCGATCAGCTGCGCGACGCAATTCGTAACTTGCAACCAATGCCTAACCAACCACACGGCAACACAAAACCTATATTCATACACCGCGACCTGCAGACATGTGAATACGTATTCGTACGCATAGACGCCGTAAAGAAGCCGTTACAAGCACCCTACGACGGACCCTATCGCGTGCTGAAACGAGACAGCAAGATATCCACGCTACAGTTATTTTAACATCGACCAAATAATTCT
The DNA here is from genome assembly GCA_905332375.1 of Pieris macdunnoughi. Classification (NCBI taxonomy): domain Eukaryota; kingdom Metazoa; phylum Arthropoda; class Insecta; order Lepidoptera; family Pieridae; genus Pieris; species Pieris macdunnoughi. Next base: position 5,003,509 of record CAJOBZ010000015.1, read on the forward strand.
GAAGCAATCAACCCTCAAGCAAACATCCCTAAAGGTTCTAGTATAGCTACTTATGGTTTTGTAAATTTAGACTTAGATTTAGGGTTAAGACGTGTTTTTCCATGGCGTTTTGTAGTAGCCGATGTAACTAGACCTATAATTGGTGTTGATTTTTTAAACTTTTATAATCTAATTGTAGATTGTAGGAATAAACGTCTTATTGACAATTTAACGTCAATTTCAGCTGTGGTTAAAACTATTAGATGTAAAGATGTTTTATCTGTTAAATTAGTAGTTAATAGTAAATCTGTATATCATAGAATTTTAAATGAATTTCCTGAAATTTGTAAACCAGCCGGTACTTGTAACACTACACCACACAATACTGTACACCACATACGCACTACTCCTGGTCCTCCCGTATCTTCAACTCCACGTCGACTGGCTCCAGACAAACTCATTATTGCTAAAAAAGAGTTCGAATCCATGATTGCTGCTGGTATAGCTCGACCATCAGAAAGTCCATGGTCTTCTCCCCTACATCTGGCTCCGAAGAAAAATAATGGATGGCGTCCGTGCGGTGATTATCGTAGACTGAATTCCCGCACAGTACCCGATAAATACCCTATAAGACACATCCATGATTTTTCTTCACACATTTCTGGTTGTAAAATCTTCTCCACCATTGATTTGGAGAAAGCCTATAATCAGATCCCCACTAGTCCTGAAGATGTTCCTAAGACTGCCATAACGACACCCTTTGGATTGTTTGAATTTCCATATATGACTTTTGGTCTCCGAAATGCGGGACAAACTTTCCAAAGGTTTGTGGATGAAATAACACGTGGTTTAGACTTCGTTTACTGCTATATAGATGATTTTTTGGTATTTTCCAGAAGCAGTGAGGAGCATGAACAACATTTACGTGAACTTTTTAAAAGACTCGCAAAATACGGTATGCTGGTGAATACATCAAAATGCGTTTTTGGCGTAAAGGAGGTGGAATTTTTAGGATACTCCATTTCTGAAAGTGGTACGAAGCCGTTAGAGTCCAAGGTGCAAGCCATACTTGATTTTCCGCCACCAACAACCATTCGCCAACTTCGTGGTTTTCTTGGGATGTTAAATTTTTACAGGCGTTTTCTTCCAAGGGCCGCTGAAATTCAAGCACCGCTTCACGCTTTGCTCACAAATTCTGTTAAAGGATCTCAACCCATCCTTATTTCGGGCAATGCGTTATCTGCATTTCAAGACTGTAAGATTAGTTTAGCAGAAGCCGCGTTATTAGCTCACCCAGATTGTTCAGCCAAACTAGCTTTAGTGACAGATGCATCTGACAAAGCTATTGGGGCAGTTTTGCAGCAGTTAACAGCGGATGGTGCTTGGCAGCCGTTAGCATTTTTCTCGAGGAAGTTAAGTCCTTCACAGGTCAAATATTCACCGTACGACCGTGAATTATTAGCCATTTATGAAGCTATTAAATATTTTAGGCATATGTTAGAGGCGAGAAATTTTATTGTCTTTACAGATCATAAACCGATCAGCTTTGCTTTCCATGAAAGGAAAATAGTTGTTCGCCTAGACAGTTCAGACATTTAGATTTTATATCTCAGTTTACTACAGATATTCGTCATATATCCGGCAAAGATAACGTTGTTGCTGATGCTTTGTCTCGAGTTGTTGATGAATTATCAGAACCTGTAAGTTTAGACCTTCTAGCTCAAGCTCAATCGTCTGATCCAGATCTCATAAAACTCTTGAACGCTGGTTCATCGTTAAATTTAAAACAGCTTATGGTTCCTGGTAGCCGAATTCCTCTTTACTGTGACGTCAGTTTATCGACTGCCAGACCGTATGTGCCAAGTTCCCTTCGCAAGCAAATTTTCGACAGTCTTCATTCTTTAAGCCATCCCGGAGCTAATGCTTCTGTAAAACTTATTTCTGAGCGTTTCGTTTGGCCTGGGGTACGTAAAGATTGCAGAGAATGGTCACGTTGTTGTATCGCTTGCCAGCGTGCGAAGGTTAGTCGCCACGTTAACGCTCCACTTGGATCTTTTCCCTTGCCTCGGGCAAGGTTTAAAGAAATCCACATTGATCTTGTAGGGCCTCTGCCTCTTTCTCGTGGCTACCGTTATTGCTTTACTGCCGTTGATCGTTTTACTCGATGGCCAGAGGCAATACCGATTGAAGATATTACAGCTGAAACCACAGCCAAAGCTTTACTTTCTTGTTGGATAGCACGTTTTGGATGTCCTACGGCTATCACAACTGATCGTGGCCGACAGTTTGAATCCGCTTTGTTCAAATATCTTTCTCAGTTGATTGGTTTTGAGCACAAGCGCACAACAGCCTATCACCCAGCATGCAACGGTCTGGTTGAGCGATTCCATCGCCAGCTGAAAGCAGCGATCGTCTGCCACGCTAATGACAAGTGGACTGAGTCGTTGCCGTGGGTTTTGTTAGGAATACGGAGTTCATTCAAAGATGATTTACAGTCTTCATCAGCTGATTTAGTTTATGGTGAACCCCTTAGACTTCCTGGCGAATTTTTCGAGCCTACAAGTAATGGAACTACAGACTTATCTGAGTTTTCCGCGAGGTTACGTAGTTTCGCTGAGAAAGTACGTCCTACACCGGCATCACGACACAGTAAACATAAAGTGTTCGTTTTTAAGGAACTACAGTCCTGTGATTTTGTCTTCCTTCGTGAAGACGCTTTACGAGGCTCTCTTCAACCTTCTTATACAGGTCCTTACAAGGTCATTTCGAGAGGTGATAAAGTTTTCAAAATTTTAGTAAAATCGAATGTTGTATCAGTTTCAATCGATCGTTTAAAACCTGCTTTTATTTTGTCTAATGCAGAAAAACCTCCTACTTCTTCAGACCCTAAACAAGCTAATATTACTCGATCTGGGCGCAGGGTAAATTTTCCTGATTTTTATCGCCCTTGATGGGCTCTGGAGGGGAGTGATGTAGCATACACATGTATAAACATACATTTCATATTCACATAAATTTCATATTTTTATCGACATTTTACATCGATATCGTAATATCGTCACTCGCACAGAACTACATAAAAACTGGTCTTGCGGGATTCGCGCGTGAATGTGTGCGTGTACGCAGGTAACCAGTAGTACGTAGCCAGTGCGCTTAGTGGCTTGGTATTTGACGCACATATGTTTATTTCTTTATATTATATTAAGTGAATATTGTAACCAAACATGAAATTAAAGTAATTCACTTTAAAATGGTGGTTAAATCAATTACCCCATAACTTCATTCGATTTTGTGCCATTTCACATATTGCCCGCTAGGAAGCAAAAAATCTTATCGCGAGAAATGAAGATTCCCGCTAGGACTCGGTCGCGTATTAGAAAACAAGACCTGAAGCTCGGTGCTTATCGTCGATATACAGGAAACGCACTGAATCAATCTATACAATTAATGAGAGTGGATCGATGAAAACCCCTTTAAGGATAGTTTGGTGGGGCGTGTCTTATCAAGGAGTCACAAAACTACATTTTTGTGTAAATGGAATCTTCAGCCAAAGTTTATCAAGATACAGTCTTGGATCATGTTGGGAAACCTCGCAGCGATACACTTGTTAAAAATATACCTTGGACTTTCCAGCAGGATTCTCCAACTAGTCACAAGGCACGAACTACCCAAGCCTGGCATGAAACAACGTTCCGGGCTTTATAAGAGCTGAAGACTGTCCCTCATCTGGCCCAGACCTCAACCCTTTAGACTTCAATGGTCAGTTTTAGAGGACATGGCCTGCTCTAAGCGACACGGCGACATTGATTTTCTAAAAAAATTTGGAGTTTACTCCTTAAGAAACGATTTGAATTATAAGGCCCGGTACGGAAATTTTATGAGGAGTAAAATCAAGTGTAACACGAAAAGTTGAGGCGTTATGTAGAAAGAGACAAACATATATATCTGTAGGATTGAACGTGTAAAAGAATGAGATGGAATACATTACACAGACTTTTCTATTTTGAATTCACGTTTTGACGTTACAACATTGTCAGTGTTGACAGGTGTAAAAAATAAAAGTAGATTGTCTAGCGTGCCATAGAGTTTTGTCAATAGTAATGGTCAGTGAAATTAAAACTAAAAAGATTGTTCATTCTTATTCTTCTCTTTCTATAAAGGTAACTTTGGTCACAGAAAAAAAATCCTATTTGGGCATAGATGATGTAGGTACGTTTTATTACTACTACAAACATTTATATTATAAAAACATATATTCTTACCACCTTTAGTATGAAAATATGGTCGACAGCTACAGAACATTATCGCCATCTTTGTTCTGCAGTGCATTTGACACAAGCTGAAACTATAAGCCTGGGAAACACCACAGCTTATAAAATATGGAAGTCGTTCGTGCCGTTTTGTATAGAAATCAAGATTTATTGTGCGTTTTCCAATTACAGCACTAGAGCGCATTATGCGGCACAATGCTCAACGTTGAGTGTTCCAACTACAGCAACGCTTCGCACAATTGAGCACTCTCAAAACGAATGCTCTCGCGTGCTTCTCGCAAACAATACCAACACAGTGACAGAAAATTGACCAGTATTTTTCTTTAAGTTGGCATTTATCGAAATTTTCGTTAGTAAAATATATTATTTATTGTTGAAAAATTTGTAAGGCTTTCGTTTCGTCGTAGTTTTAAAAATAATTAAAGTTATTTCAAACTGCTAAAAAAAAATATTAGTATGGATGAAGGTATAAATAGTTACTTTTTTTTATATTCCACATTTAAAATATGAATACAATTTTATTTTAAAATTCGGATCTGTAAACAAATTTATTTTACAGGATTATACTTTAGAAAAAATTGCAATGGTTTTGAATAATTTTTTTAGAAATCATTAAAAAATATTACTCAAAACGTAAATGATGTAAACTTCTTACATGAAACTAAATATTTTACTGTTAATTTAGCTTGTTAAAACCTTATATTCTTTAAAGGTTTTCTATTATTTCAATAAAAAAAATGTTAATGAAATAATTTGATGATTAAAATAAGCGTAAAAAGTTTTCAACCAATTATTATTGTTTACCACCATTGATATACAAAAAACCCAAGATGCACAGTCTCGAATAAAAGTAACGCTCGAAAGTGTCCCGAAACACTATTTCTGTCTATAACAGTATATGTTACAAGCATATATTATTGCAAAATCAACCTTACGCGAATTGCTTAAAGTTGTTATTACAACGCAGTGTATACGTACTTAAAGCAAAAAAATTTTACGACCGACCGTGGTCGGTAGGACAAGGTATTGAGTGGAGTCGAACATGACTTTTTTATTTACAACTATTTAACATAATTTTAAATTTATCCGACTTTTCGGGTGCTTTACAGCGTGAGTGGTCACGGTGACTGAAGACAAAAGGTGTTGGATGTTAAATAGTTGTAAATTTATAATAATACATAACATTAATCCGGTTAAAAAGTTTTTTCTTTAAATTAAAAAAAAATGTTAAATTGGCTACCTCCTGACCCACACTTTATATAGCGTAAATATATTTGTCAAAAACTACACACAAAAAAGTTCAAGAGTACATAAATTTATTTATTAAAAAAACACAAATAAATAACATCGACTCCACTTGTAGACGCGAGACTATTTGAAATGAGCGCACAATTTAGAATGTTGCGCTCATTTTTTGAGGACGTTTTTTAGACGTTGATTGTGCATCTTGGGTTTTTGTATATCAATGTTTACCACATTATTTATACATTAATGAGGTTGCTAACTCAATTCATAACATTTTTTTTACAACACTGACTTAGCGCACTCTGCTGATGCATTTGAAAACTAATTCACGTTCCAATTAAGCTTCAGCATTATGCGGCATTGTGCGGCACTGAGTCGCATAATGCTCTGTAATTGGAAAACGCACATTTTAAATAACATACTTTATGTAATACGCTTTATTGAAGTAATATAAATAATCCGAATAATTACAGATATATGTTTGTTTCTCTTATCATTTTAGCAGATGCGTTCATTTACCCTTTTTTTCTATTCGATATATATCATAATTATCGTTCGTAAGGAGTAAACTCCAATCGTGCGTCGTAGCTGACACACACACACTTTTTTATTTTAGAGCAAGGCGCAAGCTGTGGCGAAATTTTCCTTGGAAACAGTGCGTAAATGCATAGATTCGTAGCCAAACAGATTAAAGGCCTGTATGAAAGTCAAAGGTGGCCATTTCTAATTGACTATTTTTAATTTTTTGCTGAAACTTTAATAAATACTTTAACGTGAGACAGTTTTTTTTCGTAACATCTATATGTAATACGTAGGTATAAATTTTAATAATATTACATTAAGTACTTCATTGAAAAAAATTCATTTTCATTTGTAACAGAACTTATGGCTGGACTCTTTTATGTTCATAAGAGACGGAAACAAAAAACTTGAGACTGGATCATTTCATGGAAGGACTAAGAAATATGCAAATTAAACAAGTTATTTCTTGAATATTGTAATCTATTTCAAAGGTTTAAATCAAATTTTAAGAAATATATGTCACTTCTATTCTTCTCAGTCTGTGGTCACGATCAATTGTCAACTAATGTAAAACTGATAATTTACAAGTGACATAAGACAACTAATTAGTACTTTAAACTTTTCCAAATGTCTTTCAAATGAAAATCATACTATGTAGAATGTAGATTATTACTACTAAGTACTAATGTAAATAATAATTTGTATAAATATATTTTTACATTTCATTAGATACAAATTTCAAAGGTGAAAGACGTATTTTTATAGAATCTTATTCAAATTAATATCATCCATTTTTAGTGAACATTAAAATGACTGCAACAACAAAAGCGTCCGTGTCGCAAATTCTTCGCCACAAAGATGACTTGGGTGAAGATGATGACGAGCCCAAGAAGAAATCACGCGAGGATTGGCGTAAAGCTAAAGAGTTAGAAGAGGCGCGTAAAGCAGGAACAGCGCCTGCTGCAGTAGATGAGACAGGTACCAATAATTTTTATCCTTTTCTGAAAATATATGAATCAACAATATGCTAATTGTGTGGTTACTTTAGGCAAGGACATAAACCCTCACATACCTCAATATATATCATCTGCTCCATGGTACTATGGAACAAGTGGACCAACACTTAAACATCAAAGACCTCAGGCTGATAGAGAAGGAAGTTTTACAAAGCTTGATACCTATTACAACAAGGGTGTGGATGTTGTAAGTAATATTATTAATAAAATTATTATATTGTTAATGACCGTAGCTACCTTTGCATCACTTTTTGTGTACTTTGCTCAGTATATGTGATTGTTTCTAACTTCACAGAAAACTTAGCTGTTAAAGAACCACAAAAAACTAGTAAGCTTAGAATATTAAGAAATGACGGTCTGCTTTTGCTAAAAGAACATTAAGCCTAGACAAACAAAATCATTTTGCATGATGTTTGAATACAGCATTATAAAATAGTTATAAAAATCATTAATTGTAATTAAACTTAATTTTTCTTATTTTGCAGTCAAAAGTTTCAACCAAATTCAGAAAAGGCGCTTGTGAAAATTGTGGAGCAATGACACATAACAAAAAAGATTGTCTTGAAAGGCCAAGAAAGGTATAAATCTAATTTTAGTTCATTGTTGTTTGAAAATTATAAAACTATATTATATAGTCTTATTTGTATTGTTAAATTTTCATAATCTTAATCTTTTTAGATTGGTGCAAAGTTCACAAGTGCAGGGATAGCATTAGATGAATTTAACCAACCAAACTTAAACTTAAGTTATGATGGCAAACGAGACAGGTGGAATGGATATGATCCATCAGAACACAAAGCCATAATTGAAGAATATCAAAAGGTTGAAGAGGCTAAGAGAGAAATGAGAGCTCAGAAATTGGAAGAAGGTAAATAAATTATTATCCATTACTTTATTGATTACTTACTTTAAAAGTAACGGTCTATTTGTGGTTTCACATTATTGTCTTGTTTAGATGAAACATAATTTTACAGGAAAACAAAATAGAATCTTCGCTTGAGTGTTTTTGTAATTTATTTTAAAGTAAAGTTATTAGTAAGTTATTAGTAATATGAAACCATCATGATTTTTTATTTATATTTTTTAATAGTTAATGATGTCAAATGTGAGTAATAAATAATAATTAATAATTATGACTAACTTTCTAGACCCTACTGCTGCTGAAGATGAAGATAATGATGGTGAAGATGAAGATAAATATGTTGATGAAGTGGATATGCCAGGTACAAAGGTAAATGCAAATGCTTTCAGATTCCACAATAGAGTATAACAATCTATTTAGAGTGCTAAATTTCATAAGTGTAATGTGAAGTAAAATTCATTCCGGGGTGATCCTTATTCACTTAAATCAGGATTATTACAACTAAGGCATCCACTTAGGTAAACAATATCAGTTTAGTTGTTTTTGATAAATATTTATCTACATACATATAATAATATATGGTGGGGACATGTATAATATAGGCAGTTAGGTATTTGAAGTTAATTATTTTTTATAAATTATTTTGACAGGTGGATTCAAAACAACGTATCACAGTACGAAATCTTCGTATACGTGAAGATACAGCGAAGTACCTTCGTAATTTAGACTTGAATTCAGCATACTATGATCCTAAAACTAGGTCTATGAGAGATAACCCACACCCGGAAGCCGCAGAGTAAGTATAAATAACAAAGGAGGGGACAAGAAATAATGATTTATCTATAATATAAACATTTGCATTATCTATGGTCTAGTTTAACATAACACAATTTTTTATAATAATGTGTATATCAACATAGATATAAAATGGTTGTAATTTAAATATGTATTTAAGCCATTATTTATTGATTTGTTAAATTTGAATATCATTGTATAAAAAAGTATTATATATAAATTTTTTTATGTAAATTCGCGACCACCAAATAAAGACATAAAAAAATTAAAAATTACTATTTTTATTATTTAAAAGTCTGACATAAAAAAATTTTGAATTACTATTTTTATTATTTTATTATTATTAAATTTTCTAAACGTTCGTTATATTTAAATGGCTCTATACTAAATTTGTAACTAATGACCCGCCCTAGCATTGAAAATTTACAATATAATTATCTGGTTATAAATAGAAATAATCTTTATATTGGTAAAAGAACAGTACATATATTTATCTTAATATATTTACAGAAGTGACTACGCAGGAGAGAACTTCGTCCGTCTGACAGGTGACACAGTATCCCACGCCGCAGCACAAGTGTTCGCGTGGGAAGCGCAAGCGGCGGGATTAGACGTACATCTCTTGGCCGAACCAACTAAGTTGCAAATGCTGCAGAATGACTATCATCATAAGAAGGAACGGTTTGAGGGACAGGTGAGTTGTATTTGTATTGATTATACTAAAGGTAATTTCAATTTGCTTTTAAATAAAAAAAAGGGTGCGTGTACTTATGTATGCGCGTAAGAAGTTATACTTCTTTGGCATTATTAAATAATCAAAGACTGGAAAAGGAGTCATTATAGTCAATAAAGTTCAGTTTACATTTGAAAATTTAAATAAATACTTTTTATTATTATTCTCTTACATTAAGTGTAACATAAATTATATTATTATTCGAATGTTTTTTTTAAATTATGTCCAATGCCGTAGCATCTTCCGTGGGCAACTTCATTCTGTTAATTTTGTGTCACGGTGCGCGCGCATCGTAAAATTTCACTCTCATAAATTTTTCATAACGCGCCTAAAGAAGTATAACTTCAAAAATAGCCATTAAAAGAATTGGTGGAGAGAGTCTTGCCGGTTCTCTACGCCATAAATTGGGAACTTGTAAATCTAAATGTAGAAACTTTAATTAATTTTTGTTTTGACGTTCAAAAGTGTACATATTTTGGTGACGATATGCGGTACTTAAGTGGAATTTAATATTTAGACAAATGTAAGAATGTGTCTACATATCAAATCGCTTTTCGAAAGTAGCAAGGGCTAAGAGATTTATAAAAAGTTTCAGTTTGCTTTTTCATGTTTGCGTTTACAATTATTTAACTAATCTTTCACAAACATAAACGTATTTGTCATATTAAAACATTTTAAGCTATTTAATACTTATTTAAAATATAAGGGGAATATATTTTGTTTTTTTTTTCAAGGTTAAACAATCCGTTCTGGACAAATATGGCGGCGAGGAGCACTTAAAAGCACCGCCTCGTGAGTTACTTTTGGCACAAACAGAAATTTTCACTCAATATAATCGAGACGGTACGCTTGTTACAGCATCTGAGAAACAATGGCTGAAGTAAGTTCAATCATATTATTAATATATCATATTGTCTTTGGTTTCAAATGTAATAAATTCTAGTTTATATCTGTCAAATAGGGTTCGTTTTAAAACAACTTTTTATTTATTATCTATGGATATGTTTAATGTTTTTTGTGTAAAAATTAAAATATACATTGCCAAATTATAATGTGGTAATTTGTAATTTTAATATTGTAGAACTTTTTATTAAATCTAATAAAGAAAACACAATAATTTCAGATTGTTAATGATTAATCCTTTGCAGGAGTCAATATGAAGAAGACGTTCTTATAAATAACCATACGTCAGTTTGGGGATCGTATTGGAAGGATGGCCAGTGGGGATACAAGTGTTGCTATTCATTTATTAAGGTATGTCTACACTAGTGTGACACAGCTTCGGATGGACATAATATTTGGAAAATAAAGGGATGTCGTTTTCTTGTAAAAGGGTTTTTGAAATCGAATAGTATAGTACAACCATTGGTACAGAAGGTTAGGTGGCTTAGCACTACTGTGACCTCAAATAGGTACCACAACTCTTTCCGCACAGACTATTGGGCTATGTAAAGCAAATGAATGACCAAATATTTTTTTTAAAAATAAGGCATAGAAACATAAGTAAGACTTAATCCCTGAACATGGAATCTTTTGTTTTCGTCGCTTAACAAAAGTAAAACAAGAACACACAGAATCTATAGAACAATAATAATTTTTAGTTCTCATTAAAAGTTGATGTACAAAGTCTTAAAAAATCGCCATTTCATGAAAGTTATTATTATTTATATAGCCTCGATATATACATAATAATATAATTATTAAAAATCTATTTATTTCCAGATGTCTTATTGTGTGGGTGAAGCAGGCAAATCTGTTGTATTAGATGTACAAGAACCAAGTATTTCTGATAAAAAAGGTACATAATATATATACTATTTATTTTATTTTATATATTGATAGGCATGCTAATGTCATATTTGTTAATATTATTACTAAGTTTAAAAAAAAAATGTATATTCAAAGAATAATAATAATATTTTGGATGATTACAGACTGTGTGTTTATTGCCAGTTCTTCTCTTCCGTTCTACGCCCTTGATTTGAGAACTGGAACTAAATGTAAAATTAGAAGCATTAATATGTATTTCTTTACTGACAAGTCATAAGTGTACAATGTGTTACCTATATGATTAAATGATTTTTGAATTTGTATTGGGATTTCAAATCCTTGCATATAAAATACAAAAATATTAGAAATTTTGAGATTCAAACAAACTATGCTATGTTGTTGTTTCAAGGTAAAAAAATATTCATTGTATTACAGCCGCACCAAAAATAGAGAAATCTTCATCATCCAGCTCAGAGTCCTCATCGGAATCTGAAGAAAAAAAGAAAAGTAAGACAGAGAAGACAAGCAAGAAGAAGAAAAATAAGAAGAAATCAAAAAAGAAGAAGAAGAAGACGCTTGAAAAAGAAAAGAAAACAGAGGATAAATTGAAGAAGGTTTGTTGTATTTAAAATTACTATTAAATCACTTTAAGTTTAATATCTTAGAAATTAAAGTATTTTCAACAAATTATTTATTAATTCACCAACTTTTTTATTATTCTAGTTAGTAAAACATACATACATGGTTACACTTAATAACATAAGAGTATATAATTGTAAAAAAAAATAGTTATAATTATTCTATAATCATCTAACTTCATAATATTTATCTAACAGGCTTTAGAAATGGAGGAACGAAATCAAAGGCATGCTGAATACTTATTATCTAAAGATGAAAGAAAGCGACCCTACAACAGTATGATTGAAGTAAAGGAGCCAACTCAAGAGGAAATGGAAGCTTTCATGATGAAGAGGAGAAGGGATGAAGATCCTATGAGCCAGTTTATGTCATAGAGTATAAAATCAGACAGTTACAATTGATCTGGGTTGCAAGTTGGTTCTACTAATATATAATTTAAATATTATATTATTTAAATTATGTTGCAATGATGGTGATGATGCACGACGTTTATGCCGGATGTGCATTCGAAACGTAACATTTGTTATAATAATTAAATATATTATATATGTAAAGATAAACATTTGTTTTACTTACAGAACCCAATTTTCATTTGCGTTTATATAGCTATAGTTTTGTTAAACAGGTGTAGCTTGGACTAACAACACAACAAGTTGCATTTCCGAACAATGGGATTGACTTAGCAAAATATAATATTGATAGTAAAAACTGTATTAAGGCATGATAAGATACATGGTTGTTACCATCCGTATAAATATTTTTAATAGTATTTAAGAATTTGTGTCATTAGTATTATGATCAGTATTTTTCACTCACGAGTCAGTGGTATTTACTTAATCATGAAAAAATAATACAATTATTATTTCAGTAACTGTCGGAAGGCTATAGCCATAGCTGCAAAAATAATAATTACTCAAAAGTCATTGGTAATCTTAACAAAAAAACTCATTGTTAAATGTTAAGTTAAAGTCAATGTCACTTCAAAATTTATAACCCAAATGTCAAACGCATTTTATCATTTACTTTTTGTTGATTAACAAGCTTTTAGTTTGTGGATTGTGATTTTATTAAATAAATCATAATGATGGCTGAGGACACGACGGCAGATGCCACAAGGCGATTAAATGTTAAAAAACAGACATTAGATGATGCGTATGCTGCGCCGGCGAATTTTCTTGAGATCGACGTGGTAAACCCTGTAACGACCATGGGTGTTGGTAAAAAACGTTATACGGATTACGAAGTACGCATGAGGGTGAGTCTGAGTAATATTCTAAAGTAATACGCCAAGAAAATGCATTTGATAGATCAATGTACATGATGGTTCAACCGTCTTGTAAGTGGGCGTTTTGGCAATCAATTTGTGATTCGGAGGGTCGTTGAGCTGTACTTAATCAGTTTCCTGTTCCAGACGAACCTTCCTGTGTTCAAAGTGAAAGAATCCAGTGTTAGGCGGCGATACAGTGACTTTGAATGGTTAAGAAATGAACTTGAAAGGGATAGTAAGGTAAGGCTTGAAAGAGATAATGTAAATTGTATAATTTTCACTCTAAAAAGCTAGGACATAGAATGACTCATTACATAGTTATTTCTTTGTTTTAAAAAATAAAGGGCTAATGTATTTTTACATTTTTTTTTTTAAATGAAGCATATAAGAACTCTGCTATTTTAATAAAAATGGATTAATGTAAGAATAACCTTATTGGATTTTTCTGTGACTAATGTTACAAAAAAAATAAAGTGTGTTATGTTATAGATTGTAGTTCCACCTTTACCTGGCAAAGCATTAAAAAGACAACTGCCATTCCGGAGTGATGATGGTATTTTTGAAGAAGAATTTATTGAAGACCGTAGAAAAGGTATGTGTAGTGTGTATGGAATATGTTTCATAATAGTTCAAGGAACCATTTACTATCAAACAAAATCCTTTTATTAAATACTTCTTATTATAATTTTCTTGAGTTTATATTTATCATTAAATATTTCTTATTATATATTATATATTTTTTAAAATCCTATCTCCTTGTATACCATTAAATTTAAACAGACATACTTTTATGTTTGTAATTCTATTAGACATAGTAATATAAAATATAGTTATTCAAATAAGACAACAAACAATTTAAAATTATATTTTCACAGGTATTAGCATCAAGTATTATGTACATAATAATTAGAGAATCCATATAATAACACTAACTCAATCACTGACCATTCCAACACTGACCTTGTGTTATCTTAGTTTCGCTTCTTATAATGCTAAGTTGTCAGTACATGTAAATTTTTCATCTGCAAAATTAAAATACATACATTGATTACAATTTAATGTCTAAAATTGATTTTATAATTCTCCGAAGTTGTTTTACAAATTCTTATAAATATATTATTTGGTAATAAAAATTCTGTAATTCTGCCTTCTTTTTATATAATATTAATAGCTATGTTATAATTATTTTCAGGTCTAGAAGGCTTTATAAATAAAATAGCTGGTCACCCCCTGGCACAGAATGAGCGTTGTCTTCACATGTTTTTACAAGAGGCTACAATTGATCGCAACTATGTACCAGGCAAGATTCGTAACACATAACCAATTAAATTATTACTACTGTAAAACAATTCTCCTTTTCTTATAGCAAATGCCACCAACTTCCAAAGTTAACTTTAGTTGAATTGAAATTGAATAGCCAAGTTGAATTGACAAACAATAAATTTAACCAGGGTCCCTTTTATTGGTTCTACAATGAGATAATTTAATAACTATATTAATATTGGTTCACTATTTAAATCATTCATTCTATATAGTTTGGATTAAACTAAACTATTTATTAAAGAACGGAAGGTCTTGTAAGACCATTTCTTAATCATTTGGTAAACAACTTCATTTATTTAATTAGAAGAAACTAAACTATTTCAACTTGTCTAATAAAAGAGATATGTAGTTAATATTTTGAGGCCTTAAGTATCAACCTCTAAGAATAATATTTATTTGGTGTGAGAGTCAGTGTGTGTGGCTATAGAGTAATTTTGTATAGATACTAATATAAAATTAGGGTTTTTTTTTAAATTTCATGCAAAACATTTCAATTAATAACATTATTTGCAGGTAATTTGAAATATTAAAATAATCGCTATTAAAGAAATTCTCAATTAAGTGCTGAAAATTGTTTATGCTCGAAATTTAGGAGAATTGTTTTACAAGTAACCGTCCTAATCCAGGGTTGCCAAAAATCATAAATTTTGCTCTATTATCATATAAGAGATGAGTAATTAAAGCAAGGGAATATTTATAACCAGTATCCAGAAATGACTTGTATGGCAACCCTAAAGTATGCAAGCAGGAAATGCATAATATCATTGTAATACAATATTGTAACTTATTTCATTCCACATTTATTCGCCACATATTTAGCTGTTAAATCATGTTAATTTTACATTTAAAGCTATGTAGACATGGTTAAAATCAGATCAAGATCTATACATTAAAGGTGGTTTCTTACAGTAAATGTCAAAACTCAAAATCACTAAAACCAAAAACTATCTAGAAGAAAATTGTCATCCTTTTTGCCAAGATTCACAATCGGATATGAAAAGCATTCTATTGGGGAGGGTTTGCACCTTGTCTATCGACTTTATCCTTAATGTATACAATCATAATTATAAAACAAAACATACTATGTCTACTTACGCTTAAAGAGGGACTGATGCTAAAATAGTCTTCATTGATTTTTGTCGTATATTAGTTTTGTTAGCCAATTTGTATCTCGTCCCAAACGATTTTGTAAAGAACTAGTTGAAAAGGTCTCTCAAAAGTGTATTTTAGAACAAAAATTATATTAAGATAAGTGTCGATAAGCAATATGGTATTGTTAATATTGATGTAAAGGTACGCCAGTGAGTCGCCACTACAATTAAAAAAAACAAATGTATTTGCGTAAAATCGCTGCTTTTTTATCAAATATTTAAAGATAATATATAAGTCTTAAGCTTTAGGTTTCTATGCATAAAATATTGAAAATGTTAACTTTATTTTCTGTAGGTAAACATTAAGGTACGGCGTTAAGTTGCGAGAGCTTGCCAAGTTGTTTTTATAAATATTGTTTTTTATTTATAAAATACAATCAAATTACGAATTTTAGCTAAAGCTCGCTCGTGAAAATTCTTTAAACTTATAAGAGGAACTTTAGGTTTAAAAATTACTCAACATTTTATTTGTATCAAATAGTTCAAGTATTTTGATGTAGTAGAAACTTGAAGCTGCGAATATATATTTTTTACTTTTGCTTACTACACACATTTTATTATTATTAGCTTATATGATTAAAGCAGAATATACAGATAATTAGTGGCGATTGAATTATGTATTATTTTAAATTAATTCATTCCGGTTTTTTCTGGTTTAAACAAATGTTATATACAAATAGCTTTACACGGAATGAATTTAGGTAAATCTTATTCCTATTAAGTTTATAAATCTCATTGTTTTATTGTCATCATGTTCTAAAATTATATTTATTAAATCTGTTCTTGGCGAAATGTTGATTGCTCCATAATAAAAGACATAATTATCGTAAAGAAAATGTTTCACTAAAGGTAAAAAAATTAGTGATAATGAAGGTAGTTGTAAAAATCGATTAAAAAATGTTGTCGCCATGAACAGACGGATTGTTTGTTTAGAATAATTAGTTCAGTTCACTTGCGTGATTCTGAAATGACTTATTTTTTGTAATATATGCAATTTACTATTTTATAACCAATCAAAAATTTTATCACCGAATAATTATTGATTGGTTGTACAGATGCACTCATTATAATCATTAGACACAGAAAGTATGTTATTTACACCAGATGACATTTGGTTTTGTAAATCATTAGGTTAGGATTATAAAATAAATTTGCTATGGTGTCAAAATGTGTATTTATTTAAATTTAGTTTGTATAAAACAATAATCGTAGTTTAATAAAACAAATTTAATTAGCACATTTTTTCGTACCGTCCACGTTTTAAATCTTTCGAAGCAATAAGTCACTAAAAGTGATTTAAGTAATATGATACCAGAATAATACATTGGTGATTGAGAAGACCAGAATTTTTTTTAGGAATTGCTACTCATCGCTATAAGTTCAGTTTTAGGTCACTCGTTATATAATTGATTTGAAATATTTTTTATTAATTGCGTTTTTAATCAGTGTGGTTACGGGACCATTTCTAGCATATAATTTTGTTACATGTAAGAATAGCTTATTTTTAAAAGGTATTAATTTTATGGTGGTATGTAAAGGGTAGAAAGTGAGTTTCACCTTCTATAATATTAGTAAGTACTAAAAGTAAAGTACCCATTGAAAATATAACTCATTATTTTTTTTAAATATCCGAGGTGGAAATGCATAAGCGCATGCCCTGCCCTCAAAAATTGCAGACTCGCCAAACTCTCTGCTATTTAGAGACTGGGTGAGCAATACCCACTAAAACCACCTCGAGTAGTTCCTACAAAGCCGCGTTACAGAGGCTCCGGGGTCGCTGTCGCATTCTACCGGGACCCCAATTAAAATCCCTAAACATTTTACTTCAATAAATTATATCAACGGTCACAGACAGCGAATTTATTTCTCGCAATTTTTTAGTGTTTTGTTTGTGTAAAATCCGCTTTAGGTATATATATATATTATATTATGATAAGAGGGAAAGGTGAAATTATTTAAAAATAAATTATCTTTATAATTTATTTAATATTTTTTTTAGGAATTGAAATACGTCAGTTTTGGTCAGCCTGGCATGTTCAGTACATATCATGTTTTATGCTTACCAATAACACGAATGCGGAAGCCACTCAATTTAGCTGAAAAAAGAATAATTCAAAAAATCTTATACGACCTCTGTTTTTCATATAAATCGAACTCTGTTACACTTTTGAAGTGCCAAACAAAAATTCATTTTGAACCATTATATATTATTTCAATCTTAAGAATCTAAATTACAAGTTTTCCTCAAAAACTATGTTTCAACTTCCAACTAGGTAATAACCAGAACTAAATCTTTTTTTACAGAGTATACACCTAACAGGATGGCCAAGAGCGGGTTAACAAATCCCTTTTTGCCATAAGTGTTCAGAGGAGTTGTTCGGATTAATACCTGCAGCTGAATTTCAACTTCGGACGTCGAGGCAGAATACGAAATTCCACCCGTGTCACCTCAACGTTCGTCGATCCACAAATGAGCGTTTTTTAAGGCAGTTTTGCCGCGCACCACCTCTATGTATGAGGTATTTCCGAACCAATTCGACTTAGGGTCCTTCAAGAAAATCTTCTTAAAGCGCCGGCAACGCACTCGCGTTGAGTATCCATGGGCGGAAGCATCAGTTAATCATTAGAATTAAAAAATCAACGGCAACGTACTTCGTGCATTTATGATATGTGCTAAAAATTCTAATAATAGTTTAGATTTCTTCTCTGCTTTATCGACGTGTTGTTTACTGAAAAGACAATACTTAATTAATACCGTGACACAAAAAAGGGCCCGTCAAATCAAGAAACGCCTTCGGGTTTTTGAAGACACTTAAAAATACACAGAATAGCAACAATGTTAAACGAAATTCGGCAATCAGCATTTTAATCAATAAGATAAACGTGACAGTTTGACCAATCACAACAACTAATGTCAAACGAATGTCGCCGTTTCGTTTTGTGTTTCACATTCTTACCCCGGATTACAAATGACTAATTTATTATTATTACCTGTTCCTTAAGTAACTTTTACCTAAAAGTTTTATTAAAGATTTCAATGAGCAACCTTCTATTTGGCAAGCACCTAAATATTCCAATTCTAGGTTTGGTCGGACAGATTGGACCGTTTGAAAATCACAAAGATTATTATAAGTGAATCCGTCACTTCCGCAAAAAACCACATCTCCGTACGAACACTTTGCCGCTGCGGCCTTTCTAAAAATATTAATGAATAAAATAGTAATTACAAGAAAATATTTTTTTTGAACATTCGACGACATGACGTCTGTAAAAGTTTCAATTAAATGATTGCTTACAATTGGATTTCAATTAATAAATACCTGTGAACAAGCTATCATGTTTTACCGTAAAATTAGCAATTCCAAGGATGGAATTTTTAAATTCCAAATTTTGCACGGAGTTAATGGGTACACAATAAAATAATTGATAGAGATATGATACCATAAAATAATAACCCCGAGTTAGTTTGGTGGCGGTTGTTGGAAGGATGTTCACATAAATGAAACTGTTTGATGCTTGGTGTCAATTGGCTTTAATCATTTAAAACATGAACTTGGTGCACTCAGTTTCCGCACTTAGACTCTCACTAGGTCCGTTGTGCGTAATCGTTTAAAACATGAGCTTAAATAACTGAGATAAAATTAGGGGTATTGGGGTTGCAACGCTGGATTAACAAAAAACTAACTTAAGGGTTCTTAAATCTAAGTAACACTTCTATTACCTATAAAGAATATAAGTGTAGTCGACTTATTGTACATTATCGGAGGCGAGAATGTTATATTTCTTATAAACAGCTGCCCCTAAACCTCAGAGTTCTAGTCATAAGTTTTTAATAAATAAATAAAAAAATAGGGGTTCACCGTATAGGGCTTAAAATTAAGGGTTGTATGTATTTTTGTATGCCGTATCATAAAAAATCTAAAACCGCCCTTAACAATCGCAGACCTAATCGGTATGAACACAAAATTTTCACGAAAATCGGTGCAGCCATTTTGGAGGAGTTTAATTACAAACACCGTGATATAAGAATTTTATTTATTAGATTTCTGAATGTGGCAAAAACCAAAGGGCACATTTTGGCTTCAAGCGTGCCATGATTGCAAACGTTTGGGTTGTGCTTCTAATTATTAACTAAAATTTATATATTTAACTTAAACAATGTTAGGTTATACCTATAACTCCCTTCATAAACTATTTTTTGTGATAAGCATGACACAAATCTCGTGCAATACAACTTTTTGTATTTTAATAATAAATTTATTTATTGACAAATAATTGTTGTAAAGTAAATGGAACACTTGGCAGTCGTTTTAAATAAGGCGCCATTAGATATATATGTTAATAAAAGACATGTAAACGTTTACTCTTTATTCATAAACAAATGAAAATAGTTTTATCCCACTTTGAAAAAAAAATCGTGATGAAGTATTTTCTGTTTAGATGTTTATTATATGATAATGAAACAGCGTTTTTTTAATGTCCTAATTAGTTGCTGTGTCAGTATTAGCGTGAAATAGGTTTCGACTGGCTCTAGGCACGGAAACGCTTTGTCGCCACAATTTTTGTCCGCGTATTGCGATCTCTTCGTGCCACGCCTCTTGAGTTTTTCTGTGGAACATAGAATAGATTTGTATTCACATTACTTAGCATTCAATAATTTTAAAGTACTTTGACATTTTTAAAAATTTTGAAATAAAGGCCAGACCATCCGTCAGACGCCATTTACTATAAGCTATTTTATGCCATTTTAACAGAATTTTACAACTTAGCAAGTTGAGTACATAATCGAAATTGCCGTCCAGAATTATTTTATTTATAAAAGCTTACCAAATCTTTTGGCGTATTCATTCTCTAAATAGATGAAACTAATCTACTTTTAATGTGGCACTAAAGGTCTGTATTCACTTTGATTAGTGATTAGGAGACAGCGACTGATTACTGCAGGTGATTATTTCGCTGCGTAGTAACGTGATTAGAAGCGTGTTCGATTTTTTTGCGAGTGAACTGCGAGATGCCACGGTCGCAGAGTGCCTGCCAAAACACGTCTGGACAGGCAGAAGAACTCTTCGGTCAACCTGAGAGCAAAGTTGGTAGCTTGTGCCATGAATGGGTCTTCTATTAATCCATGTTCGAACCCATACCTTTCTTGGTCTTGCAAGTTCAGTTTCCAAAACTTCTTCGGTTTCAGATAGCACCGAGTTTAATACTTCTTTCAGTACTTCTTCCATTTGCAAGCGCGCTTTTCGATGTTCGTCCATACTTGCTGATCCATACTAGCTATTGACAACTTAACAGAGCCACTAAACAAGAATTGGACACTACGTGCCCTACACACCTGCACTAATCATCCTCAATTACAATCACAATCACTTACTTACACTCGCACTAATCAAAGTGAATACAGGCCTTTCCATTCACGAAAACAGAAAGATAAATTAAGTTATACGCGTATAGGTACCTGCAATTCTCAAGCAGCGGGCCTGTATTGGGAAATACAGTTTGAACAATCATGAGGCATGGGATGACAACCACTGAGAGAAATTGTATCTGTTCGGGAGGCTGGTTGAGGTACCGGCGCCTGTCCATCATGCTTAGGGGAGTGTAGCCTAGTGCCCGCTCTTTATCACCCTAAACATAGATATATAATATAACTATACTAAGAGGTACAAAAGGTATCAGAAAGAGATTTTATGACTAAAAAAACGTGTGTGTACACGCGTTAGAAGTTATACTTCTTTGGCGTAACAAGATAAAAATCTTTTCAAAAATTGTATCTTTCTTATTCTACGTTTGTAGAAAAATCGACACCAACAAAAAGAAATACTCTCATGATTTTTCCCTAACGCACCAAAAGAAGTATAACTTCAAAAAAACTAAAATGTTGACTATAGCTAACTTCAGGGTGTCGGTTTTTTGTGACGGTGTGCGGTTGCATCGTAAAAATTTACTCTTATAATTTTTCCCTAACGCGCATAAAGAAGAATAACTTGAAAACATTGAAATATATTATAATTAGCTATTTGTCACTTAAGTAATTGAACACTCTTATTAAGTTTTTAAAGATTCGTTAGCTTCTAATTATGCAAGAGTTTAGCTGTGGTCGATCAGTGTCTGATCTTAATAGTATTTTTTGATCATTCAGCGCTGATGGACTTAAAATTATGATATGGAGTTTTGCATTTGTTAAATGTGTAAAATAAGTTAAAGAGATATCAGGCTACAAGTAACACAACAGACTATACAAAACACATTATACCTACTTTGACAAAAAAACTTATTTTGTAAGTGTTGTTTCACTACATAAAAAAATGACGGGCGTAAAATATAAGTACCCACTTTTTTTAAAAATAAGTTTTGCTTCTGTGAAAAAAACTGTAAAAGTGCTATAGGTACCTGATTATAAAATTCTTCGTATACGGCCTCAGAAATTGCTTTAGCCACCCCAAACGGTTTACACGAACCAGACAAATCGCTTGTCGTCATTAATATGCCCTAGTAATTTTATCAATATTAATGAAATATGTAATATTTTCATAGTTACATATTATCGACCCGAAACATGACGTAAAAGAAAATTAAAATGGAATATTACGCAAAATAATCGTGTATTATTACGCTATATTTTGAGGAATTATTAGTTAATATCTACAGCATAAAAATTTTTTAGAGCCAGTTACAAGCATTGAAGTAAATGACTTAGATTTAGTATGAATCCAATTGTAAATATATTTCGAATTAATATTAATTTAGAAATTAGTAAATTAAATTTATATGGAAATAGTAAAACTTTGAAACGTTCTAAAATTAGCCACGTAAACTGCATCTTGGCAGCGTCTCCAGCCAAGTTCTGACGAAAGGGAAATGGCAATGTACCGTGGGACACAATTCGTAAACTGTAAGTATATGAAATTTATTAATGGACTAAAATCTTGAATTAAATCCCGAGTGAATACAGAACTTGCACTCATATAGGTAGATCTCGATTAGATCTTGGCTCTCATGTCACTATTATGTTGACGTTTGGAAAATTGAATGAAATTATATATAGATTTGGAATATTCTTAACGTTTACAAAGTTGCGGATTTAATACATATATTATTTATATTACCTTAAGCATCCTCCTATGAGAGTTATTTGTCCAGTCGAATGCACAATCCGTCAAAAGAGGAGTTATTTGCGCGCGAACCTACGTCAATAAAATTGATTCGTTTATTACGTTAGATAATTTTAGTAAGTATAATAAAATATGTCGACGAAGATATCATTTATAATAGTGAGTATGAATATGAAAAATTAATATTTTTTTTATTAATAGGCAAGTATGATTCATGACGATTATTTGAAAATCTTAGGAGATTTGGGTGAATTTCGACGACTTTCAGCTCTATCTATTGCAAAGTATAGGTATGTTATATGTATGTAATGGGCAAACAAATTGCTTTAGAAAAAAAATCTGCTTAAACAATAAAATAAGTTATATAATATTTTTAAGTATGATTAAAGTGGTTTTCGATTTTATAAAAGGTCTATTACCGGTAAAATCGAATAAAAAGCGTACGAGCCAAGGCAGTACATCATTACTCAGGCTTCCTTAGTTTTATAAGCACGGCGATTCGCAGGCCCTCTCTTCAACATTTATATTACATTCATTTCATAGCAATTAATTAGCATTTAATTATTTCGCATTTATTCTATTTTTATACGTGAGTGGAAAATATAGAGCGAAAATAATATCTTCCATTGACCCAGGAACCGTACAAACGGAATACAGTATTGAAATAAGTACGAACCTGAAAATAAACCGCCAAATCCGTGCAGAGGATATTATATTTTAATTCTAGCATTATCCTTTCGCGGTCCGCTATCGAAAGCTTGGATAAAAGATTTTTGTCCTAGAAACAGGTATTAGATTTAGGGCTGCCCGGAAGAGCAAAATTAAACAACAAAACTGGCCATAGCTAGCTTGTAAGCTATTCGTAACGAACATACAGAAATACAACTTTCCTCTAATAATAGTATAAATATGAATAATTTATGTATATTGTTTCTCTAAACAATAAATAGTAAACTAAACAAGAAAATTATAGAATCAAAAAGATTACATATTCTTCTGT
The DNA here is from genome assembly GCA_905332375.1 of Pieris macdunnoughi. NCBI lineage: Eukaryota > Metazoa > Arthropoda > Insecta > Lepidoptera > Pieridae > Pieris > Pieris macdunnoughi. Next base: position 5,027,197 of record CAJOBZ010000015.1, read on the forward strand.
ACCTAAAACACCCTCCACTTTTGGTCTTATTTCCCGTTTCCACGGGAAGTTTTCTTCGTATTATTTACGAACTTAAAAAACAAATTGCCACAAAAAAACTAGCTGTGGTAGTGTTGAAGGACTATCTAATCTCATTGTATCAATAGTATCTCAGCCTGAAAGTACCTCGATAATCTTCTTAGCGAGAAAGTAATGGTGGTGTTCCAGCGTTGAAGAGCGGTACATACTAGCGAGGGGGTGACGCGTCAATTGCAGATAATTATTATTAAAGCCAGGGTGATCCAGGTCATGACACAGGCCAGCCAGCATCAGACCTGCAGTCTGTTCATCAATATTTCTTTTAAAAACAATGTGATGAAAGCTTGTAGCGATATTACGTTAATAGTTCACGCCATTAAAGCGACAGTAGCGCGTTCAAGTATTACGTAGGCACTATAGGGTGGAGGGGGGTCTTTGATTTTTGAGGAAAGGGGGGGATAAATTGCAGTAAATCTCCTTACATAATACTTGAACGGCCCCTGAGTTTAATAATACTAGGATTTCAAATATTCGATTGAAAATGCTATTGCTTCGGATGACACAATATTCATAACTTATACTTGAAACTAATACTTAAAAGATTACCAGCAATGCATAGAGGGGTCTGAATGTCACTTATAAAAATATGTTCTTTATGCACTTTGAATACAGATCTTTAAATATTGACTTAAATATAAGTATAATAAAAACCTCACCTCAACAAAATCAAAATATCCTGTATTATTAACCAACATCAAATACATGGTATGTGTAAAGACAAACGCGTGTTCCGCGTTGTGGTAGGGATTGTCCCGATAAGACAAAAGTACGGTCAGCACAAAATCAGCTAAGTTTTGTCTTTCGAAATTACGGTCAGCAAAAGTTTCCACAAACATGGAGCAAACTAGGCCGGGCATGTCTTCTTTGCTGCCTTCGCTTATGTGGTAATTGTAACTGAATATATTATTATATATATATAAATAGAATGGAGAAACTTAACGCCTACTATGACTTCCTGTCTGTCTGACTGTCAAAATCCAATAATGACGTATTTGCAATAAGTCTCGACTCTAATTCGACCTTAATGGCGATAATAATCAACTTCAAACAGGTATACAACTTATATATAGAAGTCTCCCAAAAAGTTAAAAAACAGTTGTTTGATGAATTCTAAAAAAGTATCTAATTTTATTTTTTTCGCAGAATGTCAATACCTAAAACTGGTAAACGTGAAAATGACCATTCAATTTATCAATGAAATTTGAATTGTTTTTAACTTTATTGTAATGTACAAAGTAAATTGATTAAGCAATAAGTATCCATTGAAGTCTGTTTTAATACAAACAAAAATTGAAAAACATATATAATATATGTGGCGCTAGTGTCGGCTGCCATTGTCATTTTATGTCACAGTCACAGTTAACAACGTCAAAGTCTTATCAGTTTATAACCGTTATTACTTGTGGTTTATTCAATTTTCTAATATTACAAATAACCTACAAATAAACGACTATTTGATTGTTTATGGTAATAGTAATAGTGACTCATTATTGTTATTATAGACTATCAAATAATCGTTAATTTATAGATCTATTGCTCGGACTTTAATAATAATGGCTATGATATTACTATAACTATATTGACTATCAAATAGTCGTTAATTAAAAGATACATTGCTCCGACATTGATAATATTGACTATGAAATTACTATTACTAGTAGTAATTTACTACAGACTATCAGATAGTCTGTTAATTTGTAGATCTAGCAACATTGACAAATCAAATAAACCACTAGAATTTTCGGTTTTAAACAAATTTTACTTTCATGTTATTAAGTTATAATGAAAATGCCTTTGTTCCAACATATATAATAGTTTTAATTTTTTTATGTTAGAAATTGTTTTATTTTATTTTAAAGGAATATTGAGTTACCTTTTGAAGTTGGGCGGTGGTAGAACAACTCCATTAGTTTCCATCAATTCCTCTAGATCATGTCTGCACGGTAAGAGATGCAAACCCATCAGATTTGAGTAAACCTTATTAAGATTTTCCTGAAATAATAAAACTATTTTAAAAATATCACGAATTTGTTTAAGACATTGAGGCTCGTACTTAAACCTAGTCTTAAGAGCTGTCAAACCATTACTTTTAGTGAAGTTTAATATTTATTTATTTATTTACAAATTACAGCCCATGCATGGCCAAGCTTAGACTAAAAATAACATAAAACTACAATAAAATACAATTAAGTTATTTACAAAATCTTATCCCCTTCAAGTATACTCTCAAATCACAGTATACTACCCCCATACGCTTCCCAAATAGGTCCCTCCACGGTGAAGAGTCGAGAAACCCATTAAGCAGCGAGTAACCGAGGAATGGGCGCTTGTTGTCGCTGGACAGTGCGAGCCGAACGCACAGCAAAAAGGTTATGTTTCCGGCAGCGGTAATAGTTGTCCGGAACGTACAGCCTCATGATATATTTGACAGTGCTCAAGACGAAGTGGGTAGTTTAAAAAGTAAACACTCTTATACGAGGGGAGGTCCAAAAGTTCGTGGAATGAAAGGGTTTTAGTAAAAATGAAACAGTAAATTTATTTTTCCTTTTCAATATAATCACCCTTAAGCTCAATACATTTATTAGATCTATGAATTAATTTTTCTAAACCATCGTAAAAATATTTTTTATCTTTTCCCTCAAAATGAGCCAAAATTGCCTCCTTTACCTCATTGTCGTCGGAAAATTTCCTTCCCCTTAAGTCTTTTTTTAAATTGGGGAACAAATAAAAATCACTTGGGGCCAGATCTGGACTATAGGGTGGGTGGACTAGTGATTCGAAGCCATGCGTGTGTAGAGCAGCCATTGCAACTTTGCTCTTGTGAACCGGCGCGTTGTCTTGCAAGAGCAACACACCCTTGGTCAATTTTCCCCGACGTTTTTCTTTGATGGCATCCTTTAATTTTTCTAGTATTGTTGCGTAGTATTCTCCGGTTATGGTCCAGCCCTTTTCTTTATAATCAATCAGTATTATCCCCTCACAATCCCAAAAACAGTAGCCATCAACTTTCCAGCCGACTCCGACACTTTGAATTTCTTTGGCGGTGGTGTCCCCTTTTTATGCCATTGCATGGACTCTTGTTTGGACTCAAGCTCGAAGTGATGAACCCATGTTTCATCGCCGGTAACAATTCGCTCCAAAATCGATCCAGGATCGTCGCTACACAACTCCAAAAAATGTTTTGACGCTTCGACGCGCTGCTGTTTTTGAAGCGGCGTGAGCATTCTCGGTACCCATCTTGCACTGACTTTTGTCATACCCAGGTGGTCATGTAGGATTCGCAAAATTGTGGTATCTGATACTCCAACTAATGCAGATAACTGTTTTTTCTTCAAACGGGTGTCCTCCAGTACAATTTTTTCCACTTTTTCGACGATGTCTGATGTGGTGGCCTCAACTGGCCTTCCTGAACGGGGGTCGTCTTCAATCGACTCCCGACCATGTTTAAAAAGACCATGCCATTTGTAAATCATTGATTTACTAGGGCACTGTTCCCCGTAAACAGTTTCCATTTCATTCAAAATGGTCTGAGCGTTCTTTCCTTGCTTGGTAAGGAATTTAATGACAGCACGGTGTTCAATTTTCTCCATAGTTTCAGTTTTCTTCCGGATTGACGTGTTTAGCAGGCGAGTGTTCGTAAACGAATGACGCAATAGGGCTGAAACTCCATTTATATACTAATTATGAGTCCCCAATTAGTATGACACTAAGCGAGCGCCCCTATCCCCACTCCATCCCCTCCATTCCACGAACTTTTGGACCTCCCCTCGTAATTACATCTACCCGCATTCAACGAACATTTAACGATACATACATGGTATATTTTCTTGGTCTGCATATTGTAGAAATGAACTATGAGTGAGCAATAGTTAACAAAAACACTGAATATCATCTCATCGTCAGTGTCAAATGGCTGGGCATTTGTTTTATTTGTTAGTTGGACCACACCTATAAAAAGCACACCTGTGTTAATAAGCTCGTAGTCGTGAATTTAGTTGAGAATTTCATTATTTTTTAATTTTAAATTGATTGACATTAAAATATGAATCAGTATTACGTAAAATATAACAATAGAAACTTTGTAATCAGTAAATTTGCTTGAGCCCATTAATCCTGAACAAAATATTTTAAAGCAAAAATTGTCTTGACCACAAAAGGTAAATTACCTATTTACTTGGAAATAGTTACTAACAAAACCAACACAGGTTTGTGTCCCATTACCCACAGGTGGCATGTTTGTGCGAAAAATCCAGAAAAAAATTGCTAGGTAAAAGGAAATCCCATAATTCTAACCAATAACCCCATTTTTGTCCATAATGGGGGCAACAAGGCTCGTTCTGACAACTGTCCCAGTGGTGGGATCTATTTCTTTCGTAAACCGAGGGTCGCGGTACACATCGCGTAGGTTCAGTACCTGACCTGTACGAGCGACTAGACCTGCTGGTGTCTGTTCTTGGCTTAAGCTGGAAATTATAACGTGGTCTTATTTTGATGCAAAGCTCTAAAACGACGTACTTAACAATTCCAGCGATTTTTATAATGATAATTTAGTGACGGTAGATATTTCGTACATTTTTCGAAAATTTTAAATAAAGAGTTTCTTATATATACATATAAGAAAAATGGTCTTCGTTTGAGGCTCCTTCACGCCTAAACCACTGATCGTATCGACATGAAACTACTGCCATTCGATGCAAAATTTTTAAATTCCAACGTTCCTTCATTTTTTAATTGCTGTTTTACTTTTATGAAAATTTATACATACGGACTTAACCGCGGAAACATTCCTAGAACCTCAAAACGTCAACATCTGTTAAAAACTCGATTTTCGAAAATTTTCAATTTTCTTAGCGGGAAGTTAAAAAGAAGAATAATAAAAATATGAAAAAAAAATAATAATAATGAAACATAAAATTTTATTTATTTCCTATTTTAATTCGCCCAGCAAAGCGGGCGGGAAACGGCTAGTATCGTATATAACATTTTATTAGCATAAAAATGTAAAGTATGGTGCTTAAATTCGTTAGGTAAATATATGTTTTATGCCAAAAATCTAAAGTTACAGGAAATACTGTTTAACTGCCTCTATATGAATTAAATGAGCGTACAGTTTATTAAAGTTTTCGCTGCCTATAGACATCAGTAACGCGGAAATGCTTACAAGTGCGTTGCGGCTTTGGCCGCCTGTCAAAATTTTACTAAATTTAGACATTATAACGACATAGTATTGTCTTTTATTGACATAACCTTTACACATTTAAAGAAAACACTTTTGTACTGGAATGAAGTTACGTATTATTATAAGTGTTCACGCACGCTGTAAAGCACGCGAAACGTCGGTTAAATTTAAAATCATGTAAAATAATTGTAAATTTTTAATAATACATTACTTCAATCCGGTAAAAAAGTGTTTTCTTTAATTATAACGACATTTTATCTTTACTCCTACACTAGAATATATAAAATGTAATAATGGATGTAGCTACGTTTACGAAACTCATATTGTAATTATATGTTTACTATATTTTGACAAGCTTTTTACCTACCATTTTTAGTTCACTCCTTTAAACCGTGAATTATTTACAATATAGACAAATATTACTAACTTAACTTTCATCTTCCTACGAGGCATGGTGGTATTCTCCGAACTCCAACCATCATCCCACATATCTGCTTGCAGGTGTTCACCTATATGCTCCCGGTCAATGATAAAGAAACTACTTCTCATAGCGCCAATAAAGGATTTTATCACCGCCTGTTGTAACAAGTTAACAATCCATTTATTTTCGTATATTGCGCTGGCGATATAATTTTTTCTTATTGAATAACTCTCCTAGTCATAATCCTCAAATATCTAATATAATTTTTATCGCTCTGATTATAAATAATACTTACAAAATATGCTATATAAATTAGACTTAAGATTGGTAGAAGAATAGAGAGCTATATGAGAAAGGAGGCTGCTAACATATGTTTATGTTTTTATAACATTTAGGACATTTTCATTCAATTAGAAATCAAAATTAGATCCATCGTTGTGAACATAAGAACTTAAATCTATTGAATTTTGGATTATATACTTCCTATTGTATACCGTACAATAATGTACGCCCAATTAAATGAAATATGTTTAACTTACTTAATTAAAGTGTACACACATTATAGGTAGAATGCAGTCGTGCGGAACATCGATTCCATCGGAGTATGAAAGTTATGGAATATTGGGTACACACACTTATTCCATATAATATCGGCTGTGTAACTGGAAAGTCTCAATAGAGAAAGCCGGCGTGACGCGTGAGGCTTGGAGAAGATTATAAGTATCCTCTAACGGCTTATAATATATAAATCTGGAACAGCTGGGTTAACACAGAACACAGTGCATTACCTACAACTATTAGCTACAAGGATGTCTAACGTTTGCTCACCAGCATATCAGTGAGCATCGTATCAATAGAAGCGAGATCACAGAAGTAATTGTGTAGCAACGTTCTAAGCTCGCTGTTAAGATGAGCTGTCTTTTGGAGAGTGATCCTTGCTTGAGCCTGATGCACGGCAGCGCCCGACCAGCACGCCACACTTACCACAGTGTATATTATGTTCTGAAAAATAATTTCCAATTTTGTACTGCGAATGACCGTTATAGGTCCTTTATCGTATTTTGTATTGTTTTGTATACTTTGAAGTTATAATTATTATTCGTTCATGATTGTGTTCACCGTAATCACATATAATATGTACGTAGGTATTTTATAACAATTTTCAGTTGATAATTTTAAAAACATTAAAATTGCATGTCACCGATTCTACACCTAATAGAATTGAACCTAAGGGGTAATAATTATTGCTTAAAAGGGTTTCGTTTAGAAGATAGAACACTGATTAGTGTCTACCCTTTTTCTTTACCTACCAGAGTATATTAGATAATATAAAACCTGCAATCGGGTAAGGTTTAAAACAAACTTCCTTTACATAATTGTAAATTGTCATCATTAATAGCCTATAGCCAAAAACGTACATAACTTACATGATCGTAAGGTTCACAATGCGTCCTAAACAGTTCTAGCACAGCGTAGCAGTCGCCATCTGGTTTAAGTACTGGCATACACAGCGCCACTTTTGCGTCTACCCACTTCAGACCCTCCGAAAATCGACGATCCCTTTGCACGTCTTCTATTACTAGGTATTCTTTAGTAAAGGCAACGTGTGCTGATGCTATTTTATCTTCCTCTATGTATACAAAATAATTAAGATAAATTAATTTATAATAAAACGCGGTCACATATACGTATATAAATAATTTTGATAGAACGAAGAAACAGATTCCAGAATTTTTTGCCAACAATATTTGTCAATCACTAATTCTTAAAAATAATGTTTAACATACCTATAGGTATATTAACTTCATGCCTTTCAGGATTTTTTGTGTTTTGGGTCATCAAAACAATCTCATTTTTAATCGGATCAACAATGTATACAAACACGCCTGAAATTGTAAATATGTTCTAAATATCAATGTACATATTACTATTAATTATAACTTGATCAATACATACCTGAACTATTCGTAACAGCTTTTAAAACATTAGCTGTTTCATATAATAATGAGTTAAGATCAACTGTGTCCTCTAGGAACACATTAAATCTATTTATATCCAAGTAAGGTCCTTCTCTCACCTCTTCCTTAACATCCTTTCGTTCTATTTCCGCATATGGCGCTATCACACGTCGAGTTATTTTATCCAATTTGTCTGATGGTACCAAAAAGTGTGATTGCACTTTAGACACACTATGCTGAGCTTCATCGCCTTGTTTAATTGTATCCAGACGACTTTTTACAGATTTAACGCTTCGTGGAGTAGGATCCACCATAATTAAGGATTTTTTAATCTTTTCACACACTTTTCTATGCAATTATTTGACAGGTGTCATGACCATGTAGATACAAAAATATTAAAGTACACTAATGGCACAATAATAATAATAATTTATGAGCCTATTATAATTTTTGAATTATAATATATTTTAATAAATAAAACTAAAGGTAAAATTTGAAATAGAAAACACAATATAAGTTTTTAGGTGTTGTATATATTTGAATACCTTTATTTTTGATAAGTATTATACCCTTTCCTTTAAAAACTGTCATTGTCAAATTTATAATACAACATTCATTTTACATTTACAGGGATCATTGAAGATAACATGTCACAGAAAAATTACTAGTAAACATAGACGGTGTATAAAGCATGTAGACTAGTGTCATTTTAACATAAAAACCAAGCAAAATCTGGCCAATTTATATGTCTGACTAAAAATGGCTCTCAAAGTCAAAGCCAATGAAATGGCTAGTACTCATTACTTCATATGACAATTTGTTTAGTAATACATCACAAACTTATTAACAGAAACATAGTCCGCTGAGCAGGGCTAAATATATTTTTTTTAAGTTAAGACTGAGTGCATACACCTGCTTAAGATGAATTACTGTGATTTGTCATTTAACAAAAGCTTAAATCTAATTTGTGTACACTTAAAATGTATAAGGATCAGTCCAGATTTCAATGTACAAAACTTATGGCCAAGTTATTAGTTTCCTGTCCTTTTTTGGTGGTGTACAATCTTCATTATCCTAAAAAATATAATATGACTGTTAAAATACTGCAATCATATAAAAATTACGTTCTAATTATTGGCTTTATTGTCTTAGGACAAAATTTGTACACACATTACATTTGCCACCTAAAGAATGTAATAGCAATAAAGGCATACCACTAACCGGACAAACTGGGACTTTTCTTTTAAAGTTATCATTTTCTTTAACTAAATTAACATCCAATTTTATTCTTTTAATATGTCCTGACAGAAGATCTGGTGGTGGATTTAGTTTCTCATCATCTGGTTTACTTTTTGTCTTTAAATTATGCCAATTGTTTATACTTTGTACTGCATTAAGCTTAGAAGGTGATTCTGGGCTGCTATTTCTATTTTTATTTAAAACTTTCCCTCTACCAGTGTCCTTGTATTTTCGTTGTCCATAAGGGACGCAGAAGTTGTGAAATATAGATAATAGTTTATCTCTTTGCATGGTATGTAAATTTGGCACTCGTAAGCGTCTCTATAACAATATACTTCATTAAAAACACTAAAATGTTAGAGCAAAAATGAAGTACAATTATAGATTTTTACCTCTTCGATAATTAATAAAAGTTCTTCATTGCTCATTAATTCTGGATGAAGCAACTTGTCGCAAGATGAAGCCATAGTTCTTTACATTATTTAATTCATTACAGAAATTCTTTTATGTACAAAAAAACATTAACCTATAAACTATAAAAGCAAGTCAAAAACTCAAAACTCATAATTCAAAATAATTTCAAGTGGCAGTTAGTATTTGATAGTAAATATCCGATGACATTTAACACTGACAGTGACTATTGACTATCAACAACCTATTGATTAATTTATTTTCCGAATGTTTTACTATTTGTCAGACAAAGTTCTACGACGTCACTGTCATTGTTTTGTTTTCAAGCAAATTCCTGTTTTGACAATTTATTGTCATTCTTGATTCTGTAGTTTTCGTGTATGATTGTTTGCTTCACCCGTGCAATATTTCTGATTTTATTTAAAAAAACGAAATTTCTTAAATCTTTAGTTAAATTTTCTTAATTAAGTTTTTATTAATACTAATACTAGTTTTTGTGTCAACAGAAACGGGGTATCATAAAAGTGACCCTCGCCCGATTTACTTTAATGAAAAAAATAAATTCGCGCTTATTTAATATCTTCATGAGACAAACTATTAAATTTATAAACTGTATTAAAGTGTGATAAAATTGCGCGCAAATGCAAAACGTCCTCGGGAAAATATCGATGTGCGGTTCGGACCCGGAGTTGTGTGTTCGGTGGGACTATGTTATTCCTCAGTGCCTTAGCAATCGGAGTGATAACAAGCCTTCAGAATGGTACGGTGGAGCTAACGGCGACGGACAGTGACATAGCATCAACGACGACAGATATGGGCTTGATAGAGACCTCGAGGGTACCTGATAGCGGTGATTTTGTGAACGTGACCATTCAAGAACGGCCCTCGATGTGGGACTTGTATTTGAACCACTGCCCGCGTTGGAGGCCCATAAACCATATATTTTTTCAAGTATCAAATGTGTTCTTCTTGCTCTCATTTTTGGCACCCCACACTCCTAGTGGTCTCATTTGGCTACGTGTTGCCCTTATCCTAGGCTGCACCTTCTCTGGCCTGTGGGCTTGGAGTATAGAGTGCTATTTGGATGCTGTGCTGTGGAATAGTGCTTTTATCATTATTAATTTTGTGTACTTTGCTGTTCAGTTTTATTTGATGAGGCCTATCAAGTTTCACAAGGAGATTGAAGAGGTAAAACACTTTTAAATACAATTTTATTACTACAAGTTTAGATAAATATTACTTTCTTTTCTAAAATAAATGAGGGTAGCTATATTCAACACAACATAACTCATAACTTGTGTTAAAATAAACAAGTTGACTCAGAAAACATATTTTCAATAATAATATTTTTTATTGCGGTTTAGTAATACAATTATCAGTTTTCTTTATGCAGAATAATTGTTTAAAGAATACTTCCATATTGCTATTAAACTGAGACAAACAAAACTTCCTATATATATATATATATATATATATTGGGATTTTCTGACTTTTTTGACTTCCCATTTAATTTCATTGTGATAGAAATATTTTAAGTATAATATAATCATTATATTGTCTGAATACTTTATATAATTTTCCTTGTTTTTATAAATTTAACTTATTTATAATGTATAGATATGTAGTGCTGTTTACCTTTTGATAAGGGATCACTGCACTTTCATTAGTTAATGTATTCTCTACATCAAGATAGACAGTAGAAAGTTTAATAACTTACATTAATTATTGAAACAATCAGTTCTTGTATAATTTTTGTGAGATATTCCAATACTTCTTTGTGGTCAGGTAAAATAAAATTTATCTTTTATGTTGCAGTATATATATATAAATTATATACACAAGAACAATTTTAAATTTTGCAAAATTTGATTTATTTATATAATATATTATTACATAGTTTGATCTATTTTGTGCCTTACAATATCAGTCACAAAATATATTTTATCTCTTCTATATTTTAGAAATATAAATTAAATTTTATCATGGTTGTCTCTGTAAAATTAAATAGTTAATATTAGTAGACCACTATTTTAGTACATAAGGCATCTTTATCACAATTATACCCATTTAAGTCGGGTAAAATAAATTTGGTAAACCGAAAATGGTTGCTGAAAATTTCTGTAGTTTTTCTGTCCTAGAGTGATGTAATATTGCAGATACTCATTGAATTTCAAAGTGCAGAATACTTTATTCATAATGCTATTTTTATTCAAATGCACAAAAGTTTCTATCACATTATTCATTTTTATATCTTTATAGCTACCACGAAGTAATTACTTCACGCGAATTTTTATCTATCGTAAAATATTATAAGTTATAACACACTAAACGTTTATTTTACCACTTTAGTTAAAATAGTTTTACTTTACAAAATTTTTTTGCAAAACTATTTTTACCATAGTGTTAAAAATACCATTATCAATTTTGAATGCATACAGATAGTTCTGAAGGTCTTCTATTAACCAATAGTTAAAGGAATGCTTATGATTAAAAACAGAAGTATCCAAAATGAAATTTTGTGTATTAAAATTACCTTATTGTTAAAAAAGATCAACCTAAAAGTTTACATGTTCTAACACAATACATTTGGTTCGATAACAAGTATAAAATCGTATAATAAATTTGGTTCTTTCTCGCCAAAAGGTCAAATACGTCTTAGTAAATTCGATAAATTCGCTTTCTTTCATTGATTTACTAGAAAAACGTATAACAGATGAAAAAGTTTTATTATTGTCAACTTTTACTTCCAATAATAGAATTTATCGATACTAAAATATGAAGCCATGTGTTAAAGTAATTTACCAGAACCCAATATGGTGTTGTATAGCAAATCGCGTCTGCTTCAATGAATCACGTTTCGAAAGTCGATATCGAGGTTTAAATCGTGGTTCAAGTACGTCCAAAACTTATTAATTATTCAGTTTACACGATTTTATTATTGATAGTTAACGATACCTATTTAGGCGTATTTGACAGCCAACTTTTGTAACATATTTTCCTGTCAACAAAATATAGAAAATACTCTATATTACAGCTTGACATTGTATTGAATTCCAAATTCGGCTTAGAACTCCGCGATACGAATGTTTTACAATAGTAATATTTGATATAGAACAATCACAATTTACGTTTCGTAATTAATATTCTGACTCAAGATATTGGAGAATCGGAACAGTTGCTTAACTTTGAGTTAGAAACATTGTAGCTACCGTGGTTTTGATTCGCTGTTCTACTAATTGCCGACTAAATCTGACTACAAGTCATCATAAATCACGAGAAATTACTGTTTAGTTCCTTATCACAAATTTGAAATCATTACAAAATGTTAATTAGTTAACGAATGAATGTAACAGTAACGAGATATTTGAATGGTTAAGTTAAAAAAGGCGTAGTTCACCAGGTATGTGATTATTACAATAAATTAAAAGATAACTGACTGAGACATTTTAATAAGTAGTCAGCTTTTTATGTCATCTGATCTTACAAGGAAGAATGAACTTGCATTTGCAGACATGTAGTTATTTTTATACTTAATTAAAACAAATATAAAAGCAATTAATTCTAAATGTGAGTCTTATTTCCCGGTAAAATTGTCGTTCGATTCATTGTCTACAGGAAGATGGGGTATTTAGTGCGAGGAAATTGCGACGCCGCCATTCTTATACTTTTATACGCAATATGTCAGGAAAAATATATATTGGTACATACATATAATAACAGACCATTTAAATGTTGCTGTTATTTTTTCAAATGTAACTTGATCTTTGAGGGTAAAAATCTCAGATACATCCATAGTGTTGTAATCGTCGAAAAATGTTGCCTAATTTTCAAGCTAATATGTGTGGCATAGCCCCTAATTTGCGCAGTCCTTTTTGAACACATTCAAGACGTTTTCGACACCCATTACGGATAAAGGTACCTTAATAACTTCTACCCGCAACAGTTGTAATATGTAATTTTGTGAATAGTATAAGTAATTGTTGGGTAGTTTTCTGTTCTCCAAAAACTAGATAGCTAAACCAAAAATATATAATAATGTATTACACGTGAAATAATTTAAATGACAACCAAAATATACAAACAAAGTTGAGCGTTTCATAGATTTTGGTTACAAATTGAATTTAAAACCAACAATTCCCGTAAATGTATTACACCAGCGAAATTTACAGTGATTGTGTGAAAGGGTCATTTAACTTAGAACTGGGTTAAGTGTACTTTATATAGGACGATGGCTTCGCTTTGAGTGGTCTACATTTATCATGAATAAATGCCGGTATTATCCGAAATATTTCAATGTACTTAGAGATTTAGATAATATTTATCGGATGTATGTGTTATCGTTTTAATAGTAAAAAAAGATAAACGTCTCATTAATGCGATTACAGTTTTATTATTACTATATTTCTTTAAAAATCCCACCTATTTAAGCCTAGTAATTGCTTACTGGTAGATATACTATTCAAATTTAGGTCGAGTCTAGCCCATCCAGCTATTTGAGTAGAGTAGAGCTTTGAGTCCTCCAGTATGGCTGCGTAAAAGCATTTCTGCCGAAAATGAAACAGAATTCCGTAAAGGGTCCGTAGACGTGGCCACTCACTACAGTTTCATCTGTAAAATGTATCATAATTACAAAAAATCTTGGTGAAGAAATTTAAGGAGATTTAAGAAAATTCACTACTTAGGCATATAATTGTTGGTCTAACAATTATGTTGGTTAGTTTAAATCAGTGTTTCCCAGCCTTTTTTGTGCCAAGCCTTACTAAAATTCTTATGACCCCCCCCTCCCATTTATTCAACATTCAACATACATAACTTCTAATTTGAAAAAAAACAATTGTTAAATTAAAGGAACATAAATTAAACCTTTCGTATTTTTCTGTTTTAGGAAAAACTTACCAGGAAATTGTTCGATACGATAAACATGAAAAACTTAAATTCTAATTAAAATAATTTTCAATCCAATCAAATTGCCCTCCTGTGGGGCGTGGGCCAGTAGGTATATATATAAACATGCATATGTGTAAAACTATTTAGTAATTACAAGGGTTTATTACAAGTAATATTATTTATTTACATTTTGTTGCTTTATGATAAAAAAAATTAACAAAATTACATGTAAAGGAAACGCAACTGGCGGCCTTATCGCTTTCGAGCGATCTCTTCCAGGCAACCACTGTGAGAAAAGAAAAAAAAAATGTATTAAATTATATAAGGTAGGCAAGAAGTGCAAAAATACATGTATTACAAGTAGTTGTTCAGAAAAAAAAACTAAACAGGAACAAAACACAAACTAGACTAATAAAGGATACATGAAAAAAATAAAAAAAATAAAAAGGGCAAATGAATCATTATAATTTAATTTAATATCAGTCTCACGTCAGTTAGTAGGTATTATTAAAGTTGGGGATACGTTATTATCCAATTAAGCTTAACATAAAAATGATAAGAGGCTTGCGTTCAATGTCATCCAGCAGCCTTTTTAAATAATTATCATTTAGCAATACTAAATTATACTTGAAGCCTTAGAAATGGCAATCTAGTTATAATTACCTATAGTATATATGTATATACAAATATATTTACTGCTTACACACGGTTCATATTATATTTATTCAGAGACGTCTTGGAACTAAGTATAACACCCGTTTGTCAAAAATGTTTTAAATTCGACATACAGTTATCATATTTAGCACTAAGTCTCGAATTTAACAATCCTGTTCTCGTCGCTATAACCTCAGTGTTACTTTGATAATGATGAGGCTAAATAATATTATCAATTTTTTAACTAATCTTCTAGCTGGATTATTTAAAGATTAGATATGTTTTGAATAGGGTCCAAATTAATATGATGATTGTTGATAAAGTGCGTTATGCATCGGACTCGATGCATTTCTCTTGTACTGTTCCATATTCATATTATTATTTTTTGGTAAAAGAAGTAGCCTTCTACTAGTGTTATCTGATCTTAAATATAAAGAATTTAAAAGCAGCATTTTTATCCAAGGTTTTTTCTCGAAACATTAAGCTTATCAGTCTATTGTACTAGTGTTAGAATTCGTGACGAGCGTTGTCGCACGAGAATGTGTTCATTACTCACTTTCGGATTACACGCTTAACGCGAGCACATCTTCATACCATTGTAGATAAAGACTTAAGATCTTAGAGAGATAGAAACGTAAAACAAAATTTGAATACCAATCGCTTTACGCAATTCTTTTCGTCTTCCGCAAAGGGTGCCACAAATGTATGTGAAGCGTTTAATACTTTATCAACCTCATTGCAGAAATATCCCTTTTTAACTTGACTTTTTTCGTTCATTTTAATAATTCCAGCTTTAATTAATAAAAATAGTAATACATTGCATTAAGTCCATGTCTTTATGTTTAACATACACAACCTCCGACGAAATGATGGCCTCCTCCAAACCTTCCACTTGTCTCTCATCCTCGCCACCATTTTCCAATCCTTTCCCGCTATCCCTTTTAATTCTAAAGTTATACCTTTCGATATTATATATCGAATCATAATAAAAGTCCTTCATTGATTTATTCTTCCTTCCATAAGTCCATAGTCGGACATAAAATTTCAATAAGGTAATATATATAAATATAGATAATACTAAGGATAATTTAATGGACGACTCTGAGTCACAATTTAATAGCTATCGCTTAAAATGACGAATTTAGATTAATTTAGGTATGAACGACTGTTTTAAATTTACTCAAAATTAACATGCGAGGCGGCGCCTATCATTCTGTAACATCCAATTTGTGGAGACAAATGTTGATCAAGTTTGTTTTTATTATTTTGTGTTCTTTAATAGAATATTCTGTGTTGATTGCAGGAGTTCGAGTTGCTTTATATGTGTAAATAATTTTGGTAACGGCTATGAAGGCACGAACTTGTTTTCGCCTTAATATTATTTTTTTGCTTAGCCTTTTTAGCAGCTACATATGCTACCCCATAGAAACTGTTCGCTTTTCTTAAAAAAAAATTTAAGTAGATACTAATGAAAATTTTTGAATTTTTCTCTTCATAAAACCTTCATCAGAGTTAAAGGAATTAATTAAAAAAATACTCGAATTGGTACAGCCTTCGAGTTTTGAGCTTAGCAACATATTTTGCGATTCATTCTTATTTATATATTATTCTCATTATTAACAATTTTATTTAGGAGAACAGCAAAGTTCATCAATATAGGTAGACTATGCCCGATCATGTAACTGATAAGATATTTATTACAGCATTGGTAATCGATTTTTCTATTTCGATCTTTCAATTCTAACTACTATAAACTATTAATTATCACTTATCCAAAGAAATGATTTAAGTTATTCAGATAGAAAAATAATTCAATGAACATAAACTTAGTAAAACTTAAATTTCGTAGTTAAGGCAAATACATGTATAACATGTTGTCTCATAGAAAAACAAAATTTAAGGAGAGTATAGGATTTAAAAAAAAATGTTTTTTTAACATTACTTAGATGTATGTAGAAATCAATATTTTTTTATTATTACCGAACGTTACGACATAGGCACTTCGTGTACTCCAATACAATGCGGTATGTTTAATAATTCTGACCGCATCATAACGTGCCGTTAAAATTTATTGCTGAAACTCAAAGTGATTCCAGTTTTATGTCCAAAATTGATCCATATTTTCTTAAATGATATAAGCGATTCTATTTTGTAATAAAAAGTAACAGTATTTAGTGACGGTGACTAGTAGTTCATCCTATGCAATAATTAGTTCAGTTATGTGATATAACACGTGTTATTTTACGCATCAATTTTGGATGATTGAAGCAGATTTGTCTGACAGCTGGCTGTTGACTGCAACTTCGCAGTTTACTTTCTTGTTCTGTCTTAGCTGATGAGTCTTTAATGGTTTCAAGACACAAAGTTTCAAGTTGGTTTTTAAGACACAAAGTGCGAGGAAAGGCCGGCAACGCAACCACTTAAAATGGGTGTCTGTGGGCTGCGATGACTGCCCTTTTTTGGGCGTCCCGCAGGCTCGTTTGTCCCCCTATTACATAAAAAAAAAGATGTCATAAAATGCGTCAATGGGCAAAATTTCTACTTTGTTGTTTTTAGCATCTCCCTACTCCCCCTACTCCTGAGTTACAACTGTATACAGACGATTTTAATGGTAATCATTTCTTTATATTATTCCTAATGGCCTGGCTTGATTCTCTCGGGTTATGGCACCTTCAGAAAGTGAGAGCTGTGAAACATTCATACTGTTATTTATTACCACTCTAGCGAGACGCTTTACCGCTTCCGAAAGTGATAATAAATCCTAACGATAAACAGAAATATTTTTGTTGTTAGAATATATTTCTAGCCTTTGAATAGAGAAAATAGTCAAAAATCTTACGCCTTGGTTCATTAAGAGTCAAAGCTCTCTGGATCTAGAAATTCTGCCTTTATATTGATAACAATTCCTAGCGCTGGGACTCTGTTACCAATAGCTCACAGCTCGATATAGTTCTTTCAATATCCGTACTCAACATTGAATTCGGGATCGCTGTTCTATTTGGCGTTTGGCGACAACGGTGCAAGGTACCAACAACATCCAACCAGGTATTGTTTCTGCAGAAGGCCTACTCTGTAAAACTAACACAAGTGTAGTTGACACAATAATACCAGAATTAATGCTGCTAACCGAGACATGGATTTAGCATGCTTACTGCTGGACCTTAAACAAATTCATAATTATTATCTCTGCTGGTAGTAGTTCAAGATTTGGTATTTGTACTCTAGGATTTCTAGGGCCTATTGTTACATTGATTCTATAATCGGCTGACTGGTCTTATGGTTTTACAGAGTACCTACAAACGTTTTGATTCTCGTCGAAAAATCAGCTGTAGCAAACAAGACAGAATTTCCTATTGAAAGTGCATCGTAATCTTTATAAACCATATATTGTTTTGCAGTCAAGGTCTCACATATGCAAAGATATTATTTTAAACTTGAGTTGTAGTTACGTTACAATGTATCCTACATACGTTATGGTCATATCTATGTATCATGTAGTAAACTTTAATAAATAAATAGAGAACCGGCGTTCAGACCAATGTGACCTAAATGGTGACCTTGGCCGGTACTCTGTAACTCCTAGTAGCGATAGCCATTCTGACTTCAACGTTGAGTGCCGCGCGATCTTAAGGTTCCAACTGAATCAGCGCTATGGATGTTGAAAACTAATCGATTGGTATCACCATTGGGTTCCTATGGAGTCTAATTATTCCGATCAGTTTCTGGTAACACCTGCGGTTGCTCTATAATAACCTACTGGAGGTGCTTCCCTCATTACCAATATCCATGGATTGGATTGTTTTACGAGTTGTATAACTTCCCCATTCACCTTCAGATAAAACTAAGTACAAACACATGTCATTCTAAATGGTATAAAGTAAAAATGATTACAAATATGAATTTCCTGATTGATTTATTGATATGATTAGAAAGAGCAAGTATAGGCACTTTTAAATCGATAGTTGATGGAAATAAATTGACCTGTTTATATTCAACCCTATTTGTACGTGTCCCCCAGTCGATGGGTTAGTGGGGCGGGGTGAATGACATTTTGTGTGTGGTAACTGAAATTGCAATTTTTCTTACGTGTTGACATTAATTTGATTATAGTATCTATGGGTAAGATTCAGAGTCGAAACATAGCACTATAACTCTCGTATAACATATTCGATTCTATTACAAAAACGCTAAAAAAAATATATGTTAAATTTTAGGTATGTTTTTAAAAATACCCATTAAAAGCTATTGTATTGATTTAAGATGACTTTTTACTTAATGTTACTAAGAGCGTACCAAGTCGTAAAAGGCAGGCAACGCTCTTGCAAGCAGCAGTGCAGCAGCCTGTCTGGCAGTTTGAGTGTCCATGGGCGGCGGTATCACTGAACATCAGATGAGCTTCCTGTCGTTGGCGCACCGTACTATAAAAAAATGTATCTGTATAAAATACAGATCCTTTCATAAATTCGTAATGTCGAAATAATACTCAAATTTATAATCCTGGAATGGGAGTCACTTATCGCAACTAATTTAAAAATACATAATATAATCTTTGCTTCTTATGTATTTAATTTCATTATAATTAGTTCAGCAAGCATGGACTTTACACATTTCGGTATACTTGCTCTAATTATTTATTGCCTCCAGCACAGTTTCAGCGAAGTCCAGTGCCAAAAAGGCATGCCAGATTTGAGCTAAAATAATGACATAAGTAGTTGGACAGAGAATAAAATTGACCTACTTTTACTTATTTGCTACGGAGATGAGTCTTCGACGTTTCTCGTGATTAAAAATCTCTTCAAGTTGCCGTTTTGTTTGAGATATTTCATACGTCGCGTCGCTTAGGTGTAATAGGTTACTTTTGTGCTGGTGCATTCTAGGTATATGAGTGAACTGGCAAAAGTACTCGTACTATTATTTGTTAATGCCTATAGTAGTTAGTTAATTTCTTGTATTTTTTATTGTGTAATTTTGTTTTTCTTATTAATTTCGTATGCTTTTTTTTGTTTCGTCTGTAAATTTTATTTACTTATTGTTCACTCTTGTCAATTTTGGGTCTATAAATAAATAAATTTCTTTGAACCACTTCGACTTCTTGTGTTATCTATACTTTTATAGCTGTATTAGTATTTATTTAGATGACTATAGATAAAGACAACGATTACATAGATTAAAGAGGATTTAACGTTTAACGGAGTTTTCCTCAAAGTTCAAACACGGATGTGTGATATATTTTAATTGAAATTCTTACTTTTATACTTTTATCGCTATTAAAGCTTAGTAGTTTTAAATGTGACTGACGCTCAATAAGTAAATGACAAATTGCCCAAGTATTTAATTATTGCAAAAACTTTTCATAGCATACCATGAATTATAAGCCATTAAGTATGTATGAAGAGCAATGTGGCCTAGTGGCGTGTGACTCTTAACCCTGAGGTCGTAGGTTCGATCCCCGGCAGTGCACCAATGGATTTTCTATGTGCGCATTTAATATTCGCTCGAACGGTGAAGGAAAACATCGTGAAGTAATCGGCCTGCCTTAGACACAAAATCTCGACGGCGTGTGTCAGGCACAGGAGGCTGATCACCTACTTGCCTATAAGATTGACAAATGATCATGTAACAGATACAGAAATCTGAGGCCCAGATCTAAAAAGGTTGTAGCGCCACTGATTTTTTAAAAGTATGTAGGTAAGTGACGGTTAAAATCGAGAATGTAATTAAATTAACGTGAAATAAATGAATTTTATTTATTAACCAACGCGGGTAACGTATGAAAAATCCACAGAGTTCTAAAATATTTGACCCAGTCGATGCCTAGTATGAAGCTTTTGCGAGCTATATATATATATATGTGTATAATGTGTATATCTACACAATACCAGTTACGTTATGTCGCATTAATCAATTTATGCAAAGGCGTCTCCCAAACAAGACTCACAACATCCAATATTGCTTCACTGCAGTTCAATTTCACTTTGTTATTGATCGGTAGTTAAATCAAGTACCAATAAAATTGGTGGTGTGTTAGTAAAAGCTTTATCTATAAATAATTTAGTTCTTATTACTGATTAGTTATTTAGTGATAAAGGCTCTAATGCCCTGAGGTCGTTCGTGGGAATTAGCATCGTGTATATTGGCTTATGCGATTTCTTCAAGAACGTTTACTTTTATTTCTTCAGTCAATTTACATAGATACACCTTCCTTATGATACATTCAACACAAATCAAGTACGCATTGCAGTTTTTATTTATCGCCTTCATACAGAGAAACGCGGCTGGAGGACATGATTTTATAATATGTATTGTGAGAGTCCGAAGAATGAAATATAATAGAGATATAACGTTAACATACACGATATAATATAACATAGTTTCGATACTAGTTAGATATATTTTTTTTAGTTTTTTTTTAGTTAGATATATTTGTTTAAAACCTTTTTTATTTCTGTAACAATATTTTTTTAAACACAATACAAAAGTTTTTGTTTACTTGTATCCTGGGATACGTATTACGTACCATCTAGCTCTCTCAGCTTATTTCTATCCCGGGATACACTAGCCCAGACAGCCCCGTGGTTTCAGATCATCCCTCTATAGTCTGATCTGTCTTTTTTCTGCCATCTCGGGCTGCAATTCAGTAGTGAATCTTGGTCATTTATTGCGACTTGCTGTTATCATGTGCTCCGAACATTGCTGACTCCTATTTTAGCTGTCTTATTTTCTGTAAAACATCTTCCACGTTTCTAATAATTTCGATAGGGTATTGTTATTTAAATTTGGTAAATAATTGCTAGTCCTTTTCTACCAACAAAAACCAATAAGGGTCTTATCTTTAAGTCAATTACATTCGTTTTATTATTTTACAATATGAACTCTACTAACCAAGTATTATGGTTGGTTTTCGCTAACACCAATTCGATGTTTTTTTGGAAGGGTTTACCTGTTCAAAGCTCCGAGATTGTATTATTGGCATGTTATTGATTAAGGAATGCACCTGACGCGTTGCATTTTTTGTAAGCAAAAATAACTTTGCAGCTTCATATTATGTTAGTAGACGAATTCAGATAGCCCTTTTTAGCTTTTATTATATAACTAGCGAACACGACGTTGTCCTTCATGATATTTTAAGCGTTTAGGATATTAAACGTAGTAGTGAGTGTGAAAGTACCGACTGCAGCGCCATCTACGGGCCGGGCTTATATATGAATTTAAACCATCCAGGGCTCCTCTCAAACGCATTTAAGAGGAGTTTAGTGACATACACATGTACGGTAGAATTATATAGATACGTAAGCTATACTATCTTTTAAGTTAGATCAAACTGCATACAATGTGCAAATTTGATTGAAATCGGTTAAGTAGGAGTCCATAGTGGACAAACAACGTGACACGTAATTTATATATATATATATATATAAGATTATTTGTTCAGTTATTTAAATTGACACAATCGGTAACAGATGATATAGGATAAAATCAGTTTTCTTATACCTCTTCCCTAAAACGAAAGAGACATTATTATAATACATATTGTATATATTTTTATTTTATGCTAAAACTATATTTCATGGGATGCCAAACCATCTGGTGTCGCTGGCTGCAAAATTGTTAAATTTCTTACTTGAAGTTTCTGGACTATCCGTTCGCAAAGATCCTTCAGGTACATTCTGTGTTCGGTGTGTGTCATTAACTGGGGTATTGAAGCTTTTGGCTGAGGCACGTTGTTTTCAGCTCTAGTTCGTACCTGGATGCCCCATGCGCTGGACAGTCCAACAGCAGATGTATTTTGTTACTGTGATAGTATAGATTACTAGTTGACCCGGCAAACGTTGTTTTGCCATGTATATTATTTCCTAGGAAACGGTTTTTTAAGTTAAATAAAAATAACTATCAATAATGAAAAATAGGGGATGATCGTAGAGGGGTGAAAATGAAGGGTTGTATGTATTTTTATCAATCAAATATAAATACATTTTTTTGTCGGAATAATAATAAACATTGTTTTAGGGTGGACACCCCTTATCACTTAGAGGTTTGAATAATAGATAGTAGCCGATCCTCAGATATACTGAATATGCATAAAAAATTTCATAAGAATCGGTTGAGCCGTTTCGGAGGACTATGGGAACGAACATTGTGACTCGAGATTTTTATATATATATATAGAGATAATAGCAGCAAGCCTATAGGGAGAAGGTTAAGAAAAATATGTTGCTCCTTATCCAAGGATATTGTATTTTCTTTATAAGTCTCAAGAGGTATTTAAGATTTTTAAAAGTTGAGTATCTGAACGTAATTCTTAAGTGCTTAATCTCACGGAATGGTTATATTCAAGGTAAATAGGTAAAAAATATGCAATTTAAATGTCATTTTAACTCAAGGTAGAACGAAGACCTTTCTATATTTATTTTAAGGAATATGTACTTTTGATCGTTACAATGTGCATGCAAAAACTGTAATTGAATAAAAGTCAATCATTTAACATTATTTATATATGTCACCTCCAGAAACGAGTGGATATCCATATCAGAAAAACTATGATTTTGATAAAATTTAAACTGTTTTTTTAATTAGGAATATATTTCATTGTAATCAATATATATTTAATATTTATTTCTGAAACTAAACTTAAGCCCTGCGATTTCTTGGGCATTGAAAGTGTCCATGGGCGGCGGTTTCACTTAACATCAGATGAGCCTTCTGCCCGTTTCCCCCCTGTTCTATTTAAAAGGCCGCTAGTGTATTGTAAAAGGCTAAGCGAAGTATTATCAGTTGAATGAAACAAATTATACATTTTTTGTGGCGATGATTACACTAAAGTAATTAATACATTACCAGTAATTGACAAGCGATGTTTGATTAATACTCGTTTTCATTACTGTAATGATATTACATCAAAATAATTGTCATGGCGGAATAATTGTTTTTAATTAAATTGTATAATAACTCTTTTTACTATATTCTGTTAAAATTAATACATAAATACAAAGCACTATGATGAAACTTGATTTCTTCTTCCAAGTCTTCATTACTGGAAGTCGTGCTTGTCGTGAAAGACCCTAACCGAATCGTCGACTTGCTGCCTCCGCAAGATCTATCCTCTACTTGTCTCAGGGCATTAGGGATGTTGAGACCCATAATTGTCTGACCTTGGTCAGACCAACGGGTAGGCGATAGACCCCGACTTCTCCTGAAATAACTTCTCCCTAACATTTCCAATTTGTCGAGACTGTTCGGTCTCTCCTGGCAATATGTTAAGGAATGCACCTCACACTGAGCTTTAGAGCTTCATATTATGTTAGCAAAAGAATTATTTTTAGCTTTTATTATATAATTGTTAGGTTACTTTGCAGTGACACAAAATCGGTAACGCGATAGAGATGAAACGACTAACTGTTGGGCTGTATTTTATTGTTATTTTTTTTAAATCAATTTTCTTATACGGCTTACCTATTACGGAAGAGACTTTATTATATGCATATTGTATGTACTTTAATTTAATGCTGGGACTATATTTCATGGGATGTTGCAAAATTGTTTCATTTTTATTTCTTTGCTAAAGTAGCTTAGCACCCGTTTGTAAATGATAGTTGACAGTCTGGGTTATCTTTAGATGGAATATTTTTAATATTAAAACTACTTAAATAGCATATGGACGAAAAACAAAGGCCCAATTGAAGTAAACATGACTGTTTATCCTAAAAGATCGAACCCGAGGCTATATTTACCGTTCTCATTTGAATTTACAAGTACTGCACGAATATGATCCTTATATCAATGGTATCAGATTTTATAATTGACTAAACAGTTAGTTGTCATAGGTTATGAGAAATATAAGATGTTTTTATTCTGTCTGCTTTTCGTAAGAGCGTTTTAAGATCTTCGAAGATGCGGGGGATTTTTAAGGAATAACTTTGTAAGAAACAAATTCAGGAAAATGACTAGCTTACACATGGGAATTCTAAGTATGCTATAAACTAGTATGTAGACTTTTTACAAGGCTTCTATTATGTATATATATATATCGTGTTAAAATATATAATAACTATTATCAATATAAATAATAGAACAATTATCTATATATATACATGAACACGAATCGCAAAATATCTCTGGATAAATTCGAGTATATTTTTTTGATTTATTCGTTGAACTTTGATGAAGGTTTTTGTAGAGAGAAAAAATGGTTCAATTCAGTTTCAGATTCAGAACAGTCGCTTTGGGGTAGCATAGTAGAATGTTCCATATGTTGGTATGTAGCTTCAAAAAGATAGGCTAAGTAAAAAAAAATATATTAAGGCGAAACGAAGTTCGCGCGGGCAGCTAGTTATATTTCGTTTGTGCCTTAATTTGAAATGGACCAACATGTCATGTTAAAAATTATTAAATCCATTTCTATCTACGAAGTTCCACTAAGAGTGCAACCCATTAAAAAAGACACAACACGTTGTGATAGAGAAGACTCTTTTATATATTTATCTCCTAAAATGTAGGATAGTATACCTTTGAGGTTAATTTTAATTAAATCATTTGTCAATCAAGAATGAGCAAATATATTAGTCAATTTTATACCGCGAAGTCACAGGCTTTGTGAAATAATAAAACGGCAGCACAATGAAGTATGAACAATACGTTGCAGTCTCTGTTAAGTATTGTTTCAAGTTTAAAATTGCATTGCTTTTAAGATTTCGCGAGGTTTATAGTACTCTATCAGATCGCTTGTGGCTTTTTGTTCATTTTACACTTTACTTTCAGAGTAAGGCATCTAGGCTTTTACGTGTCCTATATTAGATTTATGAACAGTGTTGGCCTAGTGGTTTAGGCGTGCGACTCTTATCCCTGAGGTTGGAAGTTCGATCCCCGGCTGTGTAACAATTGACTTTCTTTTTTTGTGTGCATTTAACATTCGCTCGAATGGCGAAGGAAAATATCGTAAGGAAAACGGCTTTCCTTAGACCCAAAAAGTCGACTGCGTGTGACAAACACAGAACACCTACTTGTCTATTAGATCGACAAATTATCATGAAACAGATAAGGAAATTTGAGGCTCAGACCTAAAAGGATGTAGCGCCACTGATTTATTTATATTAGATTTATATTTAAAATTTCCAATACCTTTTAGAAAACTCGCAAGGTCTAAAACTATATTTACACTTTTGCACATTATGCTAGAAACACATACATAGAATTCACGTAGTGCATTTGTTGATAATAAGGGATGTCTTCAAGGCATTTTTAAGATATAATTAATTTATTATATAAATTTTAAAGAGTTAGAATACGACGATTTATTAAGATAGGTTCGTGTCAAAGTAAGACTGAAACATACTAAGAAAGACGCTTCTACGGTTTTCGAAAATTCCAAGTTATTTAGTTTTTCTGATAATTTTGGCTATGGGTAAGGTTAGGTCGCATTCTTAACATTCCTCTATCAGCTAGTACATAAATACCATAGCAAAAAATCTGATATTTTTACTTCCAACACGCCTAGACATGTTCTTGACTGCAATGGTATTTTAATACAAGACTTAATGACGTTTTTATTGGCATAAAACCTCTTCTGAGCTAATGTGCTTCAGAATTCTCGCTCGTTCAATATTGGATGTAATTATCTAAGTGATACTATTTACTTGAGACCTTTGTGGATCAAAGGTAATACCTTAATCCTTTTGGGTTGGAAATTTGCAAAGTTTGGGCGGTTTACGTGGGTTCTGATGAGGTTTAATACATCTTAACCGTCATACTTTTTATAGTATGTTAGTTAAATTCACGCAATTTGTTTCACATCGTCTAGGTCTTCAAAAATAAAACGATTTTTAAATAATTTATCGATCAAAAATGTATAGCTTTCCATATATTTTTACGGCCTGCGTCTGATAGTGACTTATGAGTTATGACCAATAACATATTTTTACTATGTTAACTTATTAATTTATTATTATATAAATTAATCCTGCTTTGCTAAACTCCTAACCTCTTGATATAAGACGAGGTCAATCTTTCAAGATATTTAAAAATCTTCTGCCTATTAATTAGCTACTTATATATATATTAATATTATAATTATATTTTCGTTATAGTTAGTGTTACATTTTATTTTATTTTCTTTTTTGTTGATTATTTATACACTTCTTGTACTTTACTCTCTTTAGGTGTTTCTTTTTATTGTTCTATACTAGTGTCGCCTGGAAGAAAACGCTTGTTAGCGATAAGGCATCCCGTTGCCATATAAGTTATGTAACCTGCTTTTCTATATGTATGTTTTTGCATATGGTAACTAAGTGTTTATAAATAAATAGAATATCAACTTCATAGTTTATCTTAGTTAATTTATAATTTT
The DNA here is from genome assembly GCA_905332375.1 of Pieris macdunnoughi. NCBI lineage: Eukaryota > Metazoa > Arthropoda > Insecta > Lepidoptera > Pieridae > Pieris > Pieris macdunnoughi. Next base: position 5,054,364 of record CAJOBZ010000015.1, read on the forward strand.
AAATATTTCTTGCCCCCATATATATAGAGATAGAGTTTATTTTTTTAAAGATAGGAGTGACAAAGGCATAGCTATAAAAAGCTGTCACCATAACTCTTGGAAACCCATTCTACTCATTGTGTTGACGGGCCAGAGGAGGAAGCTGTTTTATAGATTATTATTTGATTTACATATTTAAATATAGGCTCTAAACATTTAAAGTAATTAATCATTAAGTTGTTAATAACGATTAAATTAAGTTCACCATATACGTTAGAAAGTTTTTAGTTTTTTGATTATTTTGAGAGACGTAATCCTAATTATTCTTCTACAGGTATACGTAGCCCTCTTCAAGCCACTTCGGGTGTCGCGGAGGCAGTTTCGACGTGTTCTGATGTGCATGCGCAATGTCAGGCATCTCAAGTGTCATGAGCTATACGCCCATGAGAAAGTCACGAAGGTGGACAGTCTGTCACTCGTTCTGAGTGGAAAGTAAGTAATTACTGATTTTATTACTTTGATATCCTCAACTGATTCAGGTATATGCCAATGATGGTGGGTTACGGGCTGTTTAAGTATTACGTAAGCAGATTTACTGCAATTTATCCCCCCCCCCCGTTATAGTATGGATTCCGGGCACTGCCTCAATGCTTCGGTAAAAAAGCTGTTTCGGAGGACGCCCAAAAAAAAAAAAAAAAAAAGTTTGTACTCTAACAAAAAGGACGTGTGGAGTCGAATGACTACTCCTGAAGTGATAGCTCTAACCGTTCCAGAGATAGCTTTCCCAAAACCTTGCTAATTACTTACTAATCACCACCTTATCAGTTACTATTTCCTGCACAAATCCCACTCATTATCTAATTACTTAATGACTCAGTACGAATGCATCGTTATCTACTTTCCACATTCACTAACCCGATCATGGCTCAAAAGAAAAATAGAATAAACTATATCTAACCTAACCTACGGGTCTAAAAAAACAATAAATATACCTACATTAAAATTATCTATAATAAAATTAGATGTAAGGGTTACATATTTAAATAAAACATTTTTATTCCAGGTATTATTCTTTTATTTATATGTCCATTATATTTCTATACAAATTTACTAGCACCGTATCATTGTTCTCTAGTACACGTAAAATTTCTAAGGAAGTCTTCATCTCTCCCCTAACTTTAATATATTATACCAAACAGTACTCTCCCACACGCCGATAGGTAATCCTGAAATAAGGCTATTGTATCTCCACATGCAACAATTCCTCCTTAAAAATCCTTCTATTGCTTCAATAGTTTAATCAAACGTCAAAGTATTGCCAACTCTTTCGACGTTTATATGAATAGCACCCAATGAGACCCGGCTTGAATCAGGGTCAAGATTGCATATATAAGTGCTGGCACCAGAATCGCAATGATTTGAAGGATATACGTTGCTCTGGAGGCTGGGATGTATTCTACAAGACTCATTTGCACTTCTAGTTTTCATACTAATAGTTTACTCCCCTACTCTTTCACTCTTTACTGACTACATTTATTACTATCAATTCTATTTGTACAATGTATTTAAAACACATAATATGATCTCAAATAAGTAATGAGTCTCTTGTAAAAAGTAATAAAGGTAAATAAAACATGTCATATTCCATTACATTATATTTTATTATTCTTAATATCATAATAATTACATAAGTGATTGCTTAACTACTATAATCCACACATACATTTCTGTTCTATCTATTTCTTAATATTTGAAAATCTCTAAACTACACAGTTAATTGTTTCAGTCAATGCGCTCTCAATCTACTTCATTCTTAACTAAGTACAAGATTCCAATGCACATTAGAGTTAGCCGACAAGTCAGGTGTTAAATCAAAAGCTAGTAAACAGTATCATTTGAATATTGCTCCTCGATATTCCATTACCTTCGTTAAGAAAATGTATACCGGTGCCTGAGTACAGGGTGTGGTATGCGCTAGTAAATACATCGTTTGAAATGATGGTTGTAACGATTTTGAAGGTATCTGTTGACATTATATAGGCTAAATAGCAATACCAAAATTTTCAAAGTTGAAAGGATTTTTAACATAACTACCCTGAATTTATTATTCACAAAACCTATAATAATCTCTAGGAACTGTCCAAAATATACTTCAAAAAGTAATGAAGCTAAATAAAAACGTGTCATATTCGTTTATAAATATTTTAATATTTAATATTTACATGTAATCGCTTAACTACTAACACATTTCTGTTCTTATCTATTTCAAAAATATTTTAAAAATGCTTGACTTTAAGATTGCAAAGGGTATTAGAGTGCCCTTTGTATTTATTATCCACATTTTACTAATTGGTATGCATACTTGTTCAAACATGCAGTCGAGCTGAATATCGTAACTAGATAACGATATCCATTACCAGTCTATATAACCCGATACTTGTAGAAAGATTTAGTATTGTGCTCTAAGTTTGACAAAGTTGAAGTGGTTAAAAGTTTGAAATAATATACAATGGAGGTAAGTTTAATTTTAAACTATTTAAGGTTAAAATTCTTAAGCGTGTGTATAAATTTGTTTGAATTTTATTGAATGTATGTTTCAGGAACATACAATCTGAAAGATGTTGAAAATTGTTTTAAACTAATTTCTTCAATCTGAAGAAGAGAGAGTCTCTTATTATAAAGCATAAAAGAACTTTAGATGATTTGTTTGTACAAGAAAAAAGGGAAAAATGATATTATCTTCAACTGCTGGTCGATCTATAAATGAAGGACTATTAATTATATATCAATAATAAATCTGAAAGTTATCTTATTGAGTTATACTTAACAATTAAGAGAAATTCCGACAATTGGAAAAATGCTGATTTCGAAAATTACAAAATGTAATTCAATATTTAAATAGGTTTTAAATAAAGAAATATCAAAGTTGATAGTAAAGCATTAAGTTTTAAAAATAAATAATAAAATATGATAAATATTTTTATAAATAATACTTAAGTTTTTGTATTGTAATAATTTGGTAGTAATAGCTCCTATTTTAATAGTTAATTCCTATAATTTGTAGAATAATTTGAACTATGGAGGGAGTAATGGAAGTGAAAAATGAAGATATGTAAATAAGAACTGAAGAAATAATCTTCAAAATGCTTTTTATGACAGTGATGGTTGAGTTATGTGGTGAAGTGGAAAAGCAATTGTAAGTATTTTGTAATTACTCTTTAACTTTATAACATTTTATTTTATTTAATAATAAAAATGTTTTTTCTTAGCAGGAAGGTAAAATTCTCATATGGGTAATAAGAGATTTAATCTGAAACACCGTGACTTCTACGCCGAGGTCTACTTCAAATAATAAGGTAAATATCAGTTTTGTGTTGTAATATTTTATCAAAAGTATTTTCAAACTAAATAAAAATAATTTAGTTAAAATACAAATTTCTTAAACAAATTAAGATATATGAAAATGCTTTTGAAAAGGATATTAATATAGATTATTCAGAAATGAAATACTTCGATTTTGAAAACCGATTTATTTCTCACTTTGTAAAAGAAAATATTTACTTAATTAAAAATTTTACGAGATTCATACAATTTAAAAATAAATTTTATTTTGTATGCTGATTCTAGGAGAAAAATATTACTAATACCTTTGATTTCCAATCTATGAATTTTATTGTTTGTGTTGAGGATGATTTAAATATATTTTATACATCGTTGTCCAAATTCTCGTAATTATGTTAATTCATTTGAAAAGAAAGATAGTGGTTGGAGTTAAAAAATATTCTGTACTTAGATATAAATGTAAACAAATTTAACCCATTACGGGGTGGGTCTTATATCGATTTACCTCATGATAAAATTAAAAAGCTGTTGTGAATGTAAAAAATACTGATGATGCATGTTTTAAATGGGCTTTATTGTCTGCATTATTCCCAGTACTTAAGAATTCAGATCGTGTATCTTCTTTTCTAAATAGTAGTAAATTAAAGTTCGATAATATTAAATTCCTGTTAAATTTCGTGATATACCTAAAATTGAAAATCTGAATAAATTAGTATAAATGTTTTTGGTTTAGAATATAATGAGCAAATAGAAATATTGTTGTAGGCCCCTATATTTTACAAAAATAGATGTCGACTCTTAAATTTGCTATCTTTAACACAAGGTAAAATAGGGCATTATTGTTTCATAAAAAATATATCAAGATTAATAAGTAGTCAAATTTCAAAGTCAAAAGAGCTATTTCTTATGTGATTTTGTTTGTTATACTTTCGATGCTTGAAGTTTAAAAACACAGAAAAATGATTGTCGACACTTTTACACATTACCCAGTAGCTAAAATAAAAGAAACTGGTGTGGTGAAATTGTTTCAGACTGTTAACTATATTCAACGAAAAATTAAATTACCCTTTGTTATATATGCAGACTTTGAGGCATTATTAAGTCCAATAGCTCGTGTTCAAATATCCAACAACGTCATCCACAATTAATATACAAAGACATGATGTTTATAGTTTTGGATATTACATTAAATGTTCTATGATGATAAACTTTCAAAATATTTACTATACGGGGAAAATTGTGAAAAATTTGAATTTTACAAGAAGATTTAAATTAAAAACATTTTATTTCAAAAGCCAACTTGCCCTCTTTCATTGAAGAACTAATAAAACATTAAATTGCTACGTGTGTAACAAAAATTTAAATGGTGAATCAATGGTATACACGATTGGTATACTGGTAAATTCAAGGGTGTTGTCCATAATATATGTTTCGAAAAATTTAGAGCCATAATGATTCCAGTTTTCTTACATAACTTAAGTCACTACGATGCACTTATCGTTCATGCTTTGAACTTTGAGGAAGGCAAGTTGATGTTCTTCTCAAAATAAGGAGAAATAATTTCTTTTCAAAAATATTAAATTAATAATATACTTAACTTTGCGATTTGTTGATTCAATTAAATTTTTACCAGTACCTGATAAGTTAGCAAAAATTAAAAACTAGTGATTTTTGGAACTTCAAAAAATTACCGACAGAAGATTTTACTTTAAAAAGGTATATTTCCATATGAATTCATCAAGGATTTCGATATTAATACCAACATCTCCAATAAATAGATTTTTTAGTACTCTCACAAGTAAATATTTCTGACATAATGATCGATGTTTGGAATCATTATGTAATTTTAGATTATTCAAATCTTTATTTAAAAACGATGTTTTATATTAGTTGACATTTTTGAAAATTTTAGACGTGTTTGCATAAACATTATGATTTGATCCGCACATTATTTTACTACTCAGGATTAAGCTGGGACTATGCTAAATATACTCAAATAGAATTGGAATTGTTTACAGATATAGACAAAATTGTTTTCATTAAGTCAGGAAAGAGGTGGAGTTTCACAATGTAGTACACGTCATGCAAAGGCGAATAATGTGTACATGTCAATTCAATGAAAAAGAGCTAGATTCTTTTCTTATATATCTTGATGCAAATAATTTATATGGTTGGGCCATGTCTCAATATCTACCTACAGGGCAATTTGAATGGACTAATCCGGATACTGATTTTAATGTTTCTGATGAATCAGAAGTAGGTTTTATCCTAGAGGTAGATCTTGAATATCAGTTCACTTACACGATAAACACTCAGATTTACCTCTTTGCCCCTGAAAAATATATCAGTAGGTGAACTAATGAAAGGCTGATTCTTAATTTACGAAAGAAAACTAATTATGTTATACATTACCGAAATTTAGTTCAATGTTTAAAAATGGGGTTAACATTAATTAAAGTTCATAGGATATTAAAATTCAAACAATCTCCATGGTTAAAGACTTATATAGATTTAAATACTCAATTAAGAACTAAAGCCAACTCGGAGTTTGAAAAAGATTTCTATAAACTCATGAATAATGCTGTTTTGGAAAGACCATGGAGAACATAGAAAAGCGTGAATGTCAACTTAACACATTGGGAAATAATGGCAAAGTTTTAGGAGCTCGAGATTTGGTTGCCCAACCACATTTTCACAGTTTATCAGTATTTTCTGAAAACCTTGTTGCGGTGCAATTAAATAAAATAAACTGGTTTATAATAAACCTATATATTTAGGGTTTTGTGTTCTAGATATTTCCAAAACATTGATGTATAATTTTCATTACAACTTATGCAAACTAAATTTGATTCCAACCTAAAATTACTTACACAGACACCGATAGTCTTTTATCAATATTACAAATTATATGATATAAAACCCGATATTAACACATATTTTGATACATCTGAATGATGAATAACATTTTTAATTTCCCAAAAATTAAACAAAAAAAAAATTAGGGTATTTTAAAGATGAGAATATCGGCAGAATTTTTACAGAGTTCGTAGGGTTAAGATCAAAATGTATGCAATACAAGTTGATGACAAGGTGGTGACAAAAGCCAAGGGTGTAAATAAATGTATTACAAAAAAATTAACATTAAATAATTATAAGTCCTGTTTGTTTAATAAAAACGTACAGTATTGTAAAATGTTTCGGTTTAGATCATTAAAACATACAATTTTTACACAGGAAATAAATAAGATATGTTTATCTTTTAATGACGCTAAGCGGTACATTTTACCCAAAAAATTGATACGTTACCTATAGGTCATTACAAAATCATTAGTATGTAATTAAGTTAATCATTAATGTATATAATGCACTGTATATTTTTATGTAAAATAGATTTGTTTTTTTCATATATAAATTAATATTGTAATATTTTACTAAAATTTTTCTGTATGTTTCATATAAATAAATTGTTTTTAAAATACCAACTTAGTTTTATTCCTTTCCTTGATGAAACAGAAGTAAAAAAATAATGATTCATTTTATTCATCCCTTTGCTGCTATTGTAGCAGGACCTAGTGGGTGTGGAAAATCTAACTTGTTACAAATTCATTAAGCATAAAAATAGTATATGTAATGAGATTTTTTAGAAATTACATGGTGTTATGATGAAATGCACCGCTTTATAATATACCCGGAGTAAATTACCACCAAGGACTACCGGAATTGCATATGTTTGATGGTAAAAATCCACATTTGTTATATAGATGACAATGAGGGAATCTGATGGTCGAGTTGTTGATTATTACAAAAGGCGTCATAGAAATTTGAGTGTTTTTTACATAACCCAAAACTTATTTCATCAAGGAAGAGGACACGACTTTCCTAATTCAAGCTTATTTTTATTTTAAAAATCCCCGTGACAAACACAAATACGATTTCTAGCGAGACAAGTTTCACCGGAAACACGAAGTTTATTGAAATTCATACGATGCACAAAGAAGCTCATGGTTATTTAATGATTGATTTGAAACAAAACACTGATGATGCCTCGCCGCATAAAATCTAAAATATTTGAATCTAGTAATTTTTGTACAATTTGTTCCTATGAAAAGGTATAAGTATCTTTGTAATCACCACTCTAAGTCAGTAATGAACCATGTATCAACGAATAACAACATAAGGAATTGTTATCAGCTTTACATAAATTAAAACCCAAAATCGTAGGATATTATTGAAGTCTTGTAATAATCAAGAAATTAACTGTCTATGTGAATGTATTCACATGTTTTACAAGGAAAAGTACCTTTAAAAGAGAATACAAAAACAAAATTAAAAAAAATTAAAAATCTCTTACGTAATCTGATCAGTAAAGGAAAAAGTTTTGAATACAGGAAAATATATTAATACAAAAAGGAGGGTCCTTTCTTCCAATAATTTTGGGTACAATTCTAAGCACCCTTGTAAGTTGTTTTAATAAATCACAATGAACACAAAAAAATGCTTCTTGTTGAGAAGACTTTATTGATAAACTGAAAATCAGAATGAAAATAAACAACACCGCAAAGTATTGGATTTAGAAATGGATATATCAAGTAAATTGGATGATCGCGAAAAATGGGCTCTTTATCTACAAATTTTCAAAGATACTTACATTACTCCATGGAAGAACGTCAACCTCAAGAAATAACAATAACTGAAAAGGTGATAAATGATAATACTAACAAAACCGTAACATCAATAATATAACTACTAGTGAAAATGAAAAAATCTAAATGTTAAACAACCCCAACGGGTGAAGACTCACTATGGGTTATCACCAAAAGAAATATTAAAAATTAATTCCTAAAACTATGAGAAGGGGTGAATTTGATGGATACAATATTAAATAAAACAATCAATTCAATGGAATAAAAATGGAACAGTTGCCATTAGTGGACAAAGATACCAGGGAGTAATAATAGATTTAGTGAATGACTCTTAAGACCCTCGAAGAGATCCGATCCAATCGGTTGGGAAATATTCGCCAAGTTTTTAAATGATATAAATACACCGCTAACAATATTGGTAATCTGAAAAGAACAAATTATATCTGACTTAATAGTAAAGATAAAACATTGATTCAAGAATCACAAACTGAGGTTTCTTCAACCCCAACACAATCTAAACACATCAATAAATTGAAAAACAAAAGTGATTGGGAGAAATGGACCCCGTATTAGAGTTACATCGCCTAATGATATTTCACATCCACTGGTTACAGCAGTGTCAATAAGTTAACAAAGGCAATGAATGGAAAAAATCTCAAAAAGTGACGTTTCGAAATGGTTGCAGTCTCAAGAAACTATACTTACATAAACCGGTTATAAAAAAATTCCCGCGTAATAAATATTTTTATCAAATATTAATGAATTGTGGCAAGCTGATTTAAGTGATTTAAGAACTTACATGCATATAATGATGGATTAAAATATTTTGTGTGTTATTGATGCCTAGTAAGTATGCTATGTTAGAGCAATGAAAAAGAAGGATTCATCACAATAAAAACGTGTTTTACTACTCTTTGAGAAGCAAAACTGTTCCAACATTTCAATCAGATAAGGAGTACGGAATTGTATCTAAGGATGTCCAAACATATTTAAAACGTAAAAATATAAATTATTACACTACAAATAATCCAGATATAAAGGCAAGTATAGTAGAACGATTTCAGAGAACATTGAAAATGAAAATGTGGCGTTATTTTACACATAAGAATACTTTCGCTATACAGATATTTTACAAGATTGGTTAGTTCTTATAATCACAGTGTGCACTCGTTCAAGATGAGACCATTGATGTTAAAATGGAAAACATTATGGAAGTTTGGCGGAATTTATATTATGATGAAAAGACTTATATTTCAAGTTTAAACAAAGTACCTAAATTTAACGTTGGTACTATGTAAGAATTACAAAATACAAACATGTTTTTCAAAAAGGTTATGAAAGTAATTGGAGTAACGAAATTTTTATCATTACTTCGATTATAGATCGTTCCCCGTGGGTTGTATACACTTTAAACGATTTAGAAAATGAATCAATAACAGGAACTTTTTGAGAAAGAACTACAAAAATAACTTTCCCCCACTTCGAATATAAAATTGATAAAATCATCAGATCACGTAAAAGCGGTATTAGAAAGGAAGTATTAGTTAAATGGAAAGGATATCCTAACAAATAATTCTTGGGTCACTATCGAATATTAAAAATCACAATGAAGGAAAGTTTCTATTTAACTTTACTCAGCAATAGTTCCACACAATATTTCCGGGAAATATGACATCAAATTTTTCTACAAAACTACCTAAAGCCATTACATTAGAAGGAGAATGGATGGTAGGTATAGTTGAGTTTCAATATCCCTCTACTATGTTCTCCGTGCAAGAACATGAAAATATTATATACATAAGTAAAAAAACTACCATCAATAACGAAGAGACCACACTAATGTATAAGAACCATATACCAGCCACGAACTATGATAATATACAAAATATTCTTATAGCTTTAAATTCGAAAGAGAAAGTTAGCTTTCGCCAGGACACCGTGTCAAAGTTTGTCTCTGTTGCAGTAAAGGATCCATCAATAATTTCATTATCTTTATCACCTAATTTGAGCTTTCAACTTGGATTTGAGCCAGATACCAATTTAGTAAATCATAATATCGGTAAACGTCCTGCTAATCTACATTTGGGGTTACCATCACAATTATTTGTGTATTGCGATTTATAGAACCACAAATTGTTGGTGATGTCATGACACCCCTATGAGAATTATACCCTTAGATCCTGCTAAATACATATATGGTTCAAATAAAATGCATATTTTTCACCACACATTATTTACCGGTAATGAGAAGAGAATTTGATGTTATTGAGATAGATATAAGAACAACCACGGGAAATGCGGTACCATTTCAATACGGTACATCGTGTGTGAAACTTCATTTTAAAAAAATATAATCTATATTTCCTTTTTAAAATGTATACACCTCAAGAAACTTTTTATATGTCCATATGAACATTATTATTCGCAAAAGCTGGGTCTGGTATAAATGTAATCTACAAAGGAGCCTTACATCAACGTGGTCATGGTATCGGAAGTTTTCTTGGGGGTTATTTCGAAGTGTGCTACCTTTACTCACTATGGTGCTAAGGTGATTGGAAAAAGCACTTAACAGCGGTATTGGGCTTTTGTCAGATGTTGTAGCTAGTCGTCCTATTAAAGAATCCATTAAAAATCGATTGAAAGAGGCTAGTTCTAACCTTAAACGCAAAGTTGATACAAAAATTGATAAACTAGACGGATCGGGTGTTAATAAGAGACGAAAATATTGTAATGAGCTCATTCGAGTTTCACCCTCAAAGTGAAAGGCGCTTCAAAGAAAACAAGGAACAAAAATATTAATATTTCCAAGGATATATTTTCAAACTAATCATAATGTCATTTATTCTAATCATTCATGTGAGTGCGTTAAATCTGAATTGGATCTGTTTGCTCTTCCTTCCACACAAACAAGTATCGAATATGGACACTGGATACATTACAAACCAATTTCTTCATTAAGTGATGATGGACCTATCGAATTCCAAGTACCTGGTACAGGAGATGACTACATAACCTTTCGCATACACTACTCCTCTAAGGCTCAAATTAAAAATCAAGACGGTTCTGCAGTTAATGCAGCTAATGTAGTGGCACCAGTCAATAATTGGTTACATTCTTTATTTAACCAATTGGATGTTTACCTAAACCAAAAACTTGTGTCACCCCCAAATACTATGCATATCGCTTTCATAGAAACTCTATTAAATTATTCATCATCCGCCAAACAATCACATTGACATGTGGTTTGTGGTACGAGGATACAGCTGGTAAAATGAATGAAACTAATGAGGCAAACAAGGGCTTTTACAAAAAGACAACAACTTTCAAAGGATGGAAAGGATGTTGAAATGATTGGGCATTTACATGGGATTATTCAATCAAGATAAATTCCTCATGAACGGGGTCGAATTATCTATAAAATTAGTTAGATCGAGAGAAACATTTAACCTCATGTCACAGAATGCAGATAATAAGTACAAAGTCTGTATACAGATGCAACTTTAATAATACGCAGAGCAAAAATTAATCCACAATACTAATAGCTCATCAAAAGGTTCTTGCCACTACTACGGCTAAATATCCTATTACAAGAGGTGAAGTGAAAGTCCTGACCATACCAGCTGGTGTGCAGGGTAAAACACTGGACAATATATTTTTAGGACAGGTTCCTAAGAGATGTATTATAGGTTTTGTGAATAATACAGCATTCAACGGTAGTTATGTTAAAAATCCTTTCAACTTTGAAAATTTTGGTATTTGCTCATTTAGCCTATATATAGATGGTCAACAGATACCTTCAAAATCGTTACAACCATCATTTCCAAACGATGTATTTACTAGCGCATACCACACCCTGTACTCAGGCACCGGTTCATTTTCTTAACGAAGGTTGGAATATCGAGGGAGCAATATTCAAAATGGATACTGTTTACTAGCTTTTGATTTAACACCTGACTTGTCGGCTAACTCTAATGCATTGGAATCTTGTACGCCATGGTAGTGTAAGAATGGAAGTAAGATTCGAGAGCGCATTGACTGAAACTATTAACTGTGTAGTTTACGCAGAGTTTTCAAATATTATAGAAATAGATAAGAACAGAAATGTATGTGGATTATAGTAGTTAAGCAATCACTTATGTAATTATTATGATATTAAGAATAATAAAATATAATGTAATGGAATATGACATGGTTTTTATTTACCTTTATTACTTTTTTACAAAGAGACCATACTATGTTGAGATCATATTATGTGTGTTTAAATACATTGGTACAAATATGAATTGATAGTAAAAATGTAGTCAGTAAAAGAGTGAAAAGTAGGGGAGTAAACGTATTAAAGTATGAACACACTAGAAGTGCAAATGAGTCTTCGTAGAATACATCCCACCTCCAGAGCAACGTATATCCTTCAAATCGTTGCCGATGTATGCTCAGGTGCCAGCACTTATCATATGCAATCTTGACCCTGATTCACAGCCGGGGTCTCATTGGGTGCTATTCATATAAACGTCGAAAGAGTTGGCGAATACTTTGATTCGTTTGGATGTAAACCTATTGAAGCAATAGAAGGATTTTTAAGGAGGAATTGTTGCATGTGGAGATACAATAGCCTTACGGTTCAGGATTACCTATCGGCGGTGTGCGGAGAGTACTGTTTGGTACATTTTACAAGTTCAGGGGATGAGATTAGAAGACTTCCTTAGAAATTTTACGTGTGACTCAGAGAACAATGATACGGTGCTAGTAAATTTGTATAGAAATATAATGGACATATAAATAAAAGAATAATACCTGGAATAAAAATGTTTTATTTAAATATGTAACCCTTACATCAAATTTTATTATAGATAATGGTGTTAATGTAGGTATATTTATTGTTGTTTGCTTAGACCCGTAGGTTAGGTTAGATATAGTTTATTCTATTTTTCTTTTAGAGCCATAGATCGGGTTAGTGAATGTAGGAAAGTAGATAACGATGCATTCGTACTGAGTCATTAAGTAATTAGATAATGAGTGGGGATTTCGTGCAGGAAATAGTAACTGATAAGGTGGTGATAGTAAGTAATTAGCAAGGTTTTGGGAAAGCTATCTCTAACGGTTAGAGCTATCACTTCAGGAGTGAGTGCATTCGACTCCACACGTCCTTTAGTGGGGTTAGAGTACAACTTTT